>CM040120.1:206912326-207497712 GCA_022559845.1 Amorphophallus konjac | reverse complement strand
GTGTGAAATGAAAATGCTTCACCCTTCTATATGTATATGCATGTGGTACTGACTTATGTGCAATGCAGGATGCTCGTGACAACATGATCGCCGACCTGCGGGCCCAGCTGGCGGACGCCAGGCGGCAGTTGGTGGCCATCGGACAGGAGTTGGAGATCCTGGTGAGTCTATGCAATGCATTTTTTTGTGACCTGGATTTTTGATGCTTAGACTTTGACTGACGTTTGCCCCGTGTTTCAGCGGGCCCACCAGACAGCGGTAGCCGGAATGGCTGGTGGAGTGGGTTCCAGTTCGCGGGGCCCTCCTCCGGAGGTTTCTGCCCTCCAGGAGCAGCTGGCGCACGCGGTGGCTCGGGCTGAGGAGGCCGAGCATGACCGCGAGGCTCGAGTGAGTGTTTGCTTGGCCCCGACCCTTTTCTAGCTGCTTTCCTTCTATCACTGTTCTCTTACGGTGCATGCGTGCTTTGACAGGTGGCCGAGATTCGGGAGGCCCTGGCCCGTGCTGTTCGTGCTGAGCAGGAGCGCGATGCCTGGGTGGCAGAGCGTGACGCCCGGATTGCGGAGCTGGAGGAGGAGCGTCGACGGGAGGCTGAGGAACTCCCTCGTGACGTGCTGGATCTGCGGATCGCCCTCGAGCTGTCGAGGAGGGAGGCGGTGAGAGAGAGAGAGGAGAGGGAGAGGGATAGGGAGACCATGGAGAGAGAGAGGGAGTGGGATAGGGAGAACCTAGAGAGAGAGAGGGAGAGGGATAGGGAGACCATGGAGAAAGAAAGGGAGTACAGGATGGCAGAGCGATATCGAGATTGGGACGAGAGGAGAGCTCTGGTGGCCCAGGTGTCGGAGCTCCGGCTGAGTCTTGGCACGGCGGAGGGGAGACTCCGGGAGAGTGAGGAGCGGTATCAGAGGGCGAAGGAGCGCGGTGCGTGACTTCGTCAGTCCGGTTCCTTTCTGTGGGCAGTTTTCTAGTTTCCTCGGCCGAGCAGCGTCGCCGTACCTTGGAGGCTGGCATGGTGCCACCTGGAGAGGCGAGCACGGCTTCTCAGGGTTCACAGAGGTCGCAGAGGCCCCCTAGGGATCCCCGTCAGAGGAGGGAGGAAGGAGATGACCAGGAGGGTGACGGTGAGAGTTAGAGAGTTGCTTGTATGTCACCCTTCTCACTGTATGATGTACTTTCGGCTATTATATGAAATGGAAATGGCTTTTTTATGTTGTGTGTACCTTTCTCTCTCCCACACTTTCTTCTTTGCACTGAGTTGTCCTTTGAGGCACGCTCCGCGAGACCTTACCCTGAACAGCGGGGAACTACGCTTTGCACGGGGGGATTTTGTTTCCTTTTCCCCCTTTTGGGCACGTCCAGGCGCGAGGACGCGTCTTAATCCTTGATTTCAAATTTAAAGCGACGGGTGGTCTTTCTTCTCCCGTGCCTTACCCGCAAACGAGCCCGCCTTCTGCCGAAACTCGCTTGCCCCCTTTCTCGTCTTCCTCCTCTTTTGATCGATGGAGTTCGGTGGGCCTGACCACGGTGAAGGTGGAGAGGGACGCGGGACCCCTCGCCCAAGGAGGGACGCGCCCGAGCACGGAACGGCGTCCATGGAGGAGGAAGGGCCGCTCCGGGCCCCCGAGGGACCCGAGGGGCCCGATGGCGTGGGAGGAGGTGAACACGGTCCGGTAGGTCCTCCGATGTCTTCCTCTTTTAATTCATTTTGGGTTTTGAAGCGAGCCGCGCGAGGGGGAAAGGGTTCGGCGAGTGTTGCACTCAAATGATGGACGCGTCCTAGACAGGGGACGCGTTCCTTTTGACTGATGTGGGACCCCTTTCTTGGTGCAGGACATGGAAAGGACCCTGGGTCTGGCCGATGAGTGGGCGAGTGCGGACGAGCCGAGCCGCGTCAGGAGGGAGAGTCGCGGCAAGGCGAGGCTCGAGGAGTGGCCCGTACGTCTCCCTAGACAGCAAGGGGGTATACTGGTGCAGGACAGTGCCGACTTCCTGCGGCGGCAGAGAGAGAGCTACGCGGGGCTTCCCCAAGCTGGAGACACGCGTGGCATCGGCGGCTCACGCGCCCAACTGTCAGAGACTAGGCGGCAGCTGGCCGTCGCTCAACATGAGTTGTCGCTCCTGGTAAGTTATGTGCCGCACTTTTAACTTCAGATTTTGGAGTATCACTGACGGCCGTTGTTTATTTTGTTCCAACGTGCCCAGCAGACAGCGACGGTGGGAGTGGCTGGCGGATCTTCCAGTTCCTCGGCCCCTTTTCTCGAGATTGCCTCCCTCCGGGAGCAACTTGCCGGTGCGGTGGCCCGCGCGACCCGGGCGGAAGAGGAGCGTGATGCCTGGGTGGCGACTGTAGCGGAGCTGCGGCATCGTGGTGAGGAGAGACCTTCTCCAGACATCCTGGAGTTAAGGGTTCTTCTGCAGATGATGAGGAGAGAGGCAGAGAGAGAGAAAGCCAAGAGAAGGTCCGAGGGACAGCGGGATCTGACCGAGAGGAGGGCCTTGGAGGCCCAAGTGAGGGAGCTCCAGCTGGGCCTTCAGGCCGTCGTGCAGAGGCTAGGAGGGATGGAGACGCACTACGAGAGAGCGCGAGAGTTCAGGGAGCGACTCCGCCAGTCCGGTCGCTTTGCCGCCAGTGACTTCTTTGCCACGCTAGGGGAGGAGCAGCGAGTCACTGCTGCGGAGCTGGCACCCAGAGGCGAGGCAGGTGCTACTGCACGGGGATCCCGGAGGCTTCTGAGGGACCCTCACCTCGGGGGAGAGGAGGAGAGTGCCCAGAGAGATGAGTGAGGATTGGCGAGCTAGTGGACCTGCCGCCTCTCTATGATTGTAGTGTTTGTGACAGCTTATGTAGAATTATGAATGGAGTGATTTGATTTTATGCTGTTTATTTGTTCTTTTGTGCGTTCCTTCTTCCCTACACTTCTTCTCCTTTTCACTGTTCCCATGTGATGGGTCTGCCGAGACTCCGCCCCGAGCGGAGAATCGCATCTTGTTGTGACCATTTTCCACGGGAATCTGCCGTCGAAGTCAATAATGACGGCCCTAGTTCCTTTTCCCAGATGTTATGTCAAATTTTGCGGACGTCCTCCAAATCATGATAGGGTATCCCTAGACAACATAGGGGCTATTCGTCCTATTCTTCGTCTAGTCAATCACCCTGTGCGAGCGGTGAAGCGGCACATGGGACTGCTTGGGCGGTGCCTCATTGTGAGGGCTATCATTGACAGGTGATGGAGGCAATCTTGGCCTGCACTCCTTCCATTTCTATAAATTCTTATCCCTTTTATCTTCCCAGGTATATCGAGGACTAACTCGAGGAGCACAAGTTCTCACGGGAGAGGAGGAGTTCAAAATTCTGAGAGTTGTATGGAGGGCGAATCTTCCCATTCCTCGAAGAGAAGCAGGTCCAGTGGTAGTAGTCCCAGGAGGCTTTCAGACCTTGAAGGGCACTTCAGCGAAAGGGCCCAATCACAACTCGTAAGTCAAGTTTTCTTGCCCTTTTCTCATTCTTTCTTCCATTCTTCTGACCAAACCTCACCCCCATTCCTTGTATGTGTAGGTTGTGATGAAATCACAAATCTTATGGGAGTTGGTAGTAGCAGCGTACAGGGGCCTCCCAGATTTTCAGAAGGCCAGGCTAGACGTGATGGGATTTGGCACCTTCCTTCGGATCGAGCCGATCCAGCTTGACCTAGTCCTGATCCAAGCCTTGTGTGAGAGATGGGACCCAGTGAGCCGGGCATTCCTGATGCCCTGGGGGCACATGGTGCCCAGCTTGGAGGATGTGGTCCGGATCACAAGCCTGAAGGTAGAGGGCGAGGCAGTGACCGGAGTCACTTACGCGGACTACAGAGAAGGTGCCCAGAAGTTACTGGGTTTGGACCTGGATGGTCGGAAAAACAGGTCGGTAGCTAGGGCGTCCCTGATGGATGTATTAGGGCTCACCGACACTCGTCGGCGGGACGATGAATCCTCAGAAGAGTTCATGGAAAGGATAGGAATAGGATGCCGCGCCGTGTATTGCACAGATTTCGGCGACTGGGAAAGATGCAACATAGATTTGAGGAGATTTCTCCTCTTCCTTTTGGGGAGATTGGTACTGAGCTCGAAAGGGGACGGTATCCAATGTTGCTTCCTAGAGCTGCTGTCAGACCTTGAAAGAGTAGGGTATTATGCCTGGGGAGCCGCCATGCTGGCACACTTGTTTGCAGGCCTATTCCAAGAAACGGATCGTGAGATGACTGTGAGTGGTTTCACACCATTCATCCAGGTATTTTTGGTTTTGCTTGTTTTGTATTTTTTTTGTGTTTTTGCAAAGTACTGATGACTTGCGCCGAGCAGCTGTGGAGCTATTATTACCTCCCTATGGGGAGAGCTCGGCATTGGCGACCCGCGATGGTGCCGCTAGCCAGGCGGTGGGAACCCATCATGAGTGCGGCACCCCTAACCTACCACCTGATGGTGCTAAGGCGAGAGCTACAGGAGTTCCCTGCAGCGATGGTAAACTGGAGACCCTACTCAGACATGGTCGATGCCGACCAGCCGTGGGTTCTAACAAGTCGTGCCCGGTTCGGACGGGAACTGTGGATGCACTGCCTGAATGAAATCGAGCCGCTTCGGCTATGATTAGTTATGAGGACTTTAGGACTGGCTTAGGAATGGGTGGATACGGCTGCGCCACCTCGTGTCGGGAGAAAAATGCGGGGACCGGCGACCTGTATTGACTGGCGCGTGCGATTCCTCGAATAGTATGAAGATTGGCAACGGGGTGGCATGATTGTAGAATCGCAGGCGCGGGATAGCGAAGACTACTTGCGTCTATATAGGATAAAGTACGCAGACCGGCTCTAACCCCGGGGACTTGTGGAGGTAGGTTTCCCCTTTTTCTCTTTTCTTCGTTCTCCTTTTTTGGTTTTCTGGTGAAAATGCTGACGCGTATGGCTGTAGGATGTCCGGGATGCCATGATAGCGAATTTACGAACTCGCTTGGCAGAGATGGAACAACAGTCGGGCGATGCCCGCGGAGCTACGAGCGCCTTGGTAGGTGTACAGTACGTTCCTAATTAAAACCCCAGATTCCAGATGTTGGCTGCTAATTCACGCGGTCGTAGCATGCCCAGATTGGCGTGGCTTCCCCAGCGACGGGAGTAGGTGGTACCTCCTCCAGCTTGTGGATTCCTACCTCCGAACTTAACTTGCTTCATGAGCAACTTGCTCACGCCACGCAGCGTGCTGCGGAGGCAGAAGGGATGCTCCGTATACAGGTAAAAGTTTCAGCGTTGAGTTCTCTTTGTTTACGCCTTATCGCGTATCTGAGATGGTACACTCGGCAGGAAAAGGAGACGGAAGAAGCGCTTGCCCAAGCTGCGCAGAAGGAGGCTAGGATAGCAGAACTGGAGAGGGAACTGCGGCGTCATCCTGATGACGACTCTTCTAGGGATGCTATGGAACTGAGGATCACTCTCCAGTTGGAGAGGGAAGACCGTGAGAGAGAACGGGCAGAGAGAGAAAGAGACGCAGAGAGAGAAAGAGCCAACAGTTTGGCTGAAAGGGAGGAACGAAGGGCCATGGAGGCCCAACTATTCGAACTCCGAATCAGCCTTGGTCTTGCTGAACAGTGGCTGAGAGATGGTGAGGAGCGCTACCGAAAAGCACGAGAGCGTGGCTTTCGTGTTGGTAGCTTCTCTGCTGCTTCCGTGGATCAACGCCGGGATGTGGGAATAGGAAGGGGAGTACAGAGCGGTAGGAGTACCGCTTTTCGTAGTTGGGTAGCACCTTTGAGAGCGTTTTGCCCGGAGAGTAGTGGGACGAGTGATGCAGAGAGAGAGGGCGGAACTTGATGTAAATTTTTTTTTTGGTTTTGGGAATAAAACACAAGGTCGGTTTGTTTGTTTTTCACCTATGCTTCTGTTGCCTGAATCCCTGCACACATCACTGAAACAAACAAATCAGAATTTCTGTTCTGACTTGGCCCCTTGCTCAATAAGTAAATGGTCACTGTGACTGTCCTTGATAACTGGTCAAGGGGCCAAGCCTTTATTTAACGAAGGCAAGGGAAAGATGCGGTGATGATAAATGCGACAGGCAAGCACACGAATGCAAGCGGTATTAAAAGTGAGATGCTGCACGCAAATGTAATCATGCAAAATTGATTTGTTTTCTTTTTTATATTTGATATTTTTTTGTTTTATCATAAAACGATTTTTTTTGTTTACAAATATGTGCCTTTTCTCTTTTCCATTTTTTTTGCTTTTATCATTTCAATTTTTTTTGTTACTAACACCCGGCAAGCACCCAAATGGCACCTAACCTACGCGAGACAGGGGTTTCTTACTAACCTCCCAGGTATCCTAAGTGCATATCTAGGTTGATTTGGGCCTCTAGACCCCTCGAATGATGATCCCGCCGGTTAAGACTTACCCTGATGACAATACCGTCATGCCATGCTTAGGCTCCCAGTCGCTTCCGACCACAGGGATTCACCCAAAAGGTGTTCGAGGTAAATGATTTGCCCGACCCGGGTTTGTTTCCTCACAACTCTAGATGGTATATGATGGAACACCCTGGAACCCTAACGACCAACCGCGCGACGCTGACCCGGAATCAGACGCCGTCGCACCCATAGGTGACGCGCTTGCATTGGCCTAAGCCCGAGGTTAAACAAGAAGACATCAAGGTGGTAAACAGGGGTCTTGACCAGCCAGAAACACAGAGACTCCTTCGCAGCGATAGCTTTTACTTTTCAAAATAGGCAACCAAATGTGTATATTAAAATAAGGTCGCAGACCCTGGGCAGTTTTCACCTTTCAGAAATTCCATCGAACCTTCATCTTTAGAGGGAGAAGGAAGAGTGTAGGGGATAAACCTCCTGAGAGGACCGGCAAAGCCGTTAACCCGGTGAGCGAATAAGGGCCCATTAACTCTTTCCCTTCGGATAACTTCGGACCAAATCTCGAGCATTTACATTCCACGGCCCCTTTTGTGGATTCAGACTTTTGCTTTGAGGGGTTCCGTTTATCACAACAGGCACGGTCACGACCAGGCTTTTCTCTTGATTTTAACTTTGTATTTCTTTTTGTGAGGGAGATATAGTCGTTTGACGTTTGTGGGCTCCCTTTTTGTATGCCTGCGGGGACACTGCCCTCTTCTCGTGCACTGATCGATGCTCGAGGAAATGGATCCTACTCTTGCCTTTGGGGTTTGAGTTTTGGTTTCTCATGCTCAGTGTTTTAAGGGCGCCGACTGTCTCATTGGGTCGAAGAGAAAAGAATAAAGATTACAGCTTCCGGAGATCTTCTGGGTGGGGCCCCACCGTAGGTGATGCTACCGACTTTTTTGAATACATAAGTGAGCACATGTTGGCTTCCTTCGAGCGAGCATAGGCCGACGTGGCCGGACAGGGATCTCCACGGTTCTGGCAAACCAAGACCCGGTGCCTACCAAGCCTTAATGGGCCCTATCCTAACATGAAGGTTAGATGCAGGGACTTAACTACATGGTGACTGCCAGGCATCGACATTTTGAATTTTCCATATTTTTAGTGGTTTTCAACATTTCTTTGTTTTTGATGTTTTTTTATCTTTTCATCATTTTTTTGTTTGTGCTAAGGGTAGTATTTCTTAAGATAAAGCCCATTCCAAGGGTGGGATAACTCGGTCCCTTCGGCGTTGATTGGCTTGTAGGCGTTGCCAGGGTACACGGCTTGAATTACAAATGGTCCTTCCCAATTGGGTTGGAGCTTAGAACGCGGCCCTCCAGGTTTGACAAAAATTCTTTTTACGACCATCTCACCGACTTTGAATTTTCTCTCAACGACTTTCTTTTGGTAAAAGCGAGCGAGTCTATTTTGATACACACGCGCGTGTTCGGCAGCGGCCAGTCGCTTCTCATCCAAGAGTTCCAACTGGGCGAGGAGTGAATTACGACGATTGTCGAGGGGAAAGTCCTCGTCCAATTGTACCCTGAGAGAAGGGATCAGAGTCTCATATGGGACTACCGCTTCCATACCAAAAGTAAGGGCAAATGGAGTCTGCCCGGTGGGGGTACGGATTGAAGTGCGATAGGCCCATAGAGCTTCGATAAGCTTTTCTGGCCAGTCTGAAAACTTACTAGACTCGCAGGTTTTTTTGATGATTTTGAGCAATGTTTTATTGGTGGCCTCCGCTTGGCCGTTACCTTGTGGGTAATATGGCGATGAATGATGCAATGCAATTGCGTACCTTTTGCAGAGGTCCTGTAGGTCCTGAGAAATGAATTGTGGCCCATTGTCGGTGACGATCGTGCTTGGGATGCCGAATCTGGCGAGAATGTTCTTCATGATGAACTTGCAGACTGTTGACGCCTTGATTTCCGCGTAAGCTTCGGCTTCGGCCCATTTGGTGAAGTATTCCGTCGTAGTAAGGATGAAAGATTTCTGCTTGGTGAGGGAATTGGGATCACCTAGGGGACCAATGATGTCGAATGCCCACATGGAGAAAGGCCATGGGGAGGATATTGGATGAAGTGAGGAAGATGGTGAATGAATTTTATCGGCGTGAAGTTGACACTTGACACACCTACGGACATAGACAGCACAATCCTCTTCCATAGTGGGCCAGTAAAAGCCTTGCCGAATGATCTTCTTGGCGAGCATCTGACTATTCACGTGGCCACCGCACACACCCGAGTGCGTCTCTTCTACACATTTCCAAACCTCGTCGTCGCCAAGACATCTTAACAGAATACCAGTAAGGCTCCTCCTATAGAGTAGACCTCCAACCAAAGTATATTTCTGAGCCACCCTTCTTATGGCTTTCTTGTCCTCTGTGGTGGCCTCTTCAGGATAAGACTGATCTTGGCAGTATTTGACAATTTCATAGAACCATGGTTTCTCTTCATCAGCCGGTTCTTCTTCGGCCTCTGCCAACATGATTTCCCTCTTCTCAAGGATATCTTCCTGCAGGATCTTCCTTGCTATCCTGTCTTTGATATTTACGTAGGAAGCATCATCGATCGCAGGGGCGTGAAGTTTGTAGATGGAAATGGACTTAAACCAACTTCCTAGAGGGAACCTTATGGATGATGCCAACGAGGCGAGGGCATCGGCGAGAATATTCTGATGACGAGGGATATGAACAAAGATCAGTTTGGTGAATAGTTTGGCAAAGGTAGCAGTGAGTTCTTGGTATGGCTTGAGTTTGGGATCGCGAGTGCGATATTTAGTGAGCACCTGACGAAGGATGAGTTGACTATCACCTACGACTCGCAACTCAGTGATACGAAAAGAATGAGCGAGTTCTAGGCCAGCTAGAAGAGCTTCATATTCGGCTATATTGTTGGTGACTGGAAATTTGAGCTGGTATGCCAATGGGAATGTGAGGCCTTCAGGCGACAGGAGGGCGATGCCGATTCCTCTCCCTTGAGAATTCAGAGCTCCATCAAAATATAGCGTCCACATTGGCTCATCTGATTGGTTGATGGACATTAGTTCCTCATCTGGAAACTCTGATTGGACGGGATCGAACTTGGGAAGAGGATGGTGAGCGAGATGCTCGGCTATGGCATAGCCTTTAATCGCCTTTTGCTGGATGTAGGTGATGTCGAACTGAGAGAGAAAACTTTACCAACGTGCTAGCCTATCCGTAAGGACGGCTTTCTCCAGAAGGAATTTGATAGGATTCATCCGAGCAATCAAGTGGACCTCATGAGCCAAGAAGTAGTGTTTCAATTTCTGCACTACCCAAACGAGGGCAGCACAGGTTTTCTCCATGACGGTGTACTTCTGCTCACAGGGATTGAGAAGTTTGGACAAGTAATAGGTTGCCCGTTCCTTGCCTTCTTCATCAGCTTGTGCGAGGACGGCTCCCACGGAGTCATCCAAGACTGAGACGTAAAGGATCAGAGGTTTTTCTGGTTTGGGTGGAATGAGAACGGGTGGACTAGCCAGATATTCCTTCAACCCTTCAAAAGCTTTCTGACATTTAGAATTCCAGTGGAATTCTACTCCTGGCTTGGTCAACTCGTAGAGAGGTCTACACCTTTGTGAATGTTGAGACACAAACCGACGAATAAACTGCAACCTCCCGATTAAACCTCGGACTTCCCTCAAATTCTTGGGAGGCGGCATATCCCTGATGGCCTTAGCTTTGTCAGGATCTATCTCGATCCCTCTTTTACTCACAATGAACCCCAGCAATTTACCCGACGACACACCAAACACACACTTTTTCGGGTTCATTTTCAATTGGAACTCTCTTGACCTTTGCAAGACCTTAGCCAAAACTTCTGGATGTTCCATCCTGGTCCTTGATTTCACCAACAAGTCATCCACATAGACTTCCAGATATATGTGCATCATGTCATGAAATATGGCCATTATAGCTCTTTGGTAAGTAGCTCCAGCATTCTTTAACCCAAACGGCATGACCACGTAACAATATGTTCCCCAAGGGGTAGTGAATGACGTCTTTTCCTGATCCTCTTCTGCCAAACGAATTTGATTGTATCCTGAAAATCCATCCATGAAAGAGAGGGTTTCATAGCCTGCCGTGTTATCAATCAGTACATCAATGTGAGATAAGGGAAAATCATCTTTGGACACGCGCGGTTAAGGTCCCGGAAGTCGATGCAAATCCTGACTTTCCCATCTTTTTTCATGACCGAGACAATGTTCGCCACCCATTGAGGATAAAGAACGACTCTAATGAACCTGACTTTGTGGAGCTTATCGACCTCTTCCTTCATTTTCAAAGCCATCTGAGGGTGGAAACGCCTTAACCTTTGTTTTACCGAGATGGACCCTGGTTTTAGGGTTAAACGGTGTTCGACCAAGGTTGAATCCAGACCCGGCATATCCTCGTAGCTCCATGCAAACGTGTCCTTATATTCCTTGAGAACCTCAATTAATGCCTCTTCTTCAGAGGGTGGTAGGTTGTCACTTATGAGGATGATCCTAGGATCTTCCTCAGTTCCCAAGTTGACTTCTTTGGTGGATTCTTCTACGGCGGTTGACGGCTCGTCGAATCTCCTCATTCCACTAGCGTATGCGCCCGCCGCATCCTCATATTCTTCACCCTCATCTTCAGTGGGGCATTCTTCATCCGTGATCTCGTAGACTCCATACCCTTCATCAGATGCACAGTCGCCCTCGCATTCTATTTCGGGTAGCTGGATGGGATTTTCTAACAACTGGGGGATGGCAAGAAGGGCCTGACACCTGGCGGCCAAATCCAGAAGGAATCGACGAGGGATCTGCCTACCCTTGGATTTCTTCCTAGGTACTACCCTTGGCCTATCATTCCTAGATTGACTGACAATATTTACAGAAGAAGAGGAAGACGAAGAGGATGGTGTAGAATGTACAGGAGAAGACCCCTCAGAGGAGGGGTAGAAAAGGTTGCTCATCGGACCTTGGACGGGTGGTCCGCAAGGCGGTACGCACCCGTGGGAGATGTAGGAGGTTTCCTCAACGAAGATGTGTTGTTGGGGAGTTTGAAAATTGACGTTTTTTTTACGTTTTCATTTTTAATGACAAAGCAGTGAAAAGAGATTGGAGGAGAGAGAAAAGGGGTTATGGCTAGAGGATTGTGAGGCTCATAGAGCAGATCATGGTTGAAGACCTAGCGCGGGTTGAAAAGCCCGCGCAGGTATGTAAGCAAAGAAGGGGACCTGGGAAGATCATCAGATAATTGTCTGGCCCAGGAAGAAGATATCAGCAAAGGCTGAGACGAGTGGATGGAGAGGATGGCGGCTAATGAGCCGTCGATGGCAATGTTGAGGACGGATGAAGATCCGTCGATGACAGAGTCCTTCTGGCGAGGACGAGGATAGTTTGGAACCTTGGCAAGAGTGGTAATATTCTCTGGTATTTCGGAGATCAATGGTGGTCCTTCAAGCTGCGGAGACGAGAACATCCTTTCCAGTGCAACGGAAATGTCCCGTATGTCGAACCATTTGTCCCACTCGCATTCCGGATCCTTGATCTTGCCTCTTTTGGTGATCCTCGGACATTTTTCAGCCAAATATACAGCATGTGATCCCCCATATGCTTCTCGTGGGTAATCTCCCATCTGAACAACGGGTCCTCTGCTGAAGTGGTTTGATAGAGTCCATGTGAGGGGCTCCCAATCCGCCTTGAACGGTCCTTTGAAGCCTAGGCCAAACCTACGGTTCGGCCTAATTTCTTTTGGCGGCTTGAGCATACCCTGTAACTGTGCGCCCAGACCTTTTCCCTGTTGATAGCCGATGTTCCTCATAATCTCCCAACCTTTGGAGTGAAAAGGGAGACATGATGTTGCAGGTTGCCCTGACCGGCTCCTTTGGTGCTAGTGTAATGTGAGATGGATCACGCACGTCCAGCAGTGATAATATGGGCCGATGAGACGGCCAAACAGAAGGCAGAGAGGTGTTGATAGCATCCACTGTGTGAAGGACAGGTGTACTGACCACTTTAATAATTCTCCCATTGTAAGGAAACTTCAGGCACTGATGGTTGGTGGAAGGCACAGCGTCCATGGCTTCGATGTAAGGGCGACCCAGTATAGCCTTAAATGTGGGGTCCATGTCGAGGACATGGAATTCCGTGGGAATTGACATGGGGCCTAGTTCTGCCTTCAGGATAATCATCCCCTGCGGCGGCCTTTTGCTATTGTCATAGGCCGTGACCGTGATCGAGGAAGGTCTTATTTGTTCCTCGTCGACCCACACAACTGAAGAGTGCTCATGGAGATCACATTTATGGATGCACCCGTATCCACAAGACACGGGTTTATGGATACCCCATTGATTTTTATTGAAATGCACAGTGCATATTTCCGAGCTTCCTTGGGAGCGAGCTCGTAGTTGTGAAACATGATGGCTGGTTGTGTGTCTGTTGGGGTCAGGACGGTCGAAATCTTCTCCACGGGGAGGTCTTCATTAACCATGACCTTTTGAAGATATTCCATCAAGGCCGCCTGGTGGGATGTGGATCTTTGAAGTAGCTCCAGGATGGAGATCCGAGCAGGTGTCTTATCAAGGTGTTTCAATAGATCATACTGTGTTCCAGGGATAGCTCTTTCTGGTTGTTCTGCATCATCCTTCTCTGGCTGAGATTGCTCAGGATTCTGACTGTTGTGGGGGAAAACCCTGTGGAAAATCCTTCCACTCCGGAGCACCATTGCCTGCGGCTTTTGTACCTCTGTGGGGGTAGCAGTGGGTTTTAACAGGGGTTTGAGGGGTAGTAGTGGAGGAATGGTTGATGAAGCAGGGGTGATGACGGGAGCAGGGATTCTGATGAGGGGTTTGTTAGGTGGAGGTATGGCGGAGGTAGAGGGGATATCGCGCGGATTATGAAGGATAAGGGGTTTGGAAGGTGGAGGTGGAGGTAAGGTTTGAAACGGGTAAGGGTTTTGAGGTGGATGGTGGGTGATGAGTGGTTTTGAAGGCATTAGTGGTGATGTGGTGGAGAAAGACGGGGTCATGTATGGTTGACGGATGATAAGGGGTTTAGAAGGCGTAGGGGTAAATGTGGTAGAGGTGGATGGTAAAGTGGGGGAATGAGAGAAGATGAGAGGGTGCGAAGGCGTAGTGGAGAGTGTCGGTTGATAGGAGATCGGGGTACGGATGAGAGGGCGTAATGGTAGTGGAAATGGTGAAGGTGATACTGACGCAGGTTGATGAGAGAGAGGTGCTACCCGGGCAAGGTGAGGGGGTTGCATGACGATAGGGTTGGAGGTAGAAAGAATGGAGGTACTTTCCTGGTGCCACACCTGCTCTCTCCCGACTTCCGGGAAGGAGGAGATGGGGTTAACCTGATGATTGGGCTGTTGGTGCTCTGGTAATGGATTCTGGATTATTCCCATGTAGGGCTGTTGTTGTGGGGCCTGCTGAGGCTGTTGTTGTTGTTGTGGTTGCTGCTGCTGCTGCTGTTGTAACTGCTGCTGTGGCCTCTGAGGAGGTCTCCTAGCCTTGAGAGCTGCGACGTACCATCTCATCTCATCCCAATCTATTTGATGTTCATCATTCATATCATGGATGTAATATTTGAAATAGAAGCAGTAATCTACTGTGTGTCCTGGCTGCCTGTGGTAGACGCAGTATTTGGAGGTATCAACATTGGGGGGCCACGCGGGCCTTTCTCTGGGTAGGGCGAGTTGGTTTGATGCCATGAGGGCATTAAAAATGTCTGCTAAGGTTTCTGGCAATGGTGGATAGTAGGCTCTCTTGGGACCGAGCGGCCTCCTTTGTTGCTGTTGGGGACCATAGTTCCCCGGGGGTGGAACTTGGTTGTACTGAAGCGGTGGTTGTTGTTGCTGAGGTTGTGGTTGTTGTTGCTGGGGTTGGCGTAATGGAGGCATATTATCCTGGGGTGGATCATTTTGGGGTGGAGGACGAAGAGGGAAAGGACCTGGTTGAAGGGGAAGTCGGGACATTTGTGGAGGCCTTGGGTTGACTGCATAGTTGGCATTGTTGACCGCACTGACTTGCTCATTTGTCACGACCCCTTCTGTGGCTCCGCCCGGGACACCAGCGCCTGTCTTTCTGACCACTTTGGGCTTCGGCGACTCAAACATGTTCATGATGGGGGAGTCTTTTAGCTGGGTTTGGATGTATCGGGCCCTTTCATAGAGTTCCTCCATTGTAGTAAGTTTATTCATGGCCAGGACATGTCTGAACTGTGGGGTTGCATTAGACACAATCATCTTCACTTGTTCGGGCTCGGAGAGGGTATCCCTTATTCTTTCCGCCAGAGACCTCCATCTATCAGCATATCGGACAAAATCCTCGTCGGGTTTCATCTTTTCGGCCACTAGGTCGGTAATGGGAGTGAGGGACCGACCCTATCCCTATATTTCTGCAAGAACCTTCTCTGGACTATTTCAAAATTCTCGGCCTCGCGGGGCTCTAGAGAATAGAACCACTCAAGCGCGGGACCATCCAATGATCTCCGAAAGAGGTATGCCAGGGACCTCTGATCGTTTTGCCAGTAAGAGGACTCATACATGAAATCCTTGAGATGAATGAAGGGGTTGCCGGTACCATTGTATCTGCGGTACGTGGGCATTTCGGAGGGAGGAAGATGAATGACGGGAAGGATTGGCAAAGCAACCTCCGGGGTGGCTTTCACGTCCACCATCCTTCTCAGATTTTGAAACTGCTCGTCCATGCGGTTGAACCTATTGAGGAGCGATTGGGCGAGCTCCTCTGGAGGTGAAGGTGGCACTTGCCACTGGGGGAGAAACTGTCTCCCGGAGACTTGAGGGGGGAACCCAGAATGAGAGGGAGCTGTCGGACCGCCGACAGTTGGCCCCGGCTGAAGCGGTGTCTGGGGAACAACGGGAGTTTGAGATTGTGATGGGAACTGGAATGAGGGTGGTTGTTGGCTCGCTTGTCCTTGAAGCGAGGGAGACTGGATGGCTTGCGCCAATGAGGGAGATGGAATGGCCTGCACGGACTCTTGGAGAGGTGCGATGGCCGGAGTTGACTCCTGGGGCGTGGGGGAAACAGATTTCCCTTTTAGAATGGCCTGGAAGGCCCGGAGCTGTTCAGAGGTAAGCTCCGTGTTGGCGAGGACGCCCAGTAAGGAAGAGATATCCTGTGGTAGGGACGTGTCCCCGGCAATAACCTGCACCTCATGTGAGGGGTCATGAGAAGGACCCGAGTCCATAGCATAGACTCGCGGGTCGGCTGTCAAACCACGACTAGGGTGGTTTTCCTCAGAAGACTCGTGAGACATGCTCACAGTTTTTCCAGAACGCAAAAACATACACTAGCAAGTAGGTAGCAGAGATTATCAAACAAGTGGATGCCTTTACGCCCTTTTTTGTGTTTTGATTTTGGTGATTTTTTTTATGTTTTTAACGAGATCCGAAGTTCACACAAAATGGGGACCCTAGTTTATTTTTGTTTCACCGCCGTGTCAGCTAGGGTCTCTCGTCTCACCACGAATGAAATGACTAACTCCGGGGAACTTCAATGGTACAACCAGCCCAGTGAACGAAGAGGAGATTCTTCGATGTCGGGGACTTACGGAGGTCCCAGTGTAGGAGATTCTAGTTCGTTGAGAGGAATTCCCAAACGGAGAGTCCTTCCTTCACCGGAAAGGGTGATCCTCAAAAAATGAAAAAAAGGATAGAAAAGAGGAATGGATGTATGCAATGGAATGCTGACAGATATATGGAGTGGAAAACAACAGAAATAACAGACATATAATAAACAAAGAACCAATCAAAACTGACAGTGCTGCCGTGAGCACAACGGGGGCGCGCGCGGGCGCGAAGGTGGAGAGGCACGGATGGTGCCGAACTTGCAAGGGTAGCCGAAAGGAAGCAGTAGAAGTCCCACCGTGATCGCCAATCTGTGAGCGACGTCACGCGGTTCGGGGAAGAGCGGAGAGGACGCGGAGCGCGCGCGGGCTCCTCTTTTCTTTCTTTTGGTGTTTGTTTGCTGCAACACAGAAATAAGAGAAGAGAGAGAAGGGGCCACCACGGGAGATTGCTCCGGCGGGGCGAGCGGGACAAGTGTGATATAGTAAAATATGGGGTTTAAACGGCCATAGCGGGAAGTGACTCGCCGCGGCCTCGGGGGGACGGGAATGGTGCAAAAATTAAATAACAAGAATTGAAACGGCCATTGGGGAAGTGACTCGCCGCGGCCTCGAGAATATGAGCAGATAATAAGATGACAGAATATAGAGAGAATACAAAGAGCGGAATTTAAACGGCCATTGGGGAAGTGACTCGCCGCGGCCTCGAGAACACAAACAGATAAGAATATAACGTATAAGAACGTGAATTTAAACGGCCATTGGGGAAGTGACTCGCCGCGGCCTCGAGAACACGAATAGATAAGAATATAACATATAAAAATGGGAATTTAAACGGCCATTGGGGAAGTGACTCGCCGCGGCCTCGAGAATATGAGCAGAATATAACAGAGTATAAAGAGAATATAAGAACGGAAATTTAAACGGCCATTGGGGAAGTGACTCGCCGCGGCCTCGAAAATAAGATGTGATCGCCAGGGGCCGAAAGACCCCAAAATAAGAAAGTGATCGCGCCTACCTCAAGAGCGGGAGATGGCGGGTTGCTTCTTCCTCTCCCTCCGGCCGGCCGACGGAGAGGGCTTTCCTCGGCTACCCTTGCAAAACAACGACAAACAAATGACAAGTGGATTAGAAAGATGGAGGTGTAGTATTCAAATCCTTGCGATAAAAATAACGAAATGATGGCAAGACACACACCTGGTTGGTGTTATCTTTTAAACCCCTCTCGGACTCGAGTAGGAGGAAAATGAGATGATGGATGCAAGAAGTATAAAAGAAGAGGCGCCCTTATGAAGGGGGATAGAGGATGCGAGATGATGAATGTAAAAGAACTACGAAGAAAAAAGGGGAAGAAAAGGCTTATTGGATGAGCCGAGGGTGAAATCTGGCGGAGCTCCGGCAGCGTGGGGACGACGTGGAAGCGCGGTGGATGAAGACGACCTTCCTCTCGCGAGCGTGAGCACCCGAGAAGCCGGCAGAACCTCCACCTACAAAAGAACCCACGGGTTAGAAAATGACTCCGTAGCCTCTGGGCTCCGGCAGCCTATCGGATCACTTCTGAGCTTCCCAGAACTGAGGGGGTGGGCTCTATTTATAGAGCTCCGGAGGGTGGAGGCGTCCAGGACCCTGGACACCTCCATCAGGGCCGAAATAATATTTTATTCTATTTTTATTGATTTTTTTGGAATACTTTTGTGGAGGCGTCCAGGGTCCCAGACGCCTCAAGCAGGTCCACCGAAAGCCGACGACGGCCGCACGCGGTTTGGCACAACGCGTGGTTTTGTGAGCGACGCCTCGTGATTCAGAAATGGGCGCGTCCAGCTGACTGGACGTCTCTATAATTTGGAATTTTTCACACACGACAAACCGTCGTTCGGTGGCCGGCGCCCGTGAGGGAGTTGATGGAGGCGTCCAGGGGCCTGGACGCCTCCAAAATTATATTATTTTTTCTTTTTCTTTTGTCTTTTATAGCAGGGCTGGCATTTTGATTTTTTTATTTGTTTTTATGGAGGCGTCCAGGGGCCTGGACGCCTCCATTAATATGTATTATTTATTTATTTTTTTGTCTTTTATGCCAACGGGCATTTTATATTTTTTATATTTGTTTTTATGGAGGCGTCCAGGGGCCTGGACGCCTCCATTAATTTATTATTTTTTATTTAGTTTTGGGCCTTGAAAAATAAAAATAAAATAAATTAAAAGATTGGGGGCGTCCAGGGGCCTGGACGCCCCCATAAAGACCCACCCGGGTCATCGGACAACGTGTTGGCGGCTGTCCGGCAGATACCCTTCTTGGTTCCAGAACCTCTGATGCGTCTGACTGGTGTTGATGCCATCCGAATGCCGTGACGAGACGATTCCGGATGCCGAAAAGGGCGGAAGAAGACTCAAGAAAAGGAAGCAATCAAGTGATTCAAAACGCGTAAGTCGTCGCGGGGCGTTGTATAGTAATATGAGACTTTCTCAGGAGACGTCAGGAATGGCGTGTCTACACATGGGTCCTGTCTTCATGTAGAACAGTGCACTACATCATATGTTGATAAATCTGAAAAAGGATGAAAATGCTTATGACTTGGATGCATAAACCTGAATTGATTGCATACTTGTCTCGTATATCCTTGGTGCATAGTCTGCATGTAGAACAGTATGTTGCATAGCATATCTCTTGCATCATGATGTCAGGGGGAGCTGAGAGTTCTATTCAATTCATTGAATCCTATTCACTTCTCAGTGTTCTCATTTAAATGATTCACATTCCTTGACATCAGTTGCTCATTGAACCATATTGCCAATTGCTATCTTTTCCCCATCATTCTCACTGAACAACAGCTTTGCATCTGGTTTAGAACATTGAATTGTGATTATTGCAATTGTTCACTTATAAGAATCACTCTTACAAATTGAAAGGAACTAAAGGTTTAACCTTTATAAATTGGGGAGTTAAGTGTCTGCACTTCAGAATTTGAGATAAAAGAAAACTTTTATAGCTCTTAATCTTTGTCTCATGGCTAAAATAGAAAAAGTTTTTGTAATGCCTAAATGTGTTGAACTGGATATGTCTAGAATAGGCTAATAAGAGTGTGTACTGATTTTTTAAACAATCACTCTAAAAGAATTAAGGGCAGCAGTAAATAAGATCATAAATGCTATGAACTGAACATAGTGATAGAGCAATGGCTGAATTGCACTGAGAAATTGTGATCTCCTCTAATGAAGCAGGAGAACTCATAGTCATGAAGTGCTTCAGAATATCTCTGTTCAAAGGGT
Organism: Amorphophallus konjac; assembly: GCA_022559845.1. Lineage (NCBI taxonomy): Eukaryota > Viridiplantae > Streptophyta > Magnoliopsida > Alismatales > Araceae > Amorphophallus > Amorphophallus konjac. The sequence goes on along the minus strand of CM040120.1, from coordinate 207,478,448 downwards.
CAAAACTATAGGGGGAGTTCTCACCAAGTAACTGGGGGTACTGGCCTCTAATCAAGGTGTACCCTTAATGTCAAAAGTGAAGATTATTCTTTGTGGGTTTTGATCTGAAATAGGTCAAGTAGTTTATGCCTAGTAACTGGGGGTACCTGCCTCTGATCAAGGTGTACACCTAATGTCAACAGCATAAATGCCACTGATCTATTTACTTAGTTCAGGTTCTGAAAAATTCAAAAGTGAAAATCAAACTGCTGTAACCTTTCGAAAAATCAAAAGTCAATGAGTGAAAATTATTTTTATCAATACATGTTCAAGTTGCCTCTCTTGAATTTCCTTGTTTAATCACAAAAGGGTATTATTTCTGACTTATCTATTAATACCATGTGCCTTAGATTTATTGCTATAAATGGAGTCTATAAACTCTTTTTCAGGGGTCAGGTGTTTTACTCTAGATTTATCACTGTTAAACCTGAATTTTTGAAAATTGTATGTTGCTGATTCTTATACTTTAACAGTTGTTTATAATCATGCTTCCTTTCTGAACCTATGATTCAGCTGTTGTCAAGTGACCCTCCTACCTTCTCTTCCTTGTTTATCTGTTCATATTCCTTCTCAAAGGGGGAGCTATTATTTAGGGGGAGAAATAATTCAGGGGAGTCTTACATTCAGGGGGAGAATGTTCTAGAGGAATTTGCATGCATAATGCACTTTGCACTCTTGTTTTTACTGTTTTTCTCTTTTTGATCATGTCAAAGGGGGAGAAAATCTTGTGTGTGACTCACTGTCACATTGTGTTACCATCATCAAAAAGGGGGAGAATGTTGTGCCTCTTAGGCACAAGCATGTGCTATGTTACTTTGATGATAGCAATGCTATTTAGTTTTGATGATAGCAAGATAGTGAGTGCATTTGAGTGCATTTGATATTGTATTTTGATGATAGCAATGTTAATATTGTGTTTTGATGATTGCAATAAACAAAGTGCATTTCTGTGCATTCTTATTCTTGAGCATTCTGCATATGATAGCAACATGAATGATGATGTTTAGCATTGATGGCATTTGTTCTTTATATATATGCATTGCATTCTGTCAGATATCATGTCTCTGCATGTATCTACAGTCTGAACAGTAGTGGGTCGACCCACCCTTGCTGATGCGTCGACCCATCAGAACATTGATTGTTTGGGTAGCAAAGTCTATACACTGCAGGGTAAAGCCCAATGTCTAGGCATTGCTGCATCGCTTGCATTTCAGAGTCTATACATTGGTTTTGTCATGCACATAGACTTCCAAGTCTATACATTCCTGCATTAGTGTGCTTCATGCTTTGTTCATGGCTGAGAGTCTATACACTGGGCTTGAAGTGTATACATTGAGCGTCTCAATGAGCATCTCATGTAAGTCCATACATTCATAGTGCATTGCATTGGCTAAATATATACAACGTCAGTTCATGCATGTCTTAGGCTAAGTCTATACAGCGTCTTAGGCTAAGTGTGTACAGTGTCAGTCGCTTACATTATCTTAGGCTAAGTGTGTACAGCGTCTTAGGCAAAGTCTGTACAGCATCCACGCATTTCACTGGCTCATGTTACAGCGTCAACGCATTAAGTCTGTACACTCGACTCGCCTTTGAATTGGTCAAGTGTGTACACTCCTTCACTGTAGCTTTCACGTTTCCAAGTCTACACATCGTGAAAGTCTATACACTCATCACTTACCTTCGTTGAAGGCAAAGTCTATACACTGGGGTCTTTCCCTACGTTTCTTAGGCAAAGTCTGAACATTCGGTTCTGAAGCCTGAAGTCTATACACTTCAGCCTATTCCTACGTTCAAGGCTTCAGCTACATATCAAGTCTATACATTGGGCTTCACTCATTCAAGTCTATACATCCATAGTGGATCTTCAAGTCTGTACATCCACAGTGGAACTTCGAAGTCTGTACACCGCTTGAGCCTCAACAAGTCTGTACATCGCCTTAAGCGTCTCAAGTCTATTCATTGGCTCAAGCTTCCAAGTCTGTACACTGGTTCAAAGTCTACACAACGCCTCTTTGATTCTAAGTCTTTACATTCGTTTTAAGGTAAAGTCTGTACATTGCCTTTGTGCTTCAAAGCCTGTTGATTGAAGAGTCTACACATTGGTTGTTCACACGTTCCTGCAGTTTGAAGTCTCTACATTGCTTTTGCCTATTTTTCATCTAAGTATCATAAAGTCTGTACGTTGCTTTTGCCTTTACCTTCACAGCAAAGTCTATATAATGCAATGCATAAACTTAGAACTGATGACTTCGTTTCATCTGTCTGACAGGGACTGAAGAGGCTAATGAACCCCTTAAAGCAAGAGGGCTGAAGCCATCCAATTTCCGCTGCTAGAACACACCAATGCGTCAACGCATTGATCAAGTAGCGTGGACGCAGCAGTTCAAGTATCCCTTACTGCAGCCTCTGGAGTACATTGGCAGCATCGACGCTGCAGCTCCATGCGTCAACGCAGCATGCTGAGAGCGTCAACGCAGCACGTCTATCTGCTGAAGACCTGCTCACTGGAATGCATCAATGCGTCAACGTCACGGGTTGGAAGCGTCGACGCAGTAGTTAAAAAGGGTTGAAGATCTCTGAAGGGTGCGTCAACTCCTTGGAGCAAGTGGGTTGACGCCATCTAACTCCAGTTGCTGAGCGTACTGATGAATGGGCACGTGACCTGAAGCTGGCACCTGACATGTGATCCAAGGTGGGTGCTGAGCACGTGATCCGAGGAGGAATCTTCTAGACGGAAGGCATGGGAAGCACACACCCTATCTCCCTACTGCTGCTGGTATATATTGGAGCCTTCGTCTTCAGATGGAGGCTGATCGAAGAAGAAGCCTGGAGAGCAGAAAGAGCAACAGCAGAGCAGAAAGCCCTTCGATCCAGCAAAAGAGAAGAAGAAGAAAAAGGGAAGAGTAGAGAGTGAAAGAAGAGCAGAAGAAGAAGAGAAAGAAGAAGGAGAAAGAGATAGAGAGCTCGAGCAGAGTGTGAAGAAGAAGAAGAGAGAGAGAGAAAGAGAAGGAGTTCATTCCTCAGATCTTTGGTTCAAAACCAGATCTGAGGTTGCTCATTGTTAGAGCTATATTTTGTGCTTCATTGTTCAGCCTTTAGTTGCTGTGTTTCCATCTTTTCTTGTTTTCTTTTTATACTTTCTTATGAAGCTGTTTGTCAGCGGATGCAGTGGAGGTCTCCACTGGACAGGTGAAGCTGTAATCCTCAGCTGGCGAGACTTGGTCTCGGACGGGTTAAGCTGTAATCCCCAGCGGGTTCAAGCTGTGAGTCAGCGATGGCTAAGTTGTATTGCCCAACGGAGGCAAGCTGTGATGCCCAGCTGTTCAAGCTGTGAGTCAACAGGAAGCCACACTCGGGTTGAGTGTGGGGTGGATGTAGGTCTGCAGGACCGAACCACCTAAAAACCCCTCCTGCATTGTGGTTTGATTGCTTATGGTTTGCTTCCGCTAGATGTTTGCATAGGGGCGCTCCAAGTGTTTGATCACAGGTTCATTAGATGAATTGATCAGATTTTGTTCTAAGTGTTTAATCTGTTGAGTGAGCGAAATTCTAATTGAGCAAAATTTTATATTGGGTGAAAGTTTTTATAGGCTATATTCATTCACCCCCCTCTGAATATTGCACCGAACCCAACAGAGCAAGCTGTGTTGCTCAGCGGGCAGAGAAGGATTCCTCTGGACGTGTTAAGCTGTAGTCCCCAGTGGTTGCAGAGGTGTGGTATCCTCTGGACGGGTTAACCTGTAAGCCCCAGCGGATGGCGAAGCTGTAATGCCCAGCGGTCAAGCTATTAGTCAGCGGTTTATAGGCAAGCTGTGTCGCCCAGCGGTTTTCAAGCTGTTTGACAGCGGAATCCACACTCTGGTTTGAGTGTGGGGTGGACGTAGGTCTGGAGGACCGAACCCCCTTAAAAATCTTCTGTGCACTGGTTTGATTGTCTATTGTGTTTCGCTAGATGCATGCTTAGGCTCGATGTGTTCTTTCATCCAGTGAGTGATTTATTCACACACCGCATATTTGATTGGAATTGGGTTTGCTCACTAGCGCATATAGAGTAGATCAGAAGTTCAGATTATCTGATCTTTCATTCTCGCTAGAAGAGAGCACCTGTGTCATTCAAGCCACCTATTTATGTTAATTCCTTATCATCGTTCTATTATAGGCTTTAATCGGACAATATTTTAAAGGGGAGATTCATTCACCCCCCTCTGAATCCATCACACCGATCTCAACAATTGGTATCAGAGCGGGTTACTAATTCATCAGATCCAACGATCTGCAGTGGATCCTGCTATTTTCGGTGCCTTGATTGATTGTGTAGATTGTCTAGCATCTCGTTTAATTGTCATGGATTCTGTGCCTGAAATTCCAATCTTCGATGGAATGTGTTTCTCTGATTGGCATAGAGAGTTTGGGGATTACATGAATTTCGTAGATTCAAATCTGCTGATTTTGATTGAACATGGACCTTATGATATACTAGTGAATAAGTCAGACTGGAATATTGGTCACGAGTTGATGAATACTGAAAATAGAAAAGCCTTGAAAATGTTGAAAGGGGCTATAAGGGCTAATGTACTTTCATGTGTGACTATGTGCAGGAATGCAAAGGAGTTGATGGATGAGCTGATCCTCAGATATGGTGAAGAGAACCATAAGGGCCTTATGACAAAGGATCAAAGCAGTGATCAGTCTGATGACTATTCATCAAAGGTAAACTCCGAACCAGAACAAAATTCATTAGATGAACTGATTGAGATGCATGATAATTTGCTTGACAGTTATAAATCTTATAAACGTGAAATGAAAGAGATGAAAAAGGCCATATTGCATGAAATTATAGAGTTGAAATGTGAAAATGCCAACCGAAAAGGAAGTCTGAAAATAAGTGAAAATTCATGCAGTAAATGTGATTCTGTTAAAACATTAAATAATGATCTCCTATCTGAACTTAGGCTGCAAGAGCAACAAGTTGTGTCTCTTAAAGGAGAGATAGAAGATCTGAGGAAAAGAAATTCGGAACTTGAGTTGCATGAACAACAATTGAGTGAAAATCTGAAAGCTATGAATCAAGATAGTTTGATTGAAGAAAATTGCAAATTTAAAGATCAAAACAAAAGACTAATGGTTCTGAACACTGTCATGTCAGAAAAATGGATATCTATTGAAAAAAGGAAATGTGTTGTAAAGGAAGTTGATGCTGATAAGGAACAAAAACTTGTACAGGAAATTGAAACTCTGAAGAGCCTAAATGATGCACTGCATCAACAGATCATTTCCTGTGAAACTGAAATTGCAAGCTATGAATTGAGCATTACCTCCTTGATCTCTGAAATTTAGGATCTTAAAAATTCACTGACCAAATTTGTTCAAGGAAAAGATAACCTAAACAAGATCCTCGGTGTTAAAACAAATTTCCAAAAGGAAGCTGTACATATTTCCTCTGTAGAGTCAAGCTACAACAAATGCTCGGTTCTGCGAGAACGTAATGAGGAACTCTACAGTGAAAATGAATGGTTGAATAAACAAATTACCTCATTTAAAGAGGATCACAAAAAATTTGCTTGCTGAGAAAATTAAAGTAGAAGAAAGAAAAGAGGAACAAATTGAGAAACTGGAGTTGATGTCTAGTAATGAAAAATGTGATGAAGAAGTTAAGAAGCTGACCAAAGAAAACACTGAACTGAAAGCTGAAGTTGAAAAATTAAAGTGGTTAAACACTGGTTTGTCTAAAAAACTTCTCACCATAGAAAAAGGAAAAACTGTCCGTGATGAAGAATCACAAATTTTGAATAATCTGGAACAAGAAATTGAGAAGTATAAAATTGCAAACAAAGTTCTAAGCGAATGTGTTAATTGTAGTGAACAGGAGATAGCCAATTATGAACTTCACATTACTTCTTTGGAAGATAAAATTCATGATCTGGAAAACTCAGCATCCGAGTCCGCTAAAAATAAAGGAAAAATGAAAGTTGTCATGAAAGGAGATGATGATAATTCAAGAAGGGGGATAAGTTGTAGTTCTGATGTTAAAGAAATTACTAGAAACCAGCTACACACAACTTTTGTGCGAAGCTCTGATCTAGCTGGTACCTCAAATCAATCCCCAAAATAAAATAAAGGTCAGAAATCACCTTCATCATCTGAATTTCAGTTCAAGGTTGGGAAGAATGAAAAATAAACAAAAATTGTTAAGAATAATCAGAAATTGAAGAAGAAAAGTCAAACGAAGGAGGTAAAGACTGTTCCTATTCATGCCCTAAAATCTGCTAGCTTGGTTGAATCTGATGGGTCAATGCACACTGCTCATGCCCATTTTGCTCATTCACATGCATCCAGTCAATCTGTTAGTAACCATGCCGCTAGGAAATCACATGTGTCATGCCATTACTGTGGTAGGCATGGTCATTACATGGATGACTGTAGTGAAATGAAAAATGATGATATGATACATAATACATTTTTTATAAATCATCATCATAACCCCAAAAGAAACAGGTTTGCTTCAAACCAACACATCATCTGTTATAACTGTAACAGACGGGGTCATAAAACTGTTGAGTGTTGGTTTGAGTCTTCATGGGGAAACAATGACTCAAGAGGCAAGCACCTAAGGTGCTTCGAGTGTGGGAAGCATGGCCATACAGTCAAAGACTGTTGGCATGCCCAAGGAAGCCATGTTAATGACAAATTTTTTAAATTCTCTGCCAAAAGACTTGTGAACTTTTCATGTTTTAACTGTGGCAAGTCAGGTCACAAGTATGCTGAATGTTGGTTGTCAGACAATAGGAAACAAAATGTCCATGCGAATAGCAGGAAACTTCATGCTCATAATCATAAGTCTCAAGCTGCTGTGCATCATAGGACCAGAAAACATGTTGTCTTATGCAGATATTGTGGTAGAATTGGACATTCCATGACTAATTGTCATTTGATGGACTTTGATGACAATGTTGCTAAAAGATTGTTTAGAACACCTGTTAGAGCTAATACATGAACCAAGGCGGCTTGGGTTCCTACAGGATCAAAATGATTGTCTTGCTGCAGGTGTGCCTTGGAAGTTGATGACTAAAGGGGTTAATAATCCAAGGCACTCAAGAATGTAACCCCCAAAGTCCTACACTTCAGGTTAGTTCTGAAAACCTTGTTTAAATTCTGTCTTCTGAATTTGTGTGCCCCAGATGCTTGCATATCATGACAATTCCGTTTGATGAATGCATTATACATCCTTGTTATGATACATATTTGTCAAATTTTCTGCATAATGATATATGTATATAGTCAGGGGGAGTTTGCATGTCCTTGCACCATATACTTAATTGCATTGCATGTCCTTTATATTGAAAAATCCAAAAAGGGTTGATTTATTGCATCTAGATAGGGGGAGCATTTGAGACTCATTAGTCTTCCACATCTTGAACCATTCCAAATCCAGTCACTCAAATCTTTCTCGAGTTGAACTAGACTTCATTGTTGTCAAGCAGATCTGTCTGTATTCCAGACTCAGCTACTGAAATTGATTCTGCTCTGCATATATTTGATGCTCTTCTCTCCTGCTATCATTTGCTCTACCAGCTTGCACCTATCAAAAGCTGGTCTGATTAATCTGGTTCTTGTTCCAGGAATGATAAGTTGTTCAGTAGCATTGATTGGACTGATCTGAGATTCTTATGTTGTGTACCATGTTTTAGTCTGATTTTTTAAAAGAAATTCCTATCATATAGGTTCAAGAATGTCTACAGATTCAGACTGATATAAGTATTAATGTGTTCTCAGATTTGCATTCAAATGTATTGAAAGTATCTGAATGATGAGTTTTAATAAATTTTAACCAACTGTGTCTTGGATACCCTAGACTCAATCATCTGTAATATGAAAATGTGATATCTAGGCTACTTTGGTAGAGATTCATAGAGTGAGTATTATCTTTAAACATTAACCTGAAAAATGTTGACTAAAAGGACACTGAATTCAGAGCAATGACTTGGTCACTGAGAAACTGGATACTATATCAATGAAATAGAGTAATTCTATGTCATGAAGTACCATAGCGATCTCTGGTGAAAATCTATTGAAAAATCTGACAAAGCAATAGCATATCTGTGTTGAGTAACTGGGGAGTCTGGCCTCTAATCAAGGTGTCGCCTCATATAAAAAGACACTTCTATTGCTAACTCTGCTCTCAAAGTTGAGAGGCAATGAAAGTTATCACACTAAGTAACTAGGTCACCTCACCTAAGACGTGTTGTGCCTCATGTTGAAAGGTGTTGATCAACTTAAATTGCTCATGAAAAATGATGTGCTGATTAAAAAGTAAATATTTTGCAATAACAGTCAACTCTTGTTCTTGTAAGGTTGTCTTATCTTAATACTGCTCTATGTGACTCTCAAAGGAGTCATCGAGTTCATTTGAGTAAGATGGAAGATGCTTATTCTTGAGTACTGCTTGACTAATTGGTTCACCTTTATTAAAACCTACCTTCAGATATGAGTATTGAATTTAATTGACAAATCTGGTATACATCATGGTTAAATCAGTTGGGTCATGCCGATTAATTCATAATCCCCTATGATAGGAGAGTCTCTCCTTATGAAGACTTATTACTGTGGTACCTGCCATACATTTTCCTCTGATCAGGTTCACCTGTGACAACTTATTCATCATGTCAACTCACCTGTTGAAAATCCTGTGCCTTGCTTACTGTTATTTACTCCTACCCTTGGCTACATCTACTTCATTTACATCATTGTTTCACTCTCCACACTGTTGGAATCTTCCATCTTGTTTCTGTATCCCTGACGAATGACTCTCTTTCACATGCATTGTTCTGCCCATACAAATGTAAGGTGTGCCATAACCAATTTTGCTTCAGAATTCTTGTGGTGGTGGATTCCAGATTGATTCATTGGATAACCAGAGTTCATCCCTGTGGATACATCCTGTGCTTGCATTTTCGATTCCTTTCATGCTCTCAGGGGGAGTTCTGGGCATTATAGATATTCATGATTATGTCAAAGGGGGAGGACTATTTTACACAAGGGGGAGAATAGGTTCATGCATTACATTATTTTTCACACAAACTACCTTCTTTTTGATGAAGTCAAAGGGGGAGAATAGTTTGACATGAGCCAGTGTGACTCATAATCTCATAGTGTTGCCATCATCAAAAAGAGGGAGATTGTTGTGCCCCTTCTGCCTTGATGATATTGTGTAGTTTTGATGATAGCAAACACTATGAGTCATGTAAGATTAGAATATATAGATGTTCTGCATGCAATCTCTACATACATGGTTCAATGCATAGTTTTATTTTTCAGTATACATAGTCTGTGGATACTTTGTTTACGCATTGAAAGTCGATGCGTGTACATTGCATCTGTCGGGTCTATACATCGCTGCATGCTATCAAGTCTGTACAACCTCCGTTGTTTCACTCGACCAAGTCAGTACACTCGACCAAGTCAGTGCAAGCACTATTCATCCATTAGCTCAGTTCACAGCTAAGTCAGTACAGTCCGTGTTTTTCATGCATGTACATAGTCAGTGCATCTTTTTGCATCGTTGTGCTTCACGCATACACATAGTCAGTGCATCTTTTTGCATCGTTGTGCTTCACGCATACACATAGTCCGTGTAACTCTTGGTGCTGCAAGAACACAAGTCTGTACAACCCTTGTTGATACGAGCAGTTAAGTTCGTGCATAGTTTCATTGGGTCTGTGCATTATGCATACATGCTTAAACTCTAGGCACAGCAAGTTGGTGCATCGTCTTGTCCCATGCACACAAAAGTCTGTACACATCTCGGTGGCATGCCTGAGCATTCCTCTTTTAATGTGCATAATTTCCTATATGCATACTGCATTACATGCCATCAAGTCTGTACATTCTTTTTGATTTCATGCATACACAAAGTCAGTGCATACTTAGTCACCAAGTTCGTGCAACTCCTGTTGCAGCATGAACTCAAGTCTGTACAACTTTTGTTGCTGCACGCAACTAACTCAGTGCATGTGTGCATCTTTCTCAACAAAGTCTGTACATTCTTCGATGGTATGTCTGTACATCTCTTGTACAGTGCACACAAAGTCTGTACATTCTTTTGTGGCATGCCTATGCATCTCTTGTTTCATACATACATAAAGTTTGTGCATGAATATCAAGTCTACACACGGTTGCCTTGATGACTTAGCAAGTCTATACATTCTCTAACCAACTATGTGCATCTTTCTACTATCCTCATATTGCTTCTAACAAATATTAAGTCTGACATTGGCAGGATATCTACTCGAGGAGTTTATGAAAGGCACGTGATCCAATAATAATCCTCATTCCAAGATGCTGCCACGTGGACTCGTACTCATCCAGATTCTGACAAGTGGCGAGTGTCTCCTGAAGCTTCTAAGTTGGAGCGCTCCCTCCACACGCCTAGGGCAAGACTACGTAAACTTCATCTGATAGAGGATAAATACTCTGTTTCCTACAATCAAGAAGACATCTCTCCGGCAAAAGAAGAAGAAAATTAGAGAGAGTAGAAGAAGAGTAGAGAAGGAGAGTGTTCGAAAAAGAAAGAGTGACCAATAAAGAAGAAGAAGAAGAAGAAAGAGAGATCAAGAGTTTAGAAGAAGAAGAAGAGAGTCATCTGAAGCTTTGTCTCTACTAGACTGTGGATCAAATCCAGGCCAGTCAGCTCTTTGAGAGCCACTTTGTGTTTTATCGTCTACAGCTTGCTGTGTCCTTTCCATAGTTTTTTTTCTTTTTACCTTTGTTTCAAGATGTTTGTCAGTAGAGCAAGCTGTGTTGCTCAGCGGGCAGATGAGGATTCCTCTGGACGGGTTAAGCTGTAGTCCCCAGCGGTTGCAGAGGTGTGGTATCCTCTGGACGGGTTAACCTGTAAGCCCCAGCGGATGGCGAAGCTGTAATGCCCAGCGGTCAAGCTGTTAGTCAGCGGTTTGTAGGCAAGCTGTGTCGCCCAGTGGTTTTCAAGCTGTTTGACAGCGGAATCCACACTCTGGTTTGAGTGTGGGGTGGACGTAGGTCTGGAGGACCGAACCACCTTAAAAATCTTTTATGCAGTGGTTTGATTGTCTATTGTGTTTCGCTAGATGCATGCTTAGGCTTGATGTGTTCTTTCATCTAGTGAGTGGTTTATTCGCACACCGCATATTTGATTGGAATTGGGTTTGCACACTAGCGCATATAGAGTAGATCAGAAGTTCAGATTATCTGATCTTTCATTCTCGCTAGAAGAGAGCACATGTGTCATACAAGCCACCTATTATGTTAATTCCTTATCATCGTTCTGTTACAGGCTTTAATCGGATAATATTTTAAAGGGGAGATTCATTCACCCCCCTCTGAATCCATCGCACCGATCTCAACAAATATTTGAGACTCTTGTGATCAGAATACACCGTAAAGGCTTCGCCATAGAGGTAATGTCGCCAGATCTTCAAAGCAAAGACCACAGCTGCCAGTTGTAGGTCAAGTACGGGATAATTTTCCTCGTGCTTCTTCAATTGTCGTGAAGAGTAGGCTATAATCTTGTCCTGTTGCATTAATACGCAACCTAGGCCAATTCCAGATGCATCAGTATATACTTCGAATTCACCTCCTTCCGTAGGTAATGTGAGAATAGGAGCTGTCGTCAGACAATCCTTTAAAGTTTGAATGCTTTTCTCGCATTCCTCGGACCATATACAAGGATTCTCCTTCCTTGTCAGTCTTGTTAAAGATACCGCAATCTTGGAGAAATCCTTGATAAATCTTCGATAATAGCCAGTGAATCCCAAGAAGCTTCAGATTTCAGTCACACTAGTAGGTCTTTCCCAGTTCCTTACGGCCTCGACCTTTGAAGGATCGACGACGATACCTTTCCGAGAAATTATGTGAGCGAGAAAAGAAACTTCCTCCAACCAGAAATCACATTTGCTTAATTTGGCATAAAGCTTGTGATCTCTTAATAACTGAAGGTGAGATGTTCCTCATGTTCTTCCTCTGACTTGGAGTAGATCAAAATGTCGTCGATGAATACAACCACAAATTGATCAAGATATGGCCTGAATACGCTGTTCATTAATTGCATGAATGCGGTAGGCGCATTTGTTAAGCCAAAAGGCATAACGGTGAACTCGTAATGTCCATACCTACTCTGAAATGCCGTCTTGTGAATATCACTTTCCTTGATTTTCAACTGATGATAACCAGATCGAAGATCGATCTTTGAAAAATATCGAGCTCCAGAAATCTGGTCGAATAATTCATCAATCCTCGGCAATAGATATTTATTCTTGATGGTGAGTTGATTTAATTACCGATAATCAACACATAACCTCATCGAACCATCCTTATTTTTAATAAAGAGGACCGGGGCTCCCCAAGGTGAAGTACTTGGTCAGATAAACCCCTTCTCCAATAACTCCAGTAGTTGTTCCTTTAACTCCTTCATTTCAACAGCAGACATCCGATACGGAGCTTTAGAAACTGGTGCAGCTCCAGGAATTAAATCAATAGAGAAAACCACTTCTCTCTCGGGAGGAATACCAGGCAACTCGTTTGGAAATACATCAGAATAATCCCAAACGATAGGAATGTCCTTTAGAACGGGTTCCGTGTGCTCGGTCATAGTGATAGAAACTAAGAAATCGGCACAACCCTTCCTTAACAATTTCTCGGCTTCGAGGGCCGAAATAAGATATATATGCTTGGAATGCCTGGTGCAAGAAAATAGAAGGTCGGGGTAACCAATAAAAGTTACCGTACCCAACTTGCAATTGACACTCTCCATGTGTAGATAGCCAGTCGGCACCCAAAATAACATCATATCCGTCCATCTCCATGCATACCAAATCAGCGGGTAAGTTATAACCGCTAATTAGAACTTCACTAGCAGGATAGAAATGTTTAATCTCCGTTCCCGTTCCAATAGGGGTAGTAATAGTGAGTGTAGAATCTAATGGAACAGGCTTCATAGGTAAAAGACCAGTAAATCTTCTAGATATAAATGGATGCGTAGCTCTAGTGTCAAATAAGATAGAGGCAGGCTTAGAGTATATGAAAAGAGTACCTTCCACGATGCCTCCTTCCTCGGTAGGTTCCTGTGGACGCGTAATCTTATGTTTATTTATTTATTTTTGTTTGTTTATTATTTATTAGTTTATTTATTTATTGATTTATTGGCGTGCCAGTCACATGTGTGACGATTTCATTGTGCGCTCGATCTGACTTGGTCAGTCGATTGTGAGTGATCGTGTCTGGACCAGAAGTCCGTCATACCATAAAGGCTATGACGTTAATTACATCCTTCCAAGGAAGGACAACCCTTGATTAAATGCCAAAATAGGAGGCCTCGAGAGGCAAACATGTATTCATGTGCATAACTTTAAACTTCATACCAGGGCCGGGAAGGCGGGTAAGAGAATAACATCAGCCACAAAAAGAGATTGTAGCGTTGAATCGGCGGTTCGAGACAACTAGACTTGGGGGAAAAGGGGAAATGGAGGATATCAATCACGGACAGGCTGAGCCATGACCGTGATGGAGGTTCACGGCATCGATCAACATTTCGACAGCATTTCCCCTTTATCTGGATTATGCCCAGGGGGAAATAGGCTATCACCCACGGAGTGTCGGGGTGAAAGCCGAGAGAAAGAGAGAGGCTGAACCTCCCTACCCATATATAAATGCCATGGGGCAATGTTTGATTTTCCCTTGGGGAAGCCGGCGGAACTCATGCAGTGGCATAGCCCTCCCGAGCTAAAGGGGTTACTCATAAATCCGATGCGGGACGACGGAATGTAAGTGAACGCTCAATGTTGCGCCCTCGCACGCGGATCGACCTGCGCGGTCAGGTCGCGGGGATCGACCTGCCCGGTCAGGTCGCGGGGGTCAAGGGGGCAGCGCCCCTTGCGGGGGTTTTCGGGGGCAGCGCCCCCGGGACAAAAATTTGGATTGAAGACTCAGTAGTAAAATTTGGTTAGATTATCAGTGCAGGCAAGAAAGCCAATCAATTAGGACTCTCGGCGCCAGAAGGATGCCAAGGGTGAGGGTTCTCGGCGGGTTCAACATGGAGTACCCTCGACGCGACGGGGAAGAGGCCGGGAAATAGGCTCTCGGCGCAAGGGCCAAATGGCCAAGGGTGTAGGCCTCTCGGCGCAAGGGCAAAGAGGTAGGTTCCCGGCGCGCAGGGAGATGAAGCCAAGGGACTGAGGTTCTCGGCGCGCAGGGAGGCCAGGAAGGGTTCCCGGCGCGAAGGCAAAAGGGCCATGGGCTGGAGTTCTAGGCGCGCAGGGAGAACAGGGGGGTTTCCCGGCGCGAAGGTAGGAAGGCCAGGGGTTCCCGGCACGGTTTTCCCGGCGCGCTAATAAGGTGGCCAGGGGGGGTTCTCGGCGCAGCCAAACGGCTGGGGAGTAGGCCTCCCGGCGCGACGGCAAGCAATCAGAGGGGTTTTCGGCGCGGCCAGGCTGCAAGGGTTAGAATAGTTCTCGGCGCCTGAAGGATGGCGCCGAGAGCTATTCATCTAATTTACTGTACGCGGGGCCGAGAAGTATGTGGGCGCCGGGATGAGAAACAGAGCTTACGGTACTCTGTTTTTTGGGGTTTTTCAGGTTTCAGAGATGCAGATCAAGGCAGACAGGCTCTGGAAGGAAACCAAACATCAGGTTTTAATGACTTTGATTTGTGTTTTGAAGAAGGCCAGGTGCCTGGAGGGATTGGCAGGGGGATCATCTGACACAGGGAACTCCTTTCACCACTGTCATGCAAAGTCCCAGGGACGGTCTCAATCTTGTCTTCCATCCTCCTGGGAGAATTTTGGCAGCACTTCCCCCTGCGATCAGCATTTGCCAGAGAGTGGTATAGGCTGACGTCCACGGAGTGCCGGGATGAAAGCCGAAAAATGAGTGAGCACTAAGGCTCAAAGAGACTATCCATATCTCTGGCATCGGTCACTATCCCCCTTCTCGGAGACTGACGAAACTCATGTAGAGACAGGGTTCGTCAGACCCACGGGGTTGCATGTGAATCCAATTAGGGACCTTAGAATATAGGGGAGGTCAGTCCCCAATTAATTTATCTCCTGGGATACTGTGACGACTCAAGAATGCCTCCGGATAAGTAGACGAAGAGGCCAAAGGGGTGGACTAAGGAGGGGAGCCAGGTTCTCGGCACAGTTGGGAGATCAAGGGGATGGAAGCTCCCGGCGCGGCCAATACTGGGAGGCTCCCGGCGCGGCCAAGGTGTAGAGTTCCCGGCGCGCAGGGGAGGACCAAAATAGTTCTCGGCGCCTGAAGAATGGCGCCGAGAGCTGTTCATCCAGTTTACTGTGTGCGGGGCCGAGAGGTGTGAGGGCGCCGGGATGAGAACAGAGGTTTACGGCACTCTGTTTCGCGTTTCTTGTTGAATTTCAGAGGGAGTTTTGGAGATTCCAGACCTGCCAGTTGGTTGGATCTGCATGGATATGGGTTTAATTCATCAAGGATGAGCTGGGTTCGAAAGGAATCAATTACAGCAAGGGATCTGAGTCGTCATATGCTATGGATCCTCAGGGATCATTCGCTGGCACCTTTGGTCGCCCAGGGAACCGAGAGATAGCCATCTCTGGCCCCATGGACGACTCTGATGGAACTATTCATACTGGAACCAGACCAGAGACCCTCGGTATCAATCCATCGAAGTAGCTCAGTTACTCATGTGGAAAAGGGATCTCGAGTAAGCCGTCGGAGTTATTACCGATATCGGTGGCAGACCTCCCCAGAAGCCAAGAGATGGTCTGTCTCTGGCCCTGGGGCAAGCCTGGGGGAGGGCTTTGTGCAAACGACGATGAACAGCAAGGGACATCGGTGTATCTAGAGCTATATTTATTCTACTGAAGACAATTGAGCCCGAAGACCCATCATAGAATTAGGTGCGCTTCAGTTGAGTTAAAGATGAAAACATGTAAAGGAAAGACATAGCAGCATACAGAGAGATAGCTGGCAGATGTTTCAATCACCCAACGCCCAAACGGGCCACTGGAGCATTTCATATCATTAGATCACCCCAGAACTCACATCAATCACACGGAGGGAATGAGAGAGAGGGAAATGAATATACATCGGGATATCCCGGTTACATCCAAAAGAAAATCAAGATAAACTCGGCAAGATTACATGAAGAAGAAAACAAAACCATGGGGGAGGGCGGAGCATTGACTCCTCTCCCTCCCCGGCTGCCCACCTGGACTTCCTCTCCTTCTTTCTCTTCTTCTTTCTTTTCTCAGCGGAGGAGGAGGCTCTCTCTCTCTATGTTGGTCTCTTCCCCTTTCTCTTTTTTTTTGGCCGCCGATCCCCCTTTTCCTTGTTCGAAGGGAGGGGTTTTTATAAGCGTTTCCCCCCTCCTCGGCAGGCTTCATCAAGCCTTTTCCTTCTCGGCAGACACCATCTCGGCGCGCCTCAAACGGGCTTCCCGGCGCGCCTGCCTTCAACTTCTCGGCGCCACCCTTTGGGCTTCAGCAAGTGGCTCTCGGCATCACCTTTTGGGCTTCAGCAAGTGGCTCTCGGCGCATCACCTCTCGGCATGGTTGTTGGCTTCTCGGCACCACACACGGATGGGCCCATTTAGGTCTTTTAGTATTTCATTCTTCCTATCTTAATAGCTATTAAAGCCCATTAATTGGTGAGCTAACATGGTTTCATCAGAGTATTTCTGGAGGTTTTCATCGGTCAGTGGACCGCAATTCTTCATCAGTAATGCCGTCTGAGTGACGACAATACCGGACATCAGCTTGGCCGGGGAGGGCTTCTGCCGGGTGACAGCTTCAGAAATGGACTTTCTGTAATCCTGGCTTTGCAGGAGTTCCTTGGATCTTCATCTGCCGGTACCGGCTTCATCTTTATCTCATATCACATCTGTCAACAAGCTGACATCTGACTTGTCCTGACATGTCATTTGTGGACTCCCGGATGAGGCAGTAGTACAGCTCTCATTGAAATGAGCTGGAAGGTCTCATCAGTCGAGTGACTGCTGCTTTATTAGTGCTGCTGTCTGAGTGACATCGGCACCGGTCATCAGCTTGGCCGACAAAGGCTTTAGCCGGGTAAACAGTTGATGAGCTTCATCATTGGCCCTTCACTGCGGGTATGATATGTTTCCACCCTTGTTCATTTTTAAGGTGTCAACAGTTCCGCATCCATAAGAGCTTGAAGTCTTCCCTGCTTTTTGGCAATAATAGGAAGTCTTGCCGGTGGTGGAGCTTGCTCGTTGAGAAGAGGGCAATTCGAGATCCTATGCTCCCGACTCCCACATCGAAGACATGCACCGAGCTTTCTCCAATATTCCTCGGCTTTGTGCCCAGGCTTCTCGCAATATTTACATAGTTCCTTTGATGTTGCCAATATAGGGACAATTTTCTTGTCGAATGTCCTCGACTTCTTGTCCCCTTGAAAATTACATCCACCTTTGTTGAAATTACGCCCGTCCTTGATGAAGTTACGTCCGTCATTGGGCCTTTTCTTCCCGAAGGAAGGTTTGAAACTTCCGGACCCAGTAACTTGCTCTCTCTTGGCTTCCCTTTCTTGGATGCGATCCGTTAACTCCGTTGCATCTTCTAGGAGTTGTGCTCTCCGTACCGCATCAGAATAAATTTGGATATCCATCGGGGCGAGTTGAGTAATATATTAAGGCTTAAGGCCGTTAAGAAATCTTCGTGCCTTCATTTTTTCGGTATCCACGAGATGTGGAGCGTACTGAGATAACCTCAAAAATTGAGCTTCATATTCCGCAACCGATAAACCCCTTTGCTTCAAAGTGGCAAACTCGACTGCCTTCCTTTCTTATACTCGGTCTGAGAAGTATTTACAATTGAAGTGTTCCACGAACTCTTCCCATAGAATTTGGTCGAGCGATAAAGTAGCTTCGACCGATTCCCACCAGGCATGTGCATCCCTTTCCAGTTGGAAAGTAGCGAGTAGGACCTTTTCCTCGTCAGCGTATTGCATGACTCGAAATATCCTCTCGATCTCTTAATCCAGTGTTCGGCTTCGTCCGGATCCATAGATCCAGCGAACTTGGGAGTGTTCATGTTTCAAAAATTCCTATACAAATCACCAGCTCCTCGGTTTGCTCCTCCCTGAGCAACCTGTTGGAGGGCTTGGGTTAAGCCTTGAACGGTGCACTGCATCTCGCGCCATTGAGCTCTCTCGGCGGCCATTTGCGAGAATTAGTCTGAAACCATAATTCCAAGGTTTATTATTTTTGTTTTGGTATTTATTTCCTGATAATTCCCTTTTTCTTAAAACTTAACCCGTGTTTCTACCCAATCTTACCGGGAAGGTTTTAAGACCCATCCAATTTCTACATATTGATCTTAAACCTAACCTAAGTTTAAGAATGAACCTATACTTGTGAAACCTAGGATTTTATATATGTAACATAGGCTCTGATACCACAAAGACTGTCAGGCCCTGACGCGAAATATCGGGACGCGAACTAGTCGTAAACAATCATGTCGAATCAGAACAAGTACAAATTTATTTCTAAAGTTAGAAATGAATGGGAAATTAATACTTTTATTCCATCAAAATGAAGTTTACAACACTAATTGATAAGCCATAAAGGCAAATTATAACTTCCAAATCCAAAATACATCACTCTAGTAAAAACACTAATGATCTACATAAACCTAGGTAAAAAGGAAAATCACTCTCTCACTCTTGTCCATTCCCTTGTTCATTTTCATTTCCTGTAACAATTAACCAAAACGTAGGGTGAGCGAAAAGCTCAATAGGATTTTATATCTCTAAGAACCATGCAATCTTTAAGTATTAACAATTTAAGTAATTTTCTAACTTGTATCGGGAAGTGTATAAACATGAATGGAATTTCTAAGTAATTGAGATAATATGATATCAAGATGAATTTCCAAGTAATGACTTTGAACAAGTAAAAAATTTCATGTAATTGGCCATTTTCATGCAAGTCAAGTAATTCATGTAATTTTCAAGTAAACAAGTAAACAAGTAACAAGTAAACAATTACGAATAGTGGAATGCCGTAAAATCTAACAAGTCATGCACTTCGGTGCAATACCACACCGTGGTCAATCAACTCCCATGGGCACAAGTACTTTCGGACGCTCCTCCCAGGACCAGATCGGGCCCCATTAATGCCCGGCATTGGGTGAGTGGATCATAAGATCCCAAGTACGTTTAGACATTCACTTAACACTATGGGCAATAAATTTTAAGAATAAGCTAATTTGTAAAAAGTACAGATTTGACAAAAATCTCAGAAGTAGCAAGAGGAGTGAATAATAATTTTAAGGCATCCTATTTAACGACATTAAGTCGTGAATTTCAAGAAAGAACAGTAACTAGGAAGAAAAATTAAGTAATTAGAGTTTAATAGAATTAATTTAATTCTATGGTTTAATCTTGTATGCATTTGGTTTACAAGTGTTTAGACATGTTTACAGAAAGTTTTTTGTACATTAGAAATACATTAGTTTAGCCAAAACGGCGATTTATTATAAATATTAGAATTTGGTTATGAAAATAGGTTTTTATGCCGAAAATAATTCTAACTTGCTGAAAATAATTTTAACATGCTGAAAATAATTTTCATATGTTATTTTACTGATAAGATGATAAAAAATAAATTTTCATGTTGGATTTAATTTTTACATACTGAAAATTAATTTTTAACATGCTAAAATTAATACTTACCATGGTAAAATAATTCTCACACATTAACTTACTGATAAGATGATAAAGATAAGTTTACCATGCTAATTACAGAAATTCTCTGATAACCACATAAATTTTATCATGTTGAAAATCATTTTTCTATATTTATTTACTAATCATTTGATAGGAAAATAGAATTATCATGCTAAAAAATAGTTTTAATATACTGAAAATAATTCTATCATGCTAAAAATAATTATAACATGCTAGAAATAATTTTATCATGCTGGAAAAATTTTTATCATGCTGGAAGTAATTTTCATGCATCAATTTACTAATTATTTAATAGGAAATTAGGTTTAGCATGCACAAAAAAATAGTTTTAAATATATTTTAACATGATGAAAATAGTTTTTATATCTCAGTATGTATAAAATAATTTTATCACATTGGAAGTCATTTTTAACATGCTGGAAATATTTTTCATGCATTAATTTACTAATATGGTTAAAATTAGATTTTTACATGTAAAAATAATTTCATTCTACATAAATAATTTTTAACATGTTGTAAGAATTAAAACATGCTAATATTATCTTTTCTTACTTTTGGTGACTAAATACTTATAATTATTTAAGATTCCAAATGTTATAATTCATATTGTGCAGTGACTAATCTTTAGTCCTACATTGGAAGTTTAGAAAACTTGGATGGCTTTATATGTTGGAGAGCTCACCCTTGGGTCAGCACCCAAGGGGCATAGGATGTGGGCTCGAGTTGTGTGTAAATACAAAACTATATGAACTGAACAATATACTATTAATATATTTATTTATTTATTTGTGCCGAGCCGAGCCGAGCCGCACTGAACTGAACTGAACTAAGGTGTGGTTGGCTGGTTTTGAAATTATCTTGTTTGACCCCCGGGCATTCTGGGTATATTATTTTGAATGTGCTATAGGTTGCTGGCGCGATCTTGAAGAACGCGCTGGCCGTGAGTGGCGCGATCTGGAACATATATGTATTTTATATTTTTTGAAAACTAGATGAAAGAGTTGTCTGAACGCGCTAGCATAGACTAGCGCTATCTTGACTAACGTGCTATGTACATATAGCGCGATCTGGAACATATCTTTATATTATTATATGTACATTTTGAAAATTTGGTGAAAGGGGCGGGGTCTGTCTGAAAGCGCTGGGTCGGGCTGGTGCGTTCAGAACGCGCTCCTGAAGAGTAGCACATTCTGGTTCTGAGACCGAAACAGAAATACCCCTCAGTAAAATGACCATAACTTGCTCATTTCATAACGGAATTTAATAAATGAGCTATCAATGGAAACAGAACAGAAAAATAAACAAGATGGCATGCTTTAATTAGAGTTTAGCCTAAGAGACACCTACCTTTTTGTGGATCTAACGAAATATCCCTAAATATAAGAAAACCCTTTGATCTTTCAAATCTTTCTTCAAATCTCCACCAATCTTCGCAGTAGCGTAACCTTAACCTCCAGGGATGATTTGAGGGTCAAATGAGGTTCTATTTATAGCCAAAACTTGGCCAAATTTATCATAATTTCTTGCCTAACAATGCCAAACTTTTCAACTCCGAATTAGAAGAAAATTCCAATTTTTCTTCTTAATCTAGCCTCCATTTGGTATGAAACCAATGTAAAAACGGCTGGTCCAAGATGGGCTGTTAGGTAAGAGTCGATTTTTGTGTCATCTTTCTAGAAATTAGATTATTATAATCCCTTAAATTACATATTAAACACATGTTACGAATTTAGGTTAATTTAACCTTGAATAAATCTTTTAATCATTAATCCAACCCATTTTGGATTATCCAATAGGCCAATTGTGATCCTAGTCCTTTACATGGACTTTTATTGGGGTTTCTATGATATATCTAAGGTTTATAGCATTTAATCTCTATTTACTTCTAGTTAATTCAAGTAAATTCAATAAACTAGTCTATTTCATATAGTAAAAATGTAATTTAATTATTTCATGAAAAGTTTAATTACATAATGAAATTGAAAAATTTATTTCACATTTTTAATTATCGGGTTTCTACAACCATGGTCACTCTGCATGGTAGTTATAAGATAACCTCTATCATTTTGGATTTTCCTGCAAAACACTTGAAACTCCATCAATACATCATTTTTATTGGATAGAAATAACACCCATGTAAATCTGGAATAATCATCAACAATCACAAAATCATAGGACTTTTCTCCTAGGCTGGATGTCCTAGTTGTGCCAAACAAATCAAGATGCAACAATTCCAAAGGCTGGGAGGTGGAAACAATATTTTTATTTTTGAAAGATATGCGTGTTTGCTTGTCTTTTGTGCAAGCCTCATAGATTTTATCACTTTCAAATTTTAATTTGGGCAAGCCATTCACCAAGTCATATCTAGACAACTTGGATATTACTCCAAAACTAGCATGACCTAGTCTTTGGTGCCATAGCCAAGCATTTTCATGATTGTTTGCTACCAAGTACATATCGTCACAAGAGACATCATCAATATCAACAGTGTAGACATTGCTATTTCTTTTTCCAATGAATTTGATCTCATTTGTGTTCTTATTCATGACAAGGTAATGCATTTCATCAAAAATAATCTTGAACCCTTTGTCACATAACTGGCTTATGCTCACGAGATTGTGATTTAAGCCTTTCACCAAAAGCACATTCTCGATAAAAGTTTCAGAATTTTTATCTATATTGCCGATTCCAATGATTTTACCTTTGTCCTTGCCTCCAAAAGTAACTGACCCTCCATCCTTGTCTTGCAGCGTAGAGAACACCTTCTTGTCCCCTGTCATATGCCTTGAACAGTCGCTATCCAAGTACCATTTGCTCCCCCTGGCTTCAAGACATATCTGCAAGAAACAACATTCTCATGTAATTTATTTTGGTACCTAAACTAGTTTGGGTCCGTAAGAGTTAGTCCAATTATATGCATATCTTTTCTTATTCCAAAATGCATGATTTCTTGGTGAGTTTTGTCTAAACCAACAATGAGCCATAACATGACCAAAACGACTATAATGAAAATAATTGACATTTGAAAACTTTCTTGAAAATTGACGTGGTTTTGGTTGGACATGTATTGGTTTAGAGTGTGAACATGAAGCACAATCATTTCCTTTTTCCTACAAATAGGATGTAGTGATCTTATGCTCAAAGGGTCTTTTATTTTGGAGAGTGTATCCTAATCCTTCCTTCTAGAAGTTAACTTTAACTCCCAACAGATTGTCTATGTTTTGTTTTCCTTTAACAAACCTAGAGAGAGTGAACTGCAAGTCAGTCACCTCTTTATTCAAACTCACATTTTTATTTTCAATTTCTGAAATGGAGGAGGTCAGAATTTCTTTTTCATTCTTGAGCTTTTCACAAAGTTTTTCAATTTCAGACATTTTACATGATAGCTCATCTTTGGCTTTTTCAAGATTGGAAATCGTTTGAAGCAAAGTTTCTTTTTCTTCTGTTAGCTCAATCTATTCTTGCTCCGGTTTCTCAAAATTAACAAGGATATCTTCATGTGATAAATCATAAAAATTTTTTGAGAGTTTTATTTTCAGATCTGATTTTTTTATATTTTGTATACAATTTTTCATATTCCGACTCTCATTGTTCAGTTGAAATAAAATCAGGGTCAGAATTTACCTCAGTTGAATCATCTTCGTGTGCCATGAGACACAAGCTCTCTACTAGCTCTTGGATCTCCTCGTCGGATGATTCATCCTCTTCGTCACTCCATGTGGAGACCATTGCTTGGGGTTTCTTGAGTTTGTCCTTCTTGAACTTCCTCTTTAGATCCGGACATTCTCCTCTCATGTGCCCGAACTTCTTGCATTCATAACAAATGACATAATTGGGCTTGCTAGGATCGCCCTTGGTCTGAAAGGGCTTCCTTTGCCCCTTTCTAAAATTGCCTTGGAAATTTATCTTCTTTCTCATGAATCTCTTTACTTGGCGAGTTATCATGGCCAAGTCTTCTTCTTCATTGCTTCCTTCGCTGGATTCTTTTTCTTGGACATCATCATCAGATTGGTGAGCTTTCAATCCAATCACTCGCTTCTTCTTCGTATCTTCCTCGGCTGTTCTCCTCATGTTTATCTCATAGGTCATGAGTGACCCTATGAGCTCATCCAAAGTGAGTGTGGACAGATTTTTTGAATCCTCAATTACTGTGGCTTTTGTGTGCCACGCCGACGGTAGTGATCTCAGAACTTTCCTCACCAAATCGGAGTTTCTGTACTCCTTCCCGAGGCTTTTGAGACCATTTATGATCTCCGTTAATCTTGCGAACAATTCCGAGATGGTTTCTTCAGATTTCATTTTGAATAGCTCATAGTCTCTTACAAGTAGATTGGCCTTGGTCTCCTTGACCTCGGAGGTTCCTTCATAGATAAGCTGTAATTTGTCCCACATCTCATTTGCTGAACTGCACATGGATACATGAGAAAACTCATTAGGATGTATAGCACATTACATGATGTTCATAGCATTAAAATTCATAGTGCATTTCTTAATTTCCTCGGGTGTCCATTTTTCTTCATCATCCGAGAGTTTATACGGACCCTTGTCCACAACCCTCCAGATCTCATACTCTTGGGCTCTCAGAAAGACATGCATTCTATTTTTCCAATAGGAGTAATTCGAGCCATCGAAGTATGGAGGATGATGGATGGAATGACCCTCAGGCATCATGCCCTTGTTTGCCATTGATCTGGATCTTACTCTAGATTGTTAGATCTGAATGAATTAGAGCCTTAGCTCTAATACCAATTGAAGTCCCGCGATCAATGACACCCAAGAGGGGGGTGAATTGGGTGTTTAAAAACCTTTACAAAATTCTCAGCCAAATGAAACAAGTGTAAAAAGCTGCTATAATGAAGGTAGAGATCTATATGAAAACTATGAGATCTAATAGAATCTATCGTACTCAACTGATCATAGGTACGACGGTGGAGGTGAGAATCCTGAGATTATACTCACACAAGATGTTATCTTCCTGACAAGGTTTGCCTTGCCGATCCGAACCCACCTTTTAATATACCTAAAATCTAATATGGAAACGATAAATTATACTAGATCTAACATAAACAATGCAACCAAAAACTACGCGTGTGCTGCACAGAATGGGGATGAAGGAAAAGAAAAAAACCACACAAGGGACAGAGATTTTTAGGTGGTTCGGATGCAACAACGGTAGCCTACGTCCATCCCTCATGATCTGTGAGGATTCCCACACTATCTTGTAAGGGATTACAAGATCAAAACACACACACCCACATGTGAGGAGTTCGGAACTCCCATAAAGGTGTACAAGCACCGAATCACAAAGAGATGTGAAAACAAGAAGAAACACACACACACACATGGATCTGCGTAGATCCACACACGCACAAGTGTTTAAGAGTACAAGATCACACACTTGAAGCTTGATAAAAAACAAGGAAGAAACACAAAATGAAAAACTCAGATTTAAGCTCCCCCTTAATGGATGAAGATGATCTCGGATGAAGCTTCCTTCATAGCCTGTTTTTCACTTTGATGGCTTGCAGATGACCTTGAAAGCTTGGAGATGGATGAAGAAGTTCTTCGCCGAAACACTGTTCACGGAGCTACAGTGCCAGCACTCTTTCTCCCCTTGATAGCCTCTTTTATCTCCCCTTGAGTGATTAGGGTTTTTGACCCCAATATAATGTATTTATAGATCTTGGATGGTCAAGGGACAAGCCAGGAACCAGATCCACAAATCATGGTAAGTCAGGTGACTTTTGGATTAAACAAACCCAAGGAAAGGGCTTCTCACATTGTAGAAAACAAAGTCAAAAATAGCTGCCTCGAAGCTGGCGGTCGATCGGTAGGAGGGGACGGTCGACCGAAATTTTATAGAAATGGGGTGTTCAGTGCTGGGAAAATCGGTCGACCGGCCCCTGACTGGCGGTCGACCGCTGGCTGGAAATCCTGCAAATTTAAAGAAGTTAGCCAATGAATCATATTATGTGAACAAATCAGTTTATGACCACATCCTGTTCCAATCAAAATGAGTGGGTTGTGCTTAGCCTGGTCAGTTCTGGAACCAAGGTGGATTTAGGCATTTGGAAGAGTATGAACACTTAAACATAATGCATGATGAAATTAGGCCTTGATTGCGTATGAAAGTCGAACTTGATTGCTAATACATGGCACATGATTGAACACATGTCTTGGGTTTTGTTATCATCAAAATCACTTGGATATACTTAATAGATTGCACTGGTATTATTACATAAGATTGGCACACATTTCATTTCAACATCCAAATCAAGCAATTGATTTTTGATCCAAAGTACTTGGGCTCCGCAACTTCCGACGACTACATATTTAGCCTCGACCATTGAGAGAGCTACTGAATGTTATTTCTTGGAGGCCCATGAAACTAGACAACCATCAAGAAACTGACAGTACCCACTGTAGACACGCCAAAATTGACGCTTTATTGATCAAATCTCATGTCACCATGATAACGCCCCAAAGTGAACTTCAATATTTCTATAATATAAAGTTTTTCTATTTTTGTGTATTTTTGTGATTTATTCTTGGGTTTTTGGTGATTCACGACTTGAAGAGGGGTGTGTTTTAAATAGCGACCTAATCTGGGGCGTGTTCTTAAGAAAGGACGACCACAGGGAAGGGCTTCAATTCCTGGTATTTTACGAGTATCGCTCAAATTGGAAAATCAATTATTAACGTCCTTCCCTAGGGCGTGTTTTTGTTTAACGCCTTTGCTTTAGGCGTCTTTTCACAATTTTCAAATAAAGAAGACTTTTATTACCAAAATTGAATCCATAAAGTGACGTCTTTATCCCGGTCGTGTTTTGAATTAACGCCCTGGAGCATGTCGTCAATTCTGAATTGACGCCCTTTGGTAGGTCGTGTCTCACCCTTTCGTGTCCTGCTTAAACTCACATTTCCTAAAGAGTTCCCTGCCTTTCTTGATCACCTTGCTCGATCTGGGAACTAGAGTCCTTGCCATTGATGACCACTGCCTATTCTTATCTTCCCAAATCTGTGTTTATCTTGATCGAAACCCTATAAAAGAGTCCCCTGGTTGATCTCGCGCGAGGTTAGAGAGAGATACACGGCTAGAAACACACATATACACACAGAGACACACCCACAGGGGGAGGTTAACGTGTGCAAGGTTAGAAGCAGAGCTGTTAAGAAAAAATTGTGAGTTGTGAGTTGTCACAGAGGTTAACGGGTGCTGGCGATTGAGATTGAGAGATTGATTTCTCTTTTGCTTCCTCCTGTTGCCACATCGGAAGTAAAGTGTTTCCCTTTACTGTTTACAGGAACATCAGGGATTTTTTTTCTTATCTTCGTTTGTTGTCTTCATTCATCTCTGCTCATCATCGATCACCATGTTCTCTTCCTTGCATTAGTTTTCATTGCATCTCTTCTCCTCTCCCTAATTCTTTAGGGGTTTTAAAAAATAAACAAAAGGTGCACACTTTATGCTCTTCTTTCATCACCATCTTCCATCTTTGGATTGATACTACACTCACGTTTGGCTGATCTCCTTTTCTTTTACTTGTTTGTTCTTTGTTTAAGGGTAATCAAAAAGGAAGACCCTCTTCATCGGCCGGCCGATAGAAGGTGGAGGAAGGAACCACATCCATCCCGCATCCTATTATCACCAGGTATTCGTGATCATCTTTTCTTCTTATTGAGGTAACCCCTCTGGCGATCACTCTCCTTAGTAGCACCACGTGCTCTTTTACTCCCTTTTTCATTATTCTCCTTATGCATATGCTTATTTTTCTTAAAAGTGGATTATTTTCCATGATTTATAAATTGGCGATCATGGTGGGACTTCCACTGTTTTTCTGTTGATTACCCCTTTCCTATTGGCACCCACGCGTGCCCTTTCCCCTTTGGCACCCACGTGTGCCCTTTCCATTTGGTACCCAGGGTACCCCTCCCTTGTGCCCTACGGGCACCCTCCACTGTGCACACTTTACACTCCCCGAGATCAGCCAGTTTGTGATTAGTCTCTTGGTTTTTTGAATTAATGCCTTCCATAAAGGCACTTTTTGAGTTAACGCCTTGATCCAGGGCGTCTTTTTCCTGATTAACGCCTTCTGCCAAGGTGTCTTTTATCACATCTCTTGGTCTTCTACTCTGTTTATGAATTCGCGCCCTTCCCTGCGGACGTCCTTTTATTGATTAGCACCTCTCATCAAGGCGTGTCTTTCTTTTGAGCGTGTGCACCACTCATATTTGACGCCCTCTGTCAGAGGCGTCCTTTTTACATACAGCGCCTCACACTAAGGCACAGTTTTCACTGTCTGTGAGCACTTCACCGTGATTCACGATAGCCACGTTGTCGTTTCTTCTATTAGTAGCGACTGCAGCTACGTCGCCTCTTTCCTGTGTGTTTACAGAGCTTTGCTGTTTCTATCTATTCATGCTGGATTCATACTTACATTGATTATTTGATTATATTGCTGTGATTGGCTTATCTTATACTGCATTTTGTGGCATTTGGTTGAGAGACCTCCTCTCTCTACACTAGGATTCCATACACCTCTCTTGGAATTGGGACAACCCTCCATTGAGCATTCCGTCTCTTTGGACCGGAAATCCCTTTTCCAAGACCTCCGTAAGTCCCCGCACCCGTGGATTCCCTCACGGACGCTGAGCTGGTTGTACCTTTGAAGTACCCGGAGTTTAGAGAACCTATCGTTGGTAAGAAGAGATAGAACCTAGTTAACCCGGAGACTACACTTGGATCCAAACTAGGTTTCACTTTGCAAAGAGGAGTGAATTATTCTGCAATTTAACTCGCTCTAATCTCAAACATAACACTAAAATCTTGCGTTCATCTCAACTTGTTTGCATAAACTTGGTTGGGTTGATTTGCTTAAGCTTGTTTCGATTGGGTGATATATTGTGTGATAATTCCTTCATAAAGCTTTCTCTCTTTTTAAGCATGCAACTCCGTTCAGGTAAGATTATCAACATGGCAAGCTACGGATATTCCTATGATGATGTGGAGGAGAACGTTTTTGGTCAATCCTATGAGGTTCCCCAAGATTCTATCTATCATGAGGGGAATTACCCCCCTCCTCATTCTCATTATCCTCAAGTTCATGTGGTTGATACCACTACTCAAGAGGTTGTGCCCTCTTCTCAGGCTTTACCCTCCAACACTTCAGGGAACCCCTCCCCATCTTTCAATGTTACTGATTTGATTAATGCTCTATCTCAATTAGATGACTCCCAGCGGCAGGCAGTTCAGGCCGCTTTGAAAGGGAAGTTCGTTCCCTCTTCATCCTCCAATCCCCCTCCGGCCGAGAGTGGCCATCACATCACTAATGACCAAGCGGTCTTGCACAAACCCCCCTCTTGTCCACCAACGCCTGGTGCGGCCATGCCGGCCCAACAGGCAAGCTACTCAGCGGTTAGGCCTCAGTTTCTCCAACCTCCCCGAATTCTACGGACGCCTATACCGAATTCTTTCATTCAAAATCTGGCCCGGTCGAGTCCGACACCAATGTTCTACTGCACCAAAAGTTGGCCAGCATGGAAGAGCAACTTAAGAAAGTTACTGCAGCCAAGAATGCCACGGAGATCTCTCTCCCTACACTGCCAGTTTTCCATCTACCGCCTTCTGAGATGCCGAATTTTCGGCGATACAATGGAACTGGCAATCCTTTTATTCATTTGAAGGATTTCATGTACGAGACCTCCTTTTGGCAAGATAATAAGGCCTCTTTGGCTTATTTGTTTAGAAGATCTTTAGAGGGGCCAGCCCTCGAGTGGTTTTATTCCTTGGAACCCGCAGATGCCAGTAATTTTGATGTGGTTCAAAGGAAATTCTTGCAGAAGTACAGGGACCGGGTTGGACCCTCCCTTTCAGTTACAGATTTGGTTGCAGAGAAAATGAAGCCCGAGGAGGACTTCATAATATTTGCTGATAGGTGGCGATCAATGGCTGAAAAGTTGAAAGATACGTTGTCTGAACCGGAACAGGTTAAGATGATTATATCCAATGCAACCCCTCAGTTCCGGCACATATTTGCCATGAACAGATTGACAACCATGGAGGAGCTCTATGAAAGAGCTCGTTATATTCAAACCCAAATGAAGGATTCGCCCATCATGGGCATGTTTGAACCAAAGCCAAAGTTGTTCAAGAAAAATACAAATGTCAACAATAGCGGGCCCACGACTGAGGGCACCGTCATCAATGAGCAGGTTAGCGCGGTCGGTAACCCCACACCTTTTCGCCAATCTAACCCACGACCCCCGCCACCTCCACAGCAAAGCACTCTCTTCAATTCACCCCCACAACACCAATTTACTCCTCAACCTTCCTTTGCTACGCCACAAAACCAAACGCTCCGCGCAGACCCTCCAGCTCCGCCACAATACCACCAAGTACTGCCACCCACTAACTATGGACCGCAACAACAACAGCAAAGGAGACCACTAGGCCCCAAAAGAGCCCACTATCCTCCACTGCCAGAAAGTCTCCCGGATATTTTCAATGCCTTAATGGCCGCCAACTTGCTCATGCTACCAAAGGAAAGGGCGGCGTGGCCCGCTAATGTTGACACGTCCCGCTACTATGTCTTTCACCGCTCTCCTGGCCATAATGTTGACCGTTGCTTCCACTTCAAGGATTACATTTATGATTTAAATGACCAGGGTGGCATTAATTGGGATGAGATGAGACAGTTTATCGCCACTATGAAAGAAAGAAAGCCTCCTCGGCAACAGCAGGCTCAGCAGCCACAGCAACCAGCTCCACAGCCGCAACAGCAAGCTCCAGCACCTCAGCAGGATATGGGGATTGTCCACAATCCATTGTCGGAGCACCAGCCAAATCAGCATGTGAACCCTGTCACGTCTCTCCGTGAGGTGGAGAGAGGACAGGGATGGCATGAAGAAAACGCCTTTGTCGGGGCATTTAATCATAATCCAAATCAACCTCCGCGCCTTTTGCGCACGCTTCCTTCTTCTTCTACTCCCCAATTGAGCCGAGCTCTTCTACGCACCGTTAATCCACCTGCTCCCACCAATTCTCCATCCTTGCCAACCCGACCTCTCCTTACCCACCTACCACCTCCGCAGCCTACCATGCAGCAAACTTCGCCATCACTACTAACCCTTCACATTTGCCGTCTAGACCACTCCTTATCCGCCCATCACCAACATCCACCACCACTACTCCTCCACCAACAAGGATCCCTCTACCATCAGCTCCCCCATCTTTTATACCCAGATCTCTCCTCATTCCGCCCACTAACCCTTCCCACGCTTGGGCGCCCTTCCTACTCCTACGCCTCCTGTGGGGGCTTCCTCATTGAACTCCTTTCCACCACCACCCACGGGAACTCCTTCTTCAAACACCCCTCCACCACTTCTTAACGCCAATACACCCTCTTCTTCCAACCCTCCTCCTTTACTTGCCCCGACAGAGGCGCGGCAAAACATGGCACCGCTCCGCAGTGGACGGATGTTCCAGCGCATCTTTCCCCAGAGAGAGCAAGAGCCCGTGCAGGGGCCTAATGAACAAGAACAGGAGCAAGAGTCTGTGCCCGGCACTCAGTATGATTTGTTAAAGCATCTTGACCGAACTCCAGCAAGAATTTCCATTTTAGAATTGATTAAAAGGTCAACCACTCATCAGATGGCCCTGAAAGAATATCTGCAGAAAGTTATGGTCAACGAGGACATTCCGGTCGAGCAGATAACCATAGTATTAACGCCCGTTAGCAGTCAGCCGGTGATTACTTTTCATGAGCATGAACTGGCACCACTCTCAGCAAGGAAATATGCTCTGTGCATCACCGTTGATATTAATAAGGTGGTGGTGAAACAATGTCTAGTGGACACTGGGGCATCTATCAATGTATTGCCGCCGAGCACTTTGAAGATGTGCGGCATTCCAGAAAATCTGATTCGGCCATCTACCATAACAGTCACAGCATATGACAATACCAAGAAGCCTCCTCTAGGCATGATCACATTAAAAGTCAGTTTGGGTCCAGCTACAATCACAGCAGACTTTCATATTTTGGATATGGATCCAACATTTAATGGCATTCTGGGCCGCCCCTATATTCAACAGCTCGACGCAGTGCCCTCCACAAATCATCAGTGCCTTAAGTTTCCACACAAGGGCCGCATTATCAAAGTTACCAGTATGCCAATTCTGCTAGAGGAAGATATACACTTGGCTTCATCAGTTCCTTCTATTTGGCCTACCAACAAGCCGTTGCTATCAATGCTAGACCTCCCTCACCCACGGCCAATGTCGCCCGATACAGTCACGACAATTGCTATGACACCCTTGCCTTCCAAGGGGAAGAAGAAGAAAAGCATGATAAACACCCCTGGCTGGAAAATTCTAATGAAAATGGGGTATCAAAACGGCAAAGGACTGGGTGCCAGTTGTCAAGGCAGGACTAGGCCTATTAAGCCTCAGAAATTGATTACACGAGGCGGCCTGGGCTACAAAGGGCCAGGCAAAAATGAAGATGAACCATGGGCAGTTATGACATCCACCTTGAAGACAGATCGCCAGCCGCTTACTTGGACATTGAAGACACATTTTGTCACAGGTGGCGTTCAGAATCATGAGCAGACTACAATAATCACCTCCATTCTAGACTGTCAAGATGTTCATGCGAGATAGTTTGCTCGCCATATTGCACCATTGGCCACTTATAAAGCCCTAGAGTCCTTAAGGCCTGATAAAAGAAGGAAGATGGATGATCCAGAGTGTAATTGGTACAGATGGTTTGATATGCATGATATTACTATTGCCTTGAGCCGTCTCTTTATGCCGACTGATCCGAAATGGACGCCACTAATACATGAATTGATTGAAAAGCTGGATGTGATTACAGATAAGAGGCAGTTGCTGAGTGACTACACTGACACCGAGAGCCAGATGTTCCATATGAAGAAGGTTTTACAATAGACAGGCTGTGGGCCGGCCTCTTTTCCCTCACTTCCATGCATCCGTCTCTTCTTGTTTCTTTATATTCTCATTGGTTTGGTCGAGTACCGAGACCGCCTCCGATTATGGTCAGCTGTCATCCAGATTCACTGAAGATTTCTCTCCCGATTCCTCCCTTGCTCCTCGAGCAATTCTCCAAACTCTCCATCACACCCCCGCGCGGGTCATCTCTGATTCAATCTTTCTCCAAACTATCAATCTCCACTCCTCCTGCTATTCTCCCTTCACATTGCTTTCTTCTAGAAAAGGAAAATAAAAATGAAGATAAAGATAAAAATGAAAAAAAAACGCCAAAATTCCAACTCTTCAATCCTCCATCTCCGTTGAGGAGACTTCTTATCTCTTTTCCGAGTGTGTCCCGACCCAGGGGCCACTCTTCCATGATTCATTGATAAATCCTTTCTCCCCCTCTGGTGAGGGGTCTCCTTCTGTACCTCCTTCTGTATCCACTTCTTCACCTCCTTCCTCCTTTTCAGCTTATTCTAATCAAGCTAGTTGTTCCTCTTATTCTAATAAAATTCATGGGGTAGATTTTCATAAGAAATCCAAGGGTAAGCAGATTCCCCGTAGGTTTCTATTGTAGTTAGCCAGAAGATGCCAGGCTTGTTTAGCTCTTCCCGAATTTTTGGAAAATCTGATTATCCTGCCAGAATTGGAATATGAGCGTACTTGTGTTTCTTATGAGGGTTTTGGTGTCTATGAAATCATGAATGATGAAGACCCTACTGAAGAGGGGGATGAAAGTTATGAAGAATATGAGGACGAGGCTGATGCTTTTGCCAGTGGCATGAGAAGATTTGATGAACCATCAGCCTCAGTAGAAGAGCCTACCAAAGAAGTTAATTTGGGTACCAAGGAAGACCCTAGGATTGTCCTCATCAGCAAGAATTTGCCGCCCTCCGAAGAGGAAGCGCTTATTTTGATACTTTAAGAATACAAGGACACGTTTGCGTGGAGTTATGAGGATATGCCTGGATTAGACCCTACGCTCGTTGAACATCGGCTTACACTTAAGCCAGGGTCTGTCCCGGTCAAGCAACGGTTGAGGCGTTTCCACCCTAACACGGCTCTAAAGATGAAAGAAGAGGTCGACAAGCTCCATAAGGTAGATTTGTTAGAGTTGTCCTCTATCCTAACTGGGTGGCTAACATCGTCCCAGTCATGAAGAAAGATGGAAAGGTTCGGATTTGTATAGACTTTCGGCACCTCAACCGTGCATGTCCTAAGGATGACTTCCCCCTCCCTCATATTGATGTTCTGATTGATAATACGGCAGGATTTGAGACTCTCTCTTTCATGGACGGTTTTTCAGGTTACAATCAGATTCGTCTGGCTGAAGAAGATCAGGAGAAAACATCGTTCACTACACCATGGGGTACTTACTGCTATATGGTCATGCCTTTTGGACTCAAGAATGCTGGAGCCACCTATCAGAGGGCAATGATGGCAATTTTTCATGATATGATCCATATTTATATTGAGGTGTATGTGGATGACCTGGTAGTAAAATCAAGAACAAGGATTGAGCATCCTGGGGTCTTAGCTAAAGTCTTGCAAAGATCACGAGAGTATCAATTAAAAATGAACCCCAAAAAGTGTGTATTTGGTGTTTCATCAGGGAAATTGCTTGGATTTATTGTTAGCGAAAGGAGAATTGAAGTTGATCCCAATAAGGCGAAGGCCATCAGAGACATGCCTCCTCCCAAGAATTTGAAGGAAGTTCGAGGATTAATCGGGAGGTTGTAATTTATTCGCCGCTTCGTCTCCCAGCACTCACAAAGATGTAGGCCATTTTACGAGCTTACTAAGCCGGGGGTCAAGTTTAATTGGGATGACAAGTGTCAGGCAGCCTTTGACGGATTGAAGGATTATCTGGCCAATCATCCTGTCCTGAGGCCGCCAATTCCAGGCAAACCGCTTATCCTCTATGTTTCTGTCCTGGATGACTCTGTGGGTGCTGTCCTAGCTCAAGTGGATGAAGAAGGGAAGGAGAGGGCAGCATACTACTTGTCTAAACTTCTCAACCCTTGTGAGCAGAGGTACTCAGCCATAGAAAAGACTTGCGCTGCTTTAGTCTGGGTAGTTCAGAAGTTAAAACATTATTTCTTAGCTCACGAGGTTCACCTCATTGCTCGCATGAATCCGATTAAATTCCTTCTTGAAAAATCTGTTCTTACCGACCGATTGGCACGCTGGCAAAGCTTCCTTTCACAGTTTGACATCACTTACATTCAGCAGAAAGCTATCAAAGGCTATGCCATTGCCGAACATCTTGCTCACTACCCTCTACCCCGATTTGATCCTATCAATTCGGAGTTTCCAGACGAAGAACTGATGTCCATCAATCAACCCCACGATCCTATGTGGACATTACATTTTGATGGAGCTCTAAATTCCCAAGGAAGAGGGATCGGCATGGTTCTTTTAACACCAGAAGGGGTCACCATCCCATTTGCTGCTCAGCTTACTTTCCCTGTCACAAACAACATAGCTCAGTATGAGGCCCTTTTGGCCGGCCTTCAAACCGCTCAAAGATATGGTGTTACCCAATTACGAATTGTTTGTGATAGTCAACTCATTCTACGCCAGGTGCTGGTCAAGTGCCGCACTATCAATCCTAAGCTCAAGCCCTACCAGGAACTTGCTTCAGCTTATGCCAAACTCTTTACCAAGTTAATCTTCGTTCATGTTCCTCGAAGCCAGAACATCCTAGCCGACGCTCTTGCCTCTTTGGCCTCTGCTCTAGTCTTCCCTCCTGAGCATGATTTTCATGTTCCTCTCATTCATCAGCGTGACACTCCAGCTATTAAGGATCGTGCATTCCTCGACGTTAGGGATAAGGTGCTCGAGAAGGTCAGGCAGAGTGAAACTCTTAAAGGCAAAGAGGTCATGCTATTGGATTGGCAAGAAGAATTGGCTGATGAAGAGAAACCTTGGTATTATGAGATTGCCAGATATTGCAATGATCAATCCTATCCCGAAGAAGCCACTGTGGAAGAAAAGAAAGCGATCAGAAGAGTGGCTCAACGTTATGTTTTGGTTGGAGGTGTGCTCTATAGAAGAGGGCTCACAGGTGTGTTATTAAGATGCCTCGACGATGATGAATCTTGGAAGGTTGTAGAAGAGGCGCATTCTGGAGTGTGTGGTGGTCATGTGAACAGCCAGATGCTAGCTAAGAAGATCCTTAGGCTAGGTTTCTATTGGCCAACTCTAGAAGAGGATTGCTCCATCTATGTTCGAAGGTGTGTTAAGTGCCAACTGCACGCCGACAAAATTCATTCTCCTGCTTCTTCACTCCATCCTATGTCCTCCCCATGGCCTTTCTCCATGTGGGCTTTTGATATCATTGGACCTCTTGGTGATTTGAACCTCCTGACCAAGCAAAAGTCGTTCATCCTGACGGCAACGGAATACTTCACCAAGTGGGCGGAAGCGGAAGCATTCGTGGAGATCAAAGCATCAACTGTCTGCAAGTTCACAATGAAGAACATCATCGCAAGGTTCGACATCCCGAGTACCATCGTCACCGACAATGGACCTCAATTCATCTCTCAAGAGCTCAAGGATTTCTGCAACAGGTATAACATTGCATTGCATCATTCTTCTCCCTATTATCCGCAGGGCAATGGCCAGGCAGAGGCCACTAATAAAACTTTGATCAAAATCGTTAAAAAGACGTGTGAGGCTAATAAATTTTTGGATTGGCCAGACAAGCTAGTTGAAGCTCTCTGGGCCTATCGCACTTCCATTCGTACCCCTACTGGGCAAACCCCTTTCGCCCTTACTTATGGAATGGAGGCGGTAGTCCCTTATGAGATTCTCATTCCATCTCTACGAGTACAATTGGACAAGGAACTCTCTATTGATGAGCGTCGTGATTCACTCCTTGCCCAGTTGGAACTCCTAGATGAGAAGCGTCTGGTCGCCGCTGAGCATGCGCACGTTTATCAAAATAGGCTGTCATGTTTTTATCAAAAGAAAGTAATTGAGAGAAAATTCAAAGTCGGTGAGATGGTAATCAAGCGAATCTTCGTAAAACCTGGTGGACCCCGCTCAAAACTCCAACCAAACTGGGAAGGCCCATTCGTCATAAAAGATGTTTATCCTGGCAATGCTTATAAACTGATTAATGCTGAAGGACAAGAGCTAACTCATCCTTGGAATGGTCTGTACCTTAAGAAATACTATCCCTAATTCAAAATCCAAAAATAAAATAAAAAAAATAAAAAAATATAGAAATCTATCCAAAAATATAGAAATTTTCCAAAATTAAATCCAAAAAAATAGAAATTCTCCAAAAAGAATGAAATTTTCAAGATGGTTGCCATGATTGTAAGGACGCAAGGTCCGAAAGGTTAAAATTCAGTATTCATTCATCAGTCTTGTTAATTCAAAATGGGGTCGACACCCACACACACTACACGCTTACCCTTGAACTCAAGCGGTGCAAAATCCGATGGAAAGTCAAAACCTGACTAAAGGTGAAGACAATACCCATTCTTTTCCTCTTCGGCCCATAAGGGAGGAAGGAAGGTCTCAGGGTAGACCCGCCAAGCCTATCCGCCGCCCTAGTAGGTGGAAGTCAGGGCCCAAAAGGGAACAAAATGCCACTAAAGCCCAAGTACAATTAGGTTTTTTTTTCATCAATGCAAATCAGTTCCAAAGTGAAAGTCAAATTGTGAAAGAAAAGCATGTCAAGAGGGCAAAGTCCCCGCAAGGAAAACCTTGGGCGTATGCATGCAATATAAAAGAGGCAAAAGGCAATAAAATTTCCCTATGCCCAAGACCAAACCCCAACAGGCATAGGGTAGGGGAGGTAGTTTTACCTTAAGCTTTTCAGAATCCCTTATGGGCTTCCTTATATTTTCTTCCATCTCTTTCTTTGTGGTAAGTCATAAACCAGCAGAATGGTCGAGACTGACCTAGGAGATTGCACCGGGCGAGATCTTGCGTATAAGTTTAACCACTGGCACGTCGACCCCCTTTTGATTAATCAAGAAAGGTCAATGAATCCTCAATGATGACCGTGTAGGACCCAGTGCCCTAGTAGCTTTGTCAACATAATGCTGAAAGCAGACAAATTAACGCCTTTGAATGAGGCGCCTTTTCTGAAATTAACGCCTGTGGAGAAGGTCGTCCTTTTTTAAATAACGCCCTTGTGTGGGCCGTCTTTTCAACAAAATTCAAAACGTTTTTCAAATTCACGCCGTCACCTAGGGCGTCTTTTGTTTGAATAACGACCTAATCTAAGGCGCGTCTTTTGAAAAATAAAAGAAAAAAAAGAAAAAATAATAAATAAAAGGAAAAGAAAAGAAAAGAGGAAACGGGGTTTATTCTTCATATGCGTGCTTGCATTATTGCATAGGGCATCTTGATTATTGTTTGCATATGTGTGCTTGCGTGTTGCATCTCCCTTTATTGGTTATTTCATTTACCTTATTCGATTGAAGGCTTGGCCCCTTGACCCACTATCCAGGTCAAAAGTAAAAGCACCCCTTGCTTATTGAGCAAGGGGCCAAGTCGAACAGATGAATTAACCTGTTTATTCAAGTGTGAACCACAGCTGCAGGTACAGGGCAAAGTAAAGTAAAGCAAAGAACGTGGAAAATAAGCAAAGTACACAACCATAAGTACACAACTACACAAGTGCTCAGGTAACAAAAAATGTCAATCTCATATATATATACATCATAAATATCTGAGTACAGGTGTGAGGGTGGAGGAGTACAAGTAAGTCTCTCAGCTCTCGCCTCCACCCTCCTCTCTCCTACTCTCTACCTCGTCCTCGCCATCCCGAGGACACGCTGGTGGATGGGGCATGGGCCCCCGTGAAGAAGATGGAACTCGAACCTGGCCCCCCGCCTCGCTCCTCTCTCGAAGAGAAGAACCCGCCACAAAGGTGGAGCTGGTGAAGGAGTACCCCGCAGCACGTGCTCGCTCACGCCCTCGCTGGAGACGCTCCTCAGACACTCGTAGCCGCTCCTGAGAAAGGGTGAGCTGCGTCCTCAGGTCCGCCAGCTCACGCTCACGTGCCGCCACCTGCTCCTGGTACCGGGCATGGTCCGTCTACTGCTGCTCATGATGCCGGTCACGGTCCGCCAGGTGCTCCTCTCGCTCTCGTCGCTCCAGCTCAAGAGCAACCCGCAGCTCTGCCACGTCCTGAGGCAGCTCCTCCCGTCGCCTTAGGGACCGCTCCAGCTCTGTGATCCGCTGCTCACGGATCGCCAACTCTGTCCCGGCCAGGGCAGCCTGGGTACGTGCCGCCTGTAACTGTCTGGTCTGCAAATAGGTAAACAAATCATCAGTTCCCTTGTGCAATAATTCATGAAATAAGCCATACATGACGGAAAGTAAATCACTCACCTGGGCAGTCATCGCCTACTGTCCCTCGCAGACGCAAGTGAGAGCGGCTCGAAGCTCCTCAGTCTGAAAAGAAATGAATTTTATCAGTGCACAATGAAATATATAATCAATATTTGAATGAGGTTTGAGTTTTGGAATTTACCCGTGAGGCGAGGTCGCGCTCTGCAGCCTCGGCCCGTGTGACCGCTCCCGCTAGCTGCTCTGCTAGTGCGGTCACCTCTGCACTGGGTCCCCTCGAGCTGGAGGCTTCCCCTACATCTCTCCCTACGGCTCCCTACTGGGCACGCTGCATTCATTGAAATCGTCAGTGGCTAATCATCAATAATTCAACAAAAATTCATTTGCATATAGAAATAATTTAAACACGAACCAGGGTCTCAAGGTCGGCCCGTGTGGCAGCTAGCTGGTCCTCCAGGCTGTGTAGGTGGGCCTGGGCATCCATCGCCGCTATGTCCCGTGCATCCTGCATCCATTACATATTAGTCACATGATAGATACATAAGCATTTGCATTTAATTTAGAAATAATTGCATTCATACATACCCCTAGGACCCTCATCTGGGGTCGGCCGGCGTATACCTCCCAGTAGCGCTGGAGGTACTCGGAGCTGTCGGTCGCCTGGGAAGTGACTCGGGTCCCGCCTCGCCGCCAGTCGGCGTACTGGTCCTCGAACCGCACCCTCCAGTCGATCGCCTTCGTGCGACCGCGTGTCTTCTTTCCAATTCCTCGCGGCTCCCCTACCTCTATCCACTCCTGGTGTAGGCCCAGGGTCCTCATCACCAGTCTAAGCCGTAACGGCTCGATCTCGCTCAAGCAGTGAACCCAAAGCTCATGCTCAAAGCGAGGTCGCCCTGCTACGACCCATGGCTGGCCCTCGTCGGTCATCCCCTCGTAAGGCCTCCATCGCACCTGCATCCATGAACATGCATGTCATCTCATCATAATCATAATAAATTCAAATAAACATAAAAAAAATGCATCATTCATACCAGCGAGGGAGGGAAGTCTCGGAACTCTCTACGCAGTACCCACAGCTCGTAGCCGAGTGGGGCTCCAAACACCACCGACAGCCAGCGCCGTGCTAGAGGGAAAGCCCCCTCACCTCCTGGCCGCGGGTCGGTGCGCCCCATGGGCATGTACAGATGGCTCCAAACCTGCATCCATGCATTGCATTAGTGAGGCATTCACATGCATAAAAAAGAAGAAAAAAAGAAAAAAAAGAAAGGAACAGAGAGAAGGATGAGAATACAGAACAGAAGGACTATGAAGATATGAAAGAAAGAACAGAAGGAAACAATTCCACTTTACCTGGTTCATGGCAATTCGACTGCTGATATGCCCATTGATTTCGGTTAGTCTGAGAGTGGAACTCTTGGATCTTTTAATAGCTCTCTCCATCTTCGGTCTGCAGGTAGAGCTTGAGCGGTCGCAGCACCTGTGAACAGACAGAGGAAGCAGAAGAAGCAGGAATTCGATGAATGTGCTTTGATTATAAGGAAGTTTCTTCCTTTTTATAGAAGTTTGGAGAGTTTAATGCCCGTTCGGAGTTGCAGGTTGATTACCGTTAGGATTGGGCTTAGCTTTCGAGTCGGAGACGGAAGCGCGTTGATAATTAACGTCCTCTCTTGGGGCGTCAATTGTTGAATTGACGACTTTTATTTCGCGTCTCCAGGAGGGTCGTCTTCTTCTTGAACTCTCGGTGCATTTAACGCC
Organism: Amorphophallus konjac; assembly: GCA_022559845.1. Taxonomy (NCBI): domain Eukaryota; kingdom Viridiplantae; phylum Streptophyta; class Magnoliopsida; order Alismatales; family Araceae; genus Amorphophallus; species Amorphophallus konjac. The sequence goes on along the minus strand of CM040120.1, from coordinate 207,437,633 downwards.
TTGATGAAGGGCGTTTATCATATTTTGACGCCTTGATGTCAGTCATTTTTCATATGTTGACGCCATGAACTCCAGTCGTTATTTTGTTAACTTGCATATTTGATTCTCCATATGCTTTGATGAACTTAAGTGCTATCTTTTAATTGGAGTTATTTTTCGTTAAGCACTTATGATCATATTTTGCTTTGCTTTGAGAGAACTAATGAACTTTTGAGTGCAGAAGATTGCAGAGTGCGAGGAGCGTAGGTCACTCGTGGGAGTAACATCATCCTATTTTTTGTATTTCTTTCCTGTAAGCATTATTACTATATGGTATTCTACGCTGTTATAGCATATCAAGGACCTTGTGGTTCTGATGAACCTGGAATTTGAGCTCCCCTTCATCAAAAACGGTGATAATTCCATGAGAGACTTGATCACACGGATAGGCCGTTGAGTCATTAGAGGTTTGGGATGATGGTTCCACTTTCTGGGTTGATGCGCGGACAAACAGGCTTCGGCTTAGTGTCAGCTCAGAGATCTGGATTCTTGACCAAATCTAGATGGCTTAGCAATATTATCCTTGATTATTTTCTATTTTTAGTTTGTTTTATCTTTTTTTTTAGCCCAGCATGCATCATGTAGGACTTTGAGCTTCATGCTGAAAATCTTCATATTATGGCAATAATGAATGTCACTCGCTCTTGATTGAGTTAACTTGAGATATTCCACTCCAAATTGAGTACTTTATTCTCTCTGAAGCCGCTCAGGCTAGTTCCTTGAAACTGTTCCTTTGTTGGATCTTCATCTCGATTCCCTTTATTCCACCTTGGTTGTAGCACGTCCACATTGGCTGGTAACCGCTCTCCAATGGTGTCTCCTTGTCGTGCCCACGCGCACATTTTATTTGCTTAGTTTAGTCTCCTTTACCCAGCAAATCGATGCTTCCTTGGAATCACCCGGAGTTTGTTTCACTTTGAATCTTGGAAAGATTTCCAATGCTTAGTGTCTGAGGCGTGTCACATCACACCTTGGCATCTACTTATCAGTTCGCTCCACTTCATTACACTTTCGTTTCGTTCCGTCTCACTCCCTTGCAAAGCAGATGCCAAGGCGGGGCAGCTGTAGACACGCCAAAATTAACGCTTTATTGATCAAATCTCATGTCACCATGATAACGCCCCAAAGTGAACTTCAATATTTCTATAATATAAAGTTTTCTATTTTTGTGTGTGTTTATGATTTATTCTTGGGTTTTTGGTGATTCACGACTTGAAGAGGGGCGTGTTTTAAATAGCGACCTAATCTAGGGCGTGTTCTTAAGAAAGGATGACCACAGGAAGGGCGTCAATTCCTGGTATTTTACGAGTATCACTCAAATTGGAAAATCAATTATTAACGTCCTTCCCTAGGGCGTGTTTTTGTTTAACGCCTTTGCTTTAGGCGTCTTTTCACAATTTTCAAATAAAGAAGACTTTTATTACCAAAATTGAATCCAGAAAGTGACACCATTATCCCGATCGTGTTTTGAATTAACGCCCTGGAGCAGGTCGTCAATTCTGAATTGACGCCCTTTGGTAGGTCGTGTCTCACCCTTTCGTGTCCTGCTTAAACTCACCTTTCCTAAAGAGTTCCCTGCCTTTCTTGATCACCTTGCTCGATCTGGGAACTAGAGTCCTTGCCATTGATGACCACTGCCTATTCTTATCTTCCCAAATCTGTGTTTATCTTGATCGAAACCCTATAAAAGAGTCCCATGGTTGATCTCGCGCGAGGTTAGAGAGAGATACACGGTTAGAAACACACATATACACACAGAGACACACCCACAGGGGGAGGTTAACGTGTGCAAGGTTAGAAGCAGAGCTGTTAAGAAAAAATTATGAGTTGTGAGTTGTCACAGAGGTTAACGGGTGCTGGCGATTGAGATTGAGAGATTGATATCTCTTTTGCTTCCTCCTGCTGCCACATCCGAAGCAAAGTGTTTCCCTTTACTGTTTACAGGAACAGCAAGGATTTTTTTCCTTATCTTCGTTTGTTGTCTTCATTCATCTCTGCTCATCATCGATCACCATGTTCTCTTCCTTGCATTAGTTTTCATTGCATCTCTTCTCCTCTCCCTAATTCTCTAGGGGTTTTAAAAAACAAACAAAAGGTGCACACTTTATGCTCTTCTTTCATCACCATCTTCCATCTTTGGATTGATACTACACTCACGTTTGGCTGATCTCCTTTTCTTTTACTTGTTTGTTCTTTGTTTAAGGGTAATCAAAAAGGAAGACCCCCTTCATCGGCCGGCCGATAGAAGGTGGAGGAAGGAACCACATCCATCCCGCATCCTATTATCACCAGGTATTCGCGATCATCTTTTCTTCTTATTGAGGTAACCTCTCTGGCGATCACTCTCCTTAGTAGCACCACGTGCTCTTTTACTCCCTTTTTCATTATTCTCCTTATGCATATGCTTATTTTTCTTAAAAGTGGATTATTTTCCATGATTCACACCCACTAGTACTTTTACGATCTACAATACATCTGGCATAATCCGCATCGGTGTATGCAATCAAATCAAAAGAACTACTGATGGGAAACCACAAGCCAAAATCTATTGTGCCAATTAAGTATCTAAAAATGCGTTTAACAGCCATTAAAAGAGACTCTTTAGGACATGACTAAAAATGAGCACATAGACATACACTGAATTGAATGTCAGGGCGGCATGCTGTGAGACACAGTAGTGATCCGATCATATCTCGAAATAGTGTGGGATATACTGTTTTACCATTTTCATCTTTGTCTAACTTCATTGTTGTGGCCATCGGAGTTGACAGGGGTTTCGCTTCAGCCATCCCAAATTTCTTTAACAGCTCCAGTGTGTATTTAGCTTGATTGATGAAAATACCCTTAGACGTTTGCTTCACCTGCAATCCAAGAAAGAAGTTTAGTTCACCCATTAAGCTCATCTCAAATTATCCTTGCATGATTTCTGCAAATTCTTCACATAAGACATTGTTAGTAGCTCCAAAGATTATGTCATCAACATACACTTGAACTACTAATATGCCTTTACCAGATTTCCTCGTGAAGAGTGTTTGGTCAACCCTACCTCTTTTGAAGTCATTTTCCATGAGGAATGAAGTAATCCTTTCATGCCATGCCCTTGGTGCTTACTTTGACCCGTACAAGGCCTTCTACAACTTGTACACATGCTTTGGATGTCTTGAGTCTTCAAAACTTGGAGGTTACTCTACAAAAACATCCTCTTTGATGTAGTCGTTATAAAAAGTAGATTTAACATCCATTTAAAATAATTTGAAGTTCAAAGAGCAAGCATAGGATAATAGAATCTGGACTACTTCTAGTCTAGCAACCGGTGCAAAAGACTCATCAAAATCAATACCCATCTCCCGGCTATACCCTTTGGCTACAAGTCGGGCTTTGTTCCTAACAACCAATCTTGTATCATTTAACTTGTTTCTAAAAACTCAATGGGTTCCAATTGTGGGATGATTCTTAAGATGCGGCACGAGAGTCCACACTTTGTTCCTTTCGAATTGGTGTAGCTCTTCATGCATAGCCTGAATCCAAGATTCATTTTGAAGAGCATCATGGATATCCTTAGGCTCTTCTTGTGAGATTAAGGCCATCAAATCCTCTTCTTCTACTTGCCTTAATGAAGACCTAGTTCTTACCCCATCTCCAGGATTACCTATGATGTTTTCAACAGGGTGATCTTTCAAGAATGTGGAGGAACTTGACCGGTCAGTGTGCTGCACTTACTGTTCTTGAAGTGTTTCAATTGGTGGATCTTTATTCTTTTCAACCTTGCCGGCGATCCCTTCCACTTGTTCATCCTTAGCGTTAGCATCATTTGAGCATTCAGGAGCTTCATCTGCATCCAAAATTGGAATAGATTGATTTTTTAGTTTTAATTCAGATTCATCAAAAATCACACGAGGACTCTCTTCAATAACCAAGGTCCTCTTATTGAACAATCTGTAAGCTCTAGAATTAAGTGCATAACCTAAGAAAATTTTCTTGTCACTCTTTTCATCAAACTTACCTTAGTTTGACTTACCATTGTTCAAAATATAACAAGGGCATCCAAAAGATTTGAGATGAGAAATATTTGGCTTCTCTCGTAAAGCTGATATGGGGTTTTCTTCAGAATGGGCCTTACCATTGCCCTGTTGATGATGTAGCATGCTGTACTTACCGCCTTAGCCCAGAAATATTTGGGTAGGGAATTCTCACTTAACATGGTCTGAGCCATGTCTATCAATGTTCTGTTCTTCCTCTCCACTACTCCATTTTATTGAGGCATCCTGGATGATGAGAAGTTGTATGTATATCCTTGCTCCTGGCAGAAATTGCTAAAATCATGATTTTCAAACTCACTACCGTGATCACTCTGAATTGTGGTGATGAGATAACCCCTATCATTCTAGATTTTTCGACAAAACACTTGAAACTCCATCAAGACATCACTTTTATTGGCTAAAAATAGCACCTATGTAAATATGGAGTAATCATCAACAATTACAAATCCATAAGATTTTCCTCCTAGGCTGGATGTCCTAGTCAGACCAAAGAGATCAAGGTGCAGCAGTTCTAGAGGCCTAGCGGTAGAAACAATATTTTTATTCTTGAAAGAGATACGTTTTTGCTTACCTTTTGTGCAAACCTCACAGATCTTATCACTTTTAAATTTTAATTTAGGCAACCCATTTACCAAGTCATGTCTAGATAATTTGGAGATTACTCTAAAACTTGCATGACCTAGCTTTCGGTGCCATAGCCATGCATTATCATGGTTGTTTGCTACCAAGCACACATCATCACCGGCAACATCATCAAGATTAATAGTATATAGATTGTTGTTCCTTTTACCGATGAATCTGATTTCATTAGAAATTTCATTCATGACAAGGCAGTGATTTTCATCAAATTCAATTTTAAAACCCTTGTCGCACAATTGACTTATGCTCAACAGATTGTGATGTAAACCCTTCACCAAAAGCACATCTTCAATAAGAATTTCAGAATTCTTACCTATGTTCCCAATTCTAATAATCTTACCTTTGTCCTTTCCACCAAAGGCAACCATTCCTCCATCCTTGCCTTGCAGAGTAAAGAACACTTTCTTCTCCCCTGTCATATGCATTGAACAGCCACTATCCAGGTACCATTTGCTCCCCCTGGCTTCAAGACATATCTGCAAAAGATGACATTCTCATGCAATTGTTTTTGGTACCCAAACGAATTTGAGTCCATAGGAGTTAGTCCAATTATGCACATATCTTTTCATTGTCCAAGTAGCATGATTTCTATGTGAGTTTTGTCTAAACCAACAACGAGAAATAACATGACCAAAATGACCATAATGAAAGCGATTGACATTTGAAAATCTTCTTTCATATTTGTGTGGGTTAGATTGAACATGTTGGGGCTTGGTGTGAGAACATGAAGCACAATCATCTTCTTTTTCATGCACGTAAGATGTAGTAATATTGTGCTCAAAAGATTTTTTGTTCTGGGGTATGTAACCTAAACCTTCTTTCCGGAAGTTAGCTTTAACTCCCAACACATTATCTAGGTTTTGTTTCCTCTTAACAAACCTAGAGAGAGTGAACTGCAAGTCAGTCACCTCTTTATTCAAACTCACATTCTTATTTTCAATTTCTGAAATGGAGGATGTCAGAATGTCTTTTTCATTCTTGAGCTTTTCACAAGCTTTTTCAATTTCAGACATTTTACATCATAACTCCTCTTTGGCTTTTTCAATATCTGAGATTGTTTGAAGTAAGGTTTCTCTTTCTTCTGTCAACTCAAACCATTCCTGTTCTAGTTTTTCAAACTTAACATGCATGTCCTCATGTGTTAAATCATCAGTCTTCCTTTTGAGAGCTTTATTTTCAGATCTGATTTTTCTGTATTTTGTATACAATTTTTCATATTCTGACTCCCATTGTTCATTTGAAATAAAGTCAGGGTCAGAATTTACCTCAGCTGTGTCATGCTCATGTGCCATGAGGCACATGCATTCCACGAGCTCCTCTAACTCCTCATCAGATGGTCCGTCCTCCTCGTCACTCCATGTGGCGACCATGGCCTTAGGTTTCTTGAACTTGTCCTTCTTGAATTTCCTTTTCAACTCTGGGCATTCTCCTCTCATGTGCCAGGGCTTCTTGCATTCATAGCAAATGACATTGTTGGGCTTGCTCAGCTCGCCCTTGGTTTGAACGAGCTTTCTTTTCCCCCTTCTGAAATTTCCTTGGAAGTTCTTCTTTCTTCTCAAGAATTTCTTCACTTGGTGTGTCCACATTGCCAAGTCTTCTCTCATATCACTTCTTTCGGTGGACTCCTCTTCTTGGGAGTCATCATCAGTTTGGTGGGCTTTCAAACCAACCGTTTTCTTCTTCTTCGTTTCTTCCTCGACTGTTCTTTTCATGTTTATCTCATAGGTCATGAGTGACCCTATGAGCTCATCCAAAGAAAATGTGGACAGATTTTTTGAATCTTCAATGACGGTGACTTTAGTGTGCCAGGCTGGTGAAAGAGATCTCAGAACTTTTCTCACAAGCTCGGAGTTTGTGTACTCCTTCCCAAGGCTTTTGGCGCGAACATTTCTGAGATTGTCTCTTCATGTTTCATCTTGAATAGCTCATAATCTCTGACAAGCAGATTTGCTTTGGTCTCCTTGACCTTGGAGGTTCCTTCATAGATGAGCCGCAACTTGTCCCACATCTCCTTTGCTGAGCTGCACATGGACACACGAGAAAATTCATTAGGATGACTAGCACATTGCATGATATTCATTGCATTAAAATTAACTAGTGGATTTTTTAATTTGTTCGGGTGTCCATTTATCCTCTTCTTCCGAAATGACATAAGGACCCTTGTCCACAACCCTCCATACCTCGTACTCCCGAGCCTTTAGAAAAATATGCATTCTATTTTTCCAGTAAGAATAATTTGAACCATCAAAGAAGGGAGGGCGATTAATGGAGTGACCCTCAGGCATCATACCTTTGTTTGCCATTGATCTGGATCTGACTCTAGATCATTAGATCTGAAGAAAATAGAGCCTTAGCTCTGATACCAATTGAAGTCCCATGATCAATGACACCCAAGAGGGGGGGGTGAATTGGGTGATAACAAATTTTAAAAAAAAACTTTTTCGATTTGAAGTTTGTATGATGAAATAGTGATTATCAATATAGATCTGATGCAGAGCAGAATAGATTTTATTAAAATCACCACTATAATAGTTCTTGGTACTAGGTGGAGTTTGTGAATCCGAAGATTCTCTCACGCAAGGTGTTATCTTCCCGACAAGACTAACCTTGTCAGTCCGAACCCAGCTTTTGATATACCAAAGATCTATTGGAGAATGATCAATCAATCTAGATCTAAACGATGAAATCAGCAGATGCGATATGCTAACATGCTAGAACAGAATTGGAGGTAGAAGATAGGGAACAAACCACACAAGAACAATGATTTTTAGGTGGTTCAAATGTAACAACGGCAACCTACATCCACCCCTCACAGACTGTGAAGATTCACACACTATCTTGTAAGGGATTACAAGATCTAAACACACACACACACGTAGGGAGTTGGAAACTCCCACAAAGGTGTAAATACACCTAAACACACACACACAAATCTAGGAAGATCCACACACACTAGAGTGTTTAAAGATTACAAAGGAACAACACTTGAAGCTCAAGAGATTGGAGAAAAGAAACACGAAAGAAAAATTCTGATTTATGTTCCCCCTTAGTGGATGAAGAGGATTTTTGATGAAGCTTGCTCTTCAGCTTGATCTTCACGTGAATCGCTTCAGAATGATCTTCAAAAACATTGAGATGGATGAAGAATGGCTAGACGGAGTACTGTTCATGCAGCTCTTCTGGTTCTTGCAGCAGCTCACTTTCTCTCTTAGATGGCCTCCCTTGGATCTCCTTGAGTGATTAGGATTTTTGAACCCAATGTGATGTTTTTATAACTCTTGAATGGTCAAGGGACAAGCCAAGAACCAGAGCCACAAATCCTGGCATTTCTGGAGGCTTTGAGATTAAAAAACCTTAGATAGATGTTCCATCCTCGTGGAGAAAAGAAAGTCAACAATAGGGGCTGCGAAGCTGGCGGTCGACCGGGCAGGAGGGGGCGGTCGACCGGAATTTTACAGTCATTGAGCCTTTCAACGCTGGGAAAATCGGTCGACCGAGCCCTGTCCGACGGTCGACTGCGCCTGGAAAAACCTGCATAAATGAATTATTAGCCTAGTGAAAGATATCCATGAGGCAAGAACTTTAGAGTCCACATTTTGTACCAAACAAATTGAGGTTGTTTGAGTTATTCTGGGGATATTTGAAACATGATCAATTTGTGCTTTAGCTTGAGTTGGAAATGACTTACACATGCACTTGCAATTATGAAGGTACTGAACCATTGCCCATACGAGGTTTAATATACTCACATAATTGACCAAAAGTTTGCTTCAGTTACATTCATGAGTTCCAACAACTTAACCATTCATTTTGGAATTCAATTAACTCAGTTTATGCATTTGGAAGGCTTTTAACAGATGAGCATTGTCATTATGCACAATTGCCTTAATCACATACAATGCTAGCTTTAGAGTGCTTAGGCAAGGCACAAGGTGGAAACCAAGTTCGAGGTTTTGTTATCATCAAAATCACTTGGAGAGACTCAACAGAACGCACTGGGGGGAGGTTTTTAACCCCTGTGGAAGGGTGCAAAAGATAGGTGTGTGTATTGTGATGAGAATGAAGTAAAGATATGAGAAAATCACGCAGCACAACTGCGGGAAACGTGCATGCAATATGGAGAAAAGTGCATGATTAGCAGAAAAAATAGTGTTTTGTGATGATTTGGAGAATTAGAGGGACTAGAACTAAGAAAATAAAGAGAGATAGACAGCCCTTGAGCATGGTAACGAAAGCAAATACTTCCCTCTTCAAGATGGGGTCGAAGGATTGAGTTGGAGATGCAGCATGGCTTCACCCCGAGTTGACAAAGAGCCCCCCCTCGTATCCTGGGAACTTGGGTTCTTTAAATAGGAGCAGGAAACTTCTGGAGATAGATCCGAGATAAACACCTAATTTGGGGGATATGGATACATAAACCTCAAGATAATAGGGGTGGGAAGAGTCCCTGATCAATGGAAACCGAGGTGGAGGCTTATCTCCCTCGAAAATGGATTGAACAAGGGTTCCAAAGAGTCTACGGTGAAGAAATCGGAGTTCAGGATCATCTAGACTCTCTGTCCGGCAAACAGTTTATCACACAGCCGCATACAGATGAAAATGGTCTAGGAAGGACCGCAAGGGGATGCCAAACCGTATAGGGGGTGACCGCAAGGCTCCAGGGGTGAAACGGGATGATTTCTGACAAGTTTGGGTAAAAAAGGTCTAGTGATGACTATTTTTTATGGCCTAGCGGTCTTCCCAGGACCGCTAGGCCGCTGGAGGAAAATTTCTTGGACATACTTTGCGTGACTTTGGCTATCAGAGCATATCTTGACAACGGTGGCAAATTAGAGAAAGTGGCAGAAGATAAAATTGTAGATAGCTAAAAAATGAACAACTTTTATGAAGAGAGCAAGATGAGAAAGCGAGTGGACGAGAAAGAAAATAGGGTGAGAATAGAGAGAAAGAATGTTGGGACGCAGGTGAACAATGCAGCCTGCCAGATAAGTGTGAATAACTTGAAATTAGTGGAGAACTGGCCAATGACATAGAATAAGAAATTGTATATCTTTAAAAGCTGCACAACTTTGGTGAAGGGCACTTAATGAATAGAGGAACAGAAGGGGATGAAAAATGGCCGTTTTTAGGACTACATAACGAAAGGGGCCAAATGCTTAATGGAAGTTGACCTAAATGGGCTGTAAGTCAACTTGGAATGCTGAAAGTTGATAGGATAAGCTCCAGGGCTCTATGAAATCATGATCTCCGAAGTTCAAAGGCTAGGGAACAATGAAATGGACTCGAAATCCATCCAAAGAAGGCTCCAAAACAATGGATAATTCGGGACATTGAAAATGATGAACAAGAGAAATGACGTAACTTGTGGGCTAAAATGGGTGTCAACACCGAGGATCACACCTCGCTGCTAAGCACCACAGCTTGCTGACCACTGATACAAAGCTTACGAATGATGTCAAAAACAAACGAAAACCAAAATGACAATGAAAATAAACAATATAGCTCACTACAGAGCATATTGACTCTGGATCTGATCCAGGAGTCAAGACAGCAACAATCTCTCTTAGACTCTCTTCACACTCAGACAATCTTCACCTTCTTACGGCACTCTTTTTTTCTCTCTATTCTTCGCAGCATGCTCTTTCACTCGATCTCCTCTCTGACTCTTGTCTCTCAGACTCTAACACTTCTCAGCTCTCCCTTCTCAGCCTCTCTAAACTCTTTTACTCTTCTGCCTCGTGTATTCCTCTTTCTTTGTCTTCTTGTTATTCTTCTTCTATCTCTCGTCTGAGAGATCCCCTTTATATAGGTGCAGGATGAGCCAGGTGGTCCGCTGAGCTTTTTGAATTTTGGGCACGTGGAAGACACACTCCCGTTCACTAGAATTATCCAGAGCTCGAACTTCGATGGACCACGTGTCAGGAGTGGAGGTTGTGACGATCCACATGACAGACTATCAGTTCTGCTCCCTTCCTTGGATCATGTGCCTTTAATCTGGTTCTTTAAGTTCCACGTGAGATTGATTGCAGATTGCCTTTTATGCTACCCAGGTATTTGGTCATATGACTAGGCTGGATCTTCCTTTTTCTGTCCAAAATAGAATCCAAGATTTATTAGTTTAATGAAGCATGTAACAATTGATAGTAAATACACTTTCAGATACTTCATGAGGTTATGAAGTTTCTCTAAGTGAATGCTCAGAAACTCTTCAAGTGCATCGATGCATAAATGGAGTGTATCAACTTGTATAGCTAACACATGCAGTAGGTCAGAGTAACAGCATCGACCTTAGAAATATACAGGTAGACTTTCATTGTCAGAGACACTGACTTGAAATGAAGATGCATCTGCCTTACCTTAAGGTAAATATGCAAGGTGCATTAACCTTGAGAATAATAACTAACAAGCATCGACCCAATTTTAACATGCATAGACTTATGCTGCAGTAGCTGGCATAATAGCATAGACTTGTCCTTCAGTCACCAGCTCACTAGCATCGACCTTACTAACACATGCATAGACCTATGCAACAATCCTTCTACACATGCATCGACCTATGTAGCATTCACTAACTTACTAGCATCGACCACATTGAAACATGCATTGACATATGTTGTAATCCTTCTACACATGCATCGACCTATGCACTAGTCGCTAGGTCACTAGCATCGACCTTCGAGTGCAAGACATCACATATGCATCGACCTTCTAGTGCAGGACTTCACATGCACATCGACCTTCTAGTGCAATGCTTCATATGTGCATCGACCTGTTAGATAGTGATGTAGATGTGCACCGACCTTTCAGTGTAAAACTTCATATGTGCATCGGCCTTTCAATGCAATACTTCTACATGTGCATCGACCTTTCTAAGCGATAACTCTGCACATGCATCGACCTTCAGAGTTGAAATGGACATATGTACGGACCTTTATATGCAATGATGTGAATATGTACCGACCTTTACTTGACTAAAAATTAATTCTGACTAAAGTAAATACATTAAAGTAACATTGTTGCCAAAGTCAAAATAAAGTCAACTAAACTGTTGCCAACAACAAAACACAACATTCTTCTCACTAAGCATCAAATCCAGAGGAGACACAACACCCGCAGTATAATCAGTTCGCCTCCATCGAGATGAATCCTTAAGTCACCGACAAGAATAGTCTTGCCAGAATTGTTGGTTGCAATAGCAGGGTACCTACCTCTGCGGCCGCTGTGACGTTTCTTCTGGGGAGCTGAAGAGGACTCTGCTCCAAGGTGGTACACTAAGAAGACCCGGTCTACCATCACCAGCAGCGTAGTGCTGTTGGCAAAAATTGCTGGGATCGGCCTTTGGGATGTAATGCCCGTATCAAGAGCCGATATCTGAGTGACCTGAGTGTTGGCTTCTGCCCGAGTCGAGAGGAGTGTTGCCGACACTCGAGGTGACGTCCTAGTATTGAGAGCCAACATTGTCGGAGATACTGGGATGCCGAAGACTTGAGGTTGTAAACCCGTGTTGAGTGTCGGTGTTGTTGGAACTCAGGGCCGAAGGCCCAGGCCAGATATTGGGGTTGCCGCTCCCCAAGGCGGAAAGCCTATACTGGGGGTTGGTGCTGTTGAATCATGGGGGAGTAAACTCCGTTGTGGACCTGGGAGGTCAAAAACCCAAGGCAGAAAGCCCGTGTTAGGAACCGATCTAGCTGGGACCCAAGGTTGTGAGCTCGACTAAGTGCTGGGGAGCCTTGGACCCAGGGCTGGGAGCCTGTGTTGGGTGTAGACTTGGCTGGGACTCGGGGCTGGAGGCCCGAGGAAGATGTTGAGAAGTCTTGGACTCGGGGTTGAAGACCCTTGCTGAGTGCAGGCTTAGCTGGAGCTCGAGGTTGGAAGCCCGAGCGAAGTGCTGAGGAGCCTTGGACCCGGGGTTGAGAGCCGATGTTGGGTTCAGGCTTGGCTAGGACTCGGGGTTGGAAGCCCAAAGAAGCAACTGAGATGGCAGCCGAAGTCTAGGGCGTGATGCCCGTGCTGGAGGTCGGTCGGTGCTAGACCCAGGAGCTGATGCTTGGCTGGGCAAGAGACGATGTGGGACCCCTACGGGGGTCGGAATTAGAGAGCTCGAGTCTGGTACTCATGCGGGTTTCGGGTGCCACGAAGGTGCTCGGTGAGTCAACCGCATGAATAGAAACAGGAATCGAGGTTGGCTGTGGGACAGCCACAGGGACCACACCAAGGAAGTAGGGCAAGCCAATGATGGGGGCGAAGTCGCAGAAAGAAATTGGCCTCGCCAAGTAGCCCACCCATGCGTTGGTGATGGTGACGATGACGATGGGGCCATATGTCACGACCACCATAGCTATTGTGTTGCTGGTTGCTAGTGAGCGAGACGGTCGAAAGACGGTTGCCGTGCATGAACTTGCTACTGGAGCATGAACTGGAAGCTGCAGGGGGATGTCCCTCCTCTACCTTTCCTGCAAGGATAGGAAAAGTACACCATGGCTTTAGGGCTGGCACAAGCTCTTCTTTAGCAAAAGAAGAAAGGTAAGAGACGTCCCACCGGGCGTGCCAACTTTGTTCGTGCTCGCGGAAATTTCTAGGGGTTTCCACGATGGTGACAAACACTCGCCTAATAAGGAAGGTCAAGATGGGTCGATTTGGCACGTGGAGATTCTGGAGGTTTTGATGGGGAAATACAAGGGAATGACATAAACACATAGGGAATAGTGTGATTAGTCATCCTAGGTGACCGGAACAAGGATGACAGGGTAGAATGTGGGAATGTCGATCGATTTCTCGACGATCACCTGCGGAACCAAGTTTTGACAGGAGAAGTGCCACCAGGGCACGACACATGGGCATAGGGTATCGGGCAACATGTGGAGAGAAGGAGGTTCCACTGGTACGAGTGTAGGCGATTGTGGGGATTCGTGTATAAGATATCTTTCCACACCGATTGTAAGTAGTCGATGTTTATTTTACATAGGATTGAATCCGAACACCTTTGTTCTTTACTGAAGGAGGGCTGGGATATCTTTGAAGCCATTGGTAGAGGACAAGATATACACTGTAGCTATAGGGTGACCGTCGTACTCAACTGGCAAGGTTGACCCTACTGTGCTCTAGAGGATAGGCTGCATATGTCCCGCGGGTGCAGGTGCATGTGAAAGACCAGATTTCTGGATATTCTTTCCTTATAGATGCCATAAAGGCTTTAAAAGTTGGCATTGAAGGCCTGAGTACATCTGGTGCAAGCCACGGGACAATTCTGACATACGTGTCGATCCCCGGGTCAATGCAGGATAAAGCGAATGTCTGCGTATTTTTACAGAGGATCCCCAAAGGGAGATTACAGGCACAACGAAAATGCCGAGGCTGGACTGAGTGATAGGGATTGACACTGGCTAGCATATGGAAGAGATCAAGTGCAGCTCAGGGTGAGCGGTTGGGTGCCGGTTCTGACACCGAGTGACAACGTTGTTTGGGAGTTAGGTTAGGTCTCGAAAACGTTACTTCCAGGCCAGGGTCTGGCTAACTCGGTCAGCGGGCGGGACAGTCGGTGACCAGCTCAGGGAGAGCGATGGGCACATGATCCCATGGCAGGAGCAAATCTGGCATGATGGTGTCCGCGTAGTTATCGTAACGCGCCATACGTGGGTGGACCCGATGTGCGGGTGTGATCGTCGTTATCATAATGCCCCATATGTGAAGGGATAGGCTTGACTGAAATGGCTAGACACCATTTGAGGGGTCTACGTTCGACATACCCTCGGCGTGTACTAAGCCCAACCACAAGCCAATAAACGCACCTTGCTCCTCGTGCTTGCTAGAGTGTTGGAGGCCTTGGATGCTTGAGCATGCATCTATGTATCCTTGGATTGGTGATTGGCTGTGTGTGTGTAGAATGAGGAGGTTGATCGGCTCTTTTATGCGAGATTTCAAGACCTCTTCTTTGCGAACACTCCTGAGCTGGTATGTGGACTATATCTGAGCGGGACTGGGACCGGGATGAACTTGCACTGGGACAAGGGAGGCTGGGTGGAGGGGCCCCAGGGGGGAGTTTGCGAACTCCCCCCCGGGGCGGGTTGCCGTCGTGTGGGGTGCCCCTGGGGGTCCTCTTTTGTCAATTATCAACGTCCTTTAACGGGATTGGGTCCCCAAGATGTTGGTGTTGACCCGTGGGGGCCAATGGCATAGTGTCATTGTTGGGGTCCGTAAGGTGTTTGGGAAAATTCTCTATACACATCGGGTTGTCGAACGGCTTGGCTAGCTGGTTCATCTGGCTTACATCTAGCCCCAGGGGTGGGGATAGTAGCTTCTAGGAATTGAGAGAAGGCATCCTGGGCATGAGGGCCCGGCCTTGGAGAGATATGCCGCGTTGCATGGCTGGTTGAAGGGCAACCCCGGGTTGGCCAGGTGGCTGAAAGTTAACAGCTCGTTGCCGTGTGTCGGAGGGTCGGGTGTCACGCCCCGAACCGATAGCAACGGAACATGGTAGTTAAACAATCATGTCAATCAAAACATAGTCAAAACGAGATGTAATTTGAACAAAATATAATTTCATTCCAAGTATAAGTTTATTACAAGTTGGACCCAAATAAAAGAAAAGACTCAATAAAAGAAAAATTTACAGTAGACGCATGATTGGACTGATCTTGACATAGGCATAAGGTGATAAGACTAGGCGGTTCATCTATGTTGCCGAAACACTCTTCACTCTTGCCCTTGCCCAACATGTTCGGTCTCGTCGTCACTAAGGTCATTACCCGAAAAATATTAGAAAACACTGGGTGAGCGAACGCTCAGTAGGACTTAATATCTCAAGCTCTAAGCTAGCTTTAAGTAATTAACAATTTAACGTGCACGTATAGGTCATGCAAAAGTGTATGATAATCGATAACTATAATGGCACGAGCTAATAAATCGGAGATAACTCAAAACTATAAAGAAGAGTAAACTGGATGGTAGATACTTTCAAGAGATATGGAGACGTTAAAATAGACGAGAGAATATATCAAGGATATTCATGAGGAGATGACAAGCAATTACAATAAGGTAATTCAAGAACATTCACGAGGGGATAATAACAATCACGTCACTATAGCATTCCCTTTCACTAGAGCTTTTGTAACTACCACTTTATGAAATTGGCCATTGTATAAAGGAGTTCAAACACCTGTTTAATGAGTATGTAAAACACTTTCTGAAAATGTCGTAGACCAATATTGCTATCTTTGGTGCAATGCCAACACCCGATCATTCATGATACCGGTACACGTTTGGACTTTGTATCGCCCATGGGATCAGATCAGGACCCCGTATTTTATACACTAGCATTGAAATGTCAATTTGTCGGGACTCATAGCCCCTTCTGTATCTAGACCAATTCCACTTAAGGTTAATGGCCAAGAGTTCCAAGGACCAAGCATGTAGGAATATTATGGTAGAACCATGGAATAAGGAGGTCAAGGTTAGAACTTCAGACAAGCTATCACAAGAGATAAACCATATGAAAGCAAGATGATTCGAGAATCTGGGATAATTGGCGCCCATTTGGCTGCAACCAATTGCAGAAATAGTGCCTACTTGAGGGTCGCTAATTCCTATGAACAGTACAGGTTTGATGAAATAGCGCCCATACACTGGTCACTATATCAGTGAGATAGTCCCAAAGACCGGGTCACAAATTCCTTCTGGCGCCCATGTCATTGTCGCCAATTGCAGATTGAGAATAGACTTCTCAAAGAGGCCGGAAACAACGCTCTAAGAGGGCTAAGGCATCACATTTCTTCAGAGTGACGTGACAAGACATGGTGTCATGGGTTTTTAGGGTACAACATACTCGGCGGCCTTGAGGGAATCCAAGGCTTCGCGTAGACTTAAGAAGGTCTCCATGATGAAATCACCAGTCCGAAGGAAGGAAAATCCCGCGGAGGGCTCAATCATCACCGAGAGTTAAGTGTGTAATCGTTGAAATCAAAACAGGGACCAAGTCTCAGATATGAGATAGTGGTGTCAAGATCCGGTGATCAATGGATCAAAACACGAGTAGAAATAGTCACAAGAAATCTATGCCCTGGCCGTGGTCGCTATTTAAATTAGCGCCCACTATGCAGGCGTCCATTCATGAAATTCCAGAATATAAATAAAGTTCCCAGAAATTGTGACTCTTCAGAGAGGCGCAATATCTTTAATATGCGCCCTGAGATACATCGCCAATTCATTTATTTATTTCTTTTCATATATACCGTTAAGAAAATAGAGCAAATAGAGCCTGTACAGAAGTCGCTATTTAATGAAATAGCGACCTTCGTAAAGGTTGTTCAATCAGAATAAATATCAGAATTTCATGAATATAATGAAAATTAACGACACCGTATAAGGGCATTAATTCTAGGATTTTTCCAAATATTTAATACTTATGATTTCAAATAGCAACTGTGCACTGTGGCGTTCATTATTTAAATGACGCCCTGACCTCGGTCATGTATTCAAACTTTTCAATATACTTTTCGTTTACTTGTTATTTAATAATTAGAGCCCTTGCATGAGGGAGTTCATTATTTAAATAGCTACTATGCACGTGTCACCCATTATTTGTCTTATGCTACGCATCGGGCAGGTACAATCACAGACACATGATATTTTCATTTTATCAAAACAGGGAAGTGAAGACAAGAACATGTATAGGAAAATATCAAGAATCTTAAAATATATTAATGCATTAAAATTAATGTCAGGTTACATACGTATTTAATTTCTAACATGCTGTAACTATTATTTATCTAGAAGAATTAGCGGCAGTCATACTATCGCTGATTAATTAGCGCCCATTCACATGGGCGTTTATTCTTGAAATAACGGCCATGATATGGTCGCTATTTCCCTTTCATGCACAAACGTAAAAACTTACGCTATAAACGAAAGAATCACGTAGCAGGAGATTCATGGAGAAAACTACATGCTCTATTTAATCTAGCATGCTATTTATCTAGTATTTTGCTTGGGAGATTGCCTAACTTTTGATGTTAATGGACGAAGACGTTGAACAGAGGGAAGAAAAATAGCAACTGCAGCGACAGGTACAGGTACGTGTAGCAGAGAAAGAGAACAATAGCAGCAGCAGCCGCCTTGTCCTCCCAAGAAGAAGGAAAAAGTTGATGAGGACAATGACCTTCAGTAGCCCAGCAACTGCAACGGAGGAGAAGAAGATAGAGGAGCCTTGCTTTTCCACTTCCACGATGACAGCAGTTGCACACAACGGTTGCTCCAACCGTCCGTTCACGATGGCAGAGGAAGATGATGAGGAAGGAGCCTCTTCAACGCTGTACGACAGCAGCCGCACGAACAAGCAGAAGAACAGGAAGACGAGGTCGATGAACGACATCGACGCAGCAAACCGACAGCACAACAAGAGCACAATGGCTCTACCATCACCGTGGGGGTTGTATTTATAAGGATTTAATTCCTTTTCCTATTGAGAATCAATGTTCCCTTCGTAAAATCCTAATGGAACTAAAGCTTTCCCTTTGATCAATCTTATCCTTCTGTCAACACAGCCACTTCCTTGTTTAGATCAAAACCCAAATCCATGTAGAGCTCGATCGTGGCATTATGTACATAACCCCAAGACCCTACTGTATATAGTAGTTATATTTATACCCTTAACCCCATTTACCAAGGCCCACTTACCTCTAACATTGGTGGTTTCCAAGGCCTGTAAATCTTCCCTAACTCATTAACTAAAGGTTTTAGAGTTGTAATGGATTTACCATTTTTGGAAAAGCCCGTTAGCTTAGGATTATTTGGGTTGGGTTTTCATTAACATGTGTTAAGCCTTGACCTTTTATTAAGGCCCACTAATTATATACATAAGCTTTAACTCAATTATTTAATAGAACTTTATATATATATGATTTTTATTTCTTATAATTTTATTTATCTACCTTATTACATTTTAGCATTCTCTCGGGTATCAGAGTCGGGTTCGATCCTATGACTCTTTACTTACTTATTTATTTGTATCACTATTGAGGCCCATTAAGTTTTGGCTTTATGGTTTGGGCTTTAATCCTTTTGAAGGAATTATTTAAAGCATTCTAATTAATATTTAGGCCCATTATCTATTTAGGCTATTTCTACAATCAAAAATTTGATTCTCTACAATTATTCCATGATTAGTATTCATGGTTATTTTTATTTATTCCATTTTAAAATTTTTGGGGTGCTACACCCTCCCCCACTTAAAAGAATTTGGTCCCCAAATTCTCATGATTTTCTTTCCATGATAGTGGGGTAAAATCACCATATTCAAAACATTTATTCTAACTAGATTCTTTCTCATAGCATGCTAAGTACTAAGATCACATGTCCAGCTCATGTAATTACTAATAAGATGGTTTCATAAGGTTACCTTCCAATGCTTGTAGCCTACCCTGATGCTTTGGTCCACCTTGTTGTTGCTCTCGTGGTGCTTGCTCCTTTAAAAGTGGACAACGGGCGATTTTATGATCTTCGCTTCCGCAACAGATGTATTTCCTGAGTTTATACCAACACTCCTCCGATTTGTGCCTTCCTTTCTTGCAATGCTTTCATTTTTTCTCAGCCGAAATAATTTGTTGATCATCATTATGAGGTTTCTTGTCCTTACGAAAACCGTTACTTCTATTGAGCCTCTTCTTGCCATTCACGGGTTCCTTGTTCTTGGATCCATTTGCTAGCTCCTTCTTAGTAATTTTCCCTTGGATTCGTTCCATCATATCCATAGCATCTTCCAAGAGTTGTGCTTTCCTAACCATCTCCTTATAAGTTTGGATTTCTAATGGAGCCAATTAAAGAATTAGCTCCACCTTTAAACCATTCATAAATCTTCTTGCCCTCATCTTTTTCGTGATGACTAAATGTGGTGTGTATTGGGACAATCTAGAAAACTTCACTTCATAATCTACTACCGATAGACTATGTTATTTTAGTGCCGCAAACTCAATAGCCTTCTTCTCTCGGATTCTCTCTGAAAAGTATTTCTAATTAAAATATTCTTGGAATTCATCCCATGTTACTTGTTCGTTGGGCAAAATTGCTTGTACGGATCCCCACCATGCCCGAGCATCCTTTTCTAGTTGATAAGTCCCCAAAAGTACCTTCTCTTGGTCGGTACATTGCTTAACCTTGAAAGTCCTCTCTATTTCTTGCACCCAATCTTCCGCCTCATATGGGTCAGTAGACCCACTAAACTTAGGGGGATTCATCTTTTGGAACTTCAAATGCAAATCCATGGCTCCATGTTGTGCTCCACCTTACGCAACTTGTTGTAAAGCTTGTGTTAATCCTTGGATAGTGCATTGCATCTCTCTCCATTGAGCTCACTCGACAGCCATTTTAGCCTACAAAATGAGTTTCAAATTAACGATTGCTCATATCTTGACATTTATCTAGCGTAGATGGAACGTATTTTTATTGGTTAGCCCATAGCTCTACCCAAATCTCACGGGATTCCTATATGGTAATTGACAAGGATAACTCGATCTATAACTTGAACTTAATGACCTAGGGATTTAGAAAGCCTAGGCTCTGATACCACCTTCTGTCACGCCCCGAACCGATAGCAGCAAAACGTGTCGTTTGCTCGGAACGTGGCAGTTAAACAATCGTGTCAATCAGAACATAGTCAAAACGAGATGTAATTTGAACAAAATAGAATTTCATTCCAAATATAACTTTATTACAAGTTGGACCCAAATAAAAGAAAAGACTCAATAAAAAAAATGTACAATTGACTCATGACTGGACTGATCTTGACATAGGCATAAGCTGATAAGACTAGGCGGTTCATCTATGTTGCCGAAACACCCTTCACTCGTGCCCTTGCCCTTCAAGTTCGGTCTCGTTGTCACTAAGGTCATTATCTGAAAAATATTGGAAAATACTGGGTGAGTGAACGCTTAGTAGGACTTAATATCTCAAACTCTAAGCTAGCTTTAAGTAATTAACAATTTAACGCACACGTGCAGGTCATGCAAAAGTGTATGATAATCGAGAACTATAATGGCACGAACTAATAAATCGGAGATAACTCAAAACTATAAAGAAGAGTAAACTAGATGATAGATACTTTCAAGATCTATGGAGACATTAAAATAGACGAGAGAATATATCAAGGATATTCATGGCGAGATGACAAGCAATTACAATAAGGTAATTCAAGAACGTTCACGAGGGGATAATAACAATCACGTCACTATAGCATTCCTTTTAACTAGAGCTTTTGTAACTATCACTTTATAAGATTGGCCATTGTATAAAGGAGTTCAAACACCTGTTTAATGAATATGTAAAACACTTTGTGGAAATGTCGTAGACCAATATTGCTATCTTTGGAGCAATACCAACACCCAATCATTCATGATACCGGTACACGTTTGGACTTTGCCTCGCCCAAGGGATCAGATCAGGACCCCGTATTTTATACACTAGCATTGAAATGTCAATTTGTCGGGACCCATAGCCCCTTCTGTATCTAGACCAATTCCACTAAAGGTTAATGGCCAAGAGTTCCAAGGACCAAGCATGTAGGAACATTATGGTAGAACCATGGAATAAGGAGTTCAAGGTTAGAACTTTAGATAGGATATCACAAGAGATAAACCATATGAAAGCAAGATGATTCGAGAATCTGGGATAATTGGCGCCCATTTGGCCGCCACCAATTGCAGAAATAGCGCCCACTGTAGGGTCGCTAATTCCTATGAACAGTACAGGTTTGATGAAATAGCGCCCATACACTGATCGCTATATCAGTGAGATAGCGCCAAAGACTGGGTCGCCAATTTTTTATGGCGCCCATGTCATTATCGCCAATTGATGACAGAGAACAGACTTCTCAAAGAGGTCGGAAATAGCGCTCTAAGAGGGCTAAGGCATCACGTTTCTTCAGAGTGACGTGACAAGACACGGTTTCATGGGTTTTTAGGGTACAACCTTGTGACGACCTGGATTACGGATACGAGATATACCCGGTAGGACTACCGGATACACGTGGTACCGCATGGGACCCGCGAGGCCTCCCAAGCGCGGGAAAGCGCCGAAGGGAAAAAGGACTGTTGTGTAGTACATTGAACTGACAGATATAACAGCAAGCAATTAAATTTCATTAGAACGGTTTGCAAAAGTAGCAGAAATAAAATTACATTTTCAATAATAATTCAAAATTTACAATTATACACCAGAGTCTAGTCCATAGGAAAGACAACAAGTACAGTCTGACAGAAAAGAACCTACACTGAAGTCGGGGGAAGCTCGACGTAGGTATAACTGGCAGCTACAGCAAACACGCTCCTCCAGGAACAGTAGAGGAAGAAGGCGAAACCCACCTGAAAAGCAGGGGTGAGTCTCTAAACAGAAACTCAGTAGGGGTCACGCAGATCCCCACTGGAAAATGCACGGTCCAACGGAGGCAACAACAAAAACAGCAAGTGCAGCAAAGCAGGAAAGACTACACTAAAAAGCTGTAAAACTACGCTACAGGCAGTAGTAAACATACGGGAGGTAGGAGTAGGTAACAAGCAAGAAAGGGGAAGAACCCGTGTGACGACCTAGAGTTCAGGATACCGATATACCGATAACATCGATGTACCGATACTAAGAACTGGGGAAAGCCACCCAAGAGGCTGATGAGGCCCCTGAAGGGTTAGGAGGAAAGTGCTGAGGGTATGTATAACGAATTGCAATTTGGAACGCGCAATTTATGATTAAGTGATAAAATTAACACAAGTGCGGAAGCAATTCAAAATAACCAGAGTGATATATATATACTAGTCCAGATAAACCAAAGTACTAGTCCATAAGGTACAACTACACGGGGCATACCTCGGCAAAAGTACAAGAGAAGCCTCAAAAAGGTGGCTCGACTACAGCTGGCAGCTAGAAGCGGTCCCCAAAATGGCTTACGAAGCACCGGGAGACGACGGGCGCGGCTCACCTGAAAGGAGAAGGGTGAGTCACAGCCAGACTCAGTAGGGGTAACGCGGATCCCTACCTCACACAAAACAAGCATTCATGCATAAATAAAAGCAATTAGAGCATGCATTTAATTAAAATAACAGGCAGTGGCATGAATAAACTACTCAAGTAAAGGTGTAAACTCTAACTAGGCAGGTATAACAGCTACCACATGCCAAAGCTAACGAAATGCAAGCGACTGAAACTAAATCTACCAAATAGAATGATCCTTAACTGATCCAAACAACAAGGAAGGACAACCACCGGAATAGAAACCAGATGCGTCCACTGACGGCTTACACTGCGTCTCCAGCACTTGCAGTCGGCTAGGCGACAAGTAAAGCGCGCAAACAGTACCAAACCAAGTGACCAGTCGGGGTGGCACCCATCGGTGTCAGTCCACAGTCTCCGACCACGCGTGCACACACTGACTCTAGCCTGAGCCAGGCCCTCAAGCTAGTTTTCTCCCTTGGTAGGACGCTACCATTGGCTGGGAGCCCACGGAACTAGCTTACAAACTGTGTATGGGAAACACCCCTCCGCTATCCTCAAGCGGGTCGGCACTCAACAGACCTTAGGGCAACAACAGTGGCTCCATTGCATGGAAAGAAAAGCTACTCTATTGGTATGAAAAACATGCCATCGTATAATAAAACAATGTAAACATGGCACATATATATAGAGGAACGCATAACGAGAAGGCTGGGAACTATTCCAAACCAACAGGCAAGCGGCGGTCGAGAGCCAACGCGCTACATGAAAGTGACGGTCGGGGGCTGGCGCGTTACACCAAGAACGACGCGCCGGCCTCCATCCGTTACTTCCGCCTGAGTTCCAGCTTAAAGGGCCTTAGAGGGAATGTGACGGTAGGGGCCCTGTGCGTTACTTCGATGCAACGCGTTGGGTCACCGCCGTTACATCCACCCGAGGCCAAAACCCAGCATACAGCGTTCGAAATCAGACGCAGGCGAAGCGACAGGCTCGCCCAGGAGCGTCGGACGGAAGCGACGGCCGGTCGACAGGCCGCCGGGCTAACCGCCAGACCTGGTCAACGTAAAACAACGGACGAGTAACGAATGGGAGCCCCACCGTTACTCTCCAAATAACGCACCCTCGTTGGGCGTTGTTTGGAATTAACGCGTCCACTAAGGACCGTCAGGTGTGTGACGGTTCCTGGCAGGACCGTCACACCACCTGGAGCACGGGCGGGTGCGGTTTGAAAACCGAAGTCCTCCCGGACGATAGGAATCGTCGGGTAACGACGTAGAAACCTGTAACCTGTCAAACCATACAACCCAAACAACATAATAACACCTAAAAACACCACATGCAACGCCTAATAAGCATTAAAATCAAGAATTTAGCTAAAACCCCAAAACTAGGAAATATGAACATTAAGCATGCAATGGGGTTCTAATCAACAGAACGAGCTATAGGAAAAGATCCTAGCGAGATCGGGATTCCATCCCCCTACCTCTTGCGAGCCGAAACCGACGAAAACACCGCATGCAAGGAGGTAGAGCCACGGGGCCTCCACACTCTACCTCGCTCCCACGATCACCGAACCACGCCGAAATGGGCACCTACGCGCTCCTCTCGACGCGAGGAATCCAACGGCACCAACCACGCTTCAATCCGCCGGCGATTAGCCTGCAACCCAAGAGAGGGGGGAAGAGGCGATCGCGGAGGAGAGAGAGAGGGTGAAAGAGTTCGACGGGGAGAGAGAGAGGGTGAGGGTGAGGGATTAAAAGAGAAGAAAAATAAAATTAAAAAATATATAATATAATTATTATATATATTAAAATCTTATTAATCTCTAATAACCCTCAAAGCTCCAAATAAATCTGGAAAAATACCAGACAAATTCCTAAAAATCCAGAAAAATAGCCGGAAATTCCAGAACGAATAACAGAACAAAATCTATTAAGGATCCATTAAGGCACGAGCCTTACAGTCCCTCCCTCCTTATAAAAATTTCGCCCTCGAAATTTACAACAACAAAAACAGGAGGAAACTGAGAAAGGACGTATACCTCACTGGAATAACAAGGGAAAAAGCTGACGCATCTCATCTTCACGCTCCCAAGTGGACTCATTACCAGAGTGACGCTGCCAAGCAACTTTTACTAGAGGAATAACCTTATTTCTCAACTGCTGCTCACGACGGTCTTCAATTCTGATAGGAAACTCTGGCGTGGACAAATCAGCAGTCACCTCAGGCCATACTGAATCATCGAGAACATGAGAAGCATTTGGCACATATTTCCTTAACTGAGACACGTGGAATACATCATGAATAGCTTGCATGGCCGCTGGAAGTTGCAGACGATAAGCCACCTGACCAATAGCTTCAACAATTGGAAAAGGGCCAACATACCGCGGACTAAGCTTTCCACGCTTCCCAAACCTGGAAACACCCTTCATCGGAGATATTTTAACAAACACCATATCTCCTGGCTCAAATTGTAGTGGATGTCTGTGCTGATCTGCATAACTTTTCTGTCGACTCTGAGCCGTCAACAATCTCTGCCTGATCAGATGAATTACATCAGAACACTGCTGCACCATGTCCGGTCATGTCAACAATCTGTCCCCAACATCAAACCAATTCAGAGGAGTTCGACAAGGACGACCATAAAATGCTTCATAAGGAGCCATTCCAATACTGGAGTGAAAAATGTTATTATAAGCAAATTCAACAAGTGGCAAATGCTGACTCCACGACCCCTGCCATTCAAGGCAACACAATCTCAGCATGTCTTCCAGAGTCTGAATAGTCCTCTCTGACTGTCCATCTGACTGAGGGTGATACGCTGAACTGAAAGCTAACTCAGTGCCCAAAGCTTTCTGGAAACTACGCCAAAAGCCGGAGGTAAAACGTGGGTCACGATCTGACACAAGTGAAACAGGAACTCCATGTAGTGGCACGATCTTCTGCACATACAGCTCGGCCAACCTCTGCACATTCCAAGTAACCTTAATCGGCAACAATCTGGTAGTTTTAGTCAATCTGTCGACTAGCAACCAGATACCATCGAAACCTTTAGAAGTCTGAGGCAAACCCACCACAAAATCTGTAGTAACATGGTCCCATTTCCACATCGGAATCTCTAATGGCTGAAGCAAACCACCTGGCTTTTGATGTTCGGCTTTAACCTGCTGACAAGTCAAGCACTTAGAAACAAATATAGTCACGTCTTTCTTCATACCTGGCCACCAGAACTGCTTCTTCAAATTCTGATACATCTTGGTGACACCTGGATGAATAGCAAAACGGGAACCATGGGCTTCACTCAGAATCTCATGCCTCAAACCATCATCAGCGGGAACATACCATCTGCCCTGAAAATCGACAACCAGCTCGTCATCAAATTCCACATCATATCTTGATATAACACGGGCTAAATCAGAATCCGCTTGCTGAGCTTCTTTAATTGGCTGAAACAAAGCCGAACCCAAAATCAAACTAGCACAAACTGCCATCTTCGGATCAGAAGAAAACTCTACACTGAATGCCTCGCTCGGAAGCCGTTCCCACAATTTCCATTCATGAAGCATCAAATGACTGACCTGCACTTTCCTGCTCAGAGCATCAGCCACAACATTCATTTTACCCGGCTGATAAGAGAGTGTAAAGTCAAAGTCTTTCATGAATTCCATCCATCGGTGCTGCCTGAGATTCAAATCTTTCTGGGAGTATATATACTGTAAACTCTGGTGATCAGTAAGAATCTGAAATTTCTCACCATATAGATAATGTCTCCAGATCTTTAAGGCAAAAATAACTGCAGCTAGCTCCAGATCATGAGTGGGGTAATTTTCTTCATGTCGTTTCAATTGTCGAGATGCATATGCGATAACTTTACCATGTTGCATCAGCACTGCACCCAGACCTACTCGAGAAGCATCAGTACAGACCAGAAAACCACCCGAGTCGGAAGGCAAAGTCAACACAGGAGAAGAAGTCAATAGCCTTTTCAATTCAACAAAGCTAGTCTCACACTGATCTGACCAGACAAAAGGTATATCTTTACGAGTCAGTCTAGTCATCAGGGCTGCAATCTTCGCAAAATCTTGGATGAATCTGCGGTAATACCCAGCCAAACCTAAAAAGCTTCGTATTTCTGTCACAGTCTTCGGTCTCTGCCAGGTCAAAACAGCATCAATCTTTGCAGGGTCCACTGCCACTCCATCACCAGAAATCACGTGACCAAGAAAATGAATTTCCCGAAGCCAGAATTCACATTTACCGAACTTCGCATAAAGCTCGTGATCTCTTAGAGTCTGCAGAACGATCCTCAAATGCTACACATGATCTTCATCAGAGGCAGAATAGATCAAAATATCATCAACAAAAATCACCACAAACAGATCAGAAATGGACGAAAGATACGCTGCATCAGGTCCATGAAAGCTGTTGGGGCATTAGTCAAACCAAACGGCATAACCAGAAATTCAAAGTGACCATAACGAGTGCTGAAAGCAGTCTTCTCCACATCGGATTCCCGGATCCGCAATTGAAAATAGCCAGATCGGAGATCAATCTGTGAAAAGACAGTAGCAGTCTGTAGCTGGTCAAACAAATCATCAATCCTGGGAAGCGGGTACTTATTCTTAATAGTCACCTGATTCAGCTGCCTGTAATCAATACAAAGTCTCAGGCTTCCATCTTTCTTCTTCACAAACAACACTAGAGCACTCCACGGAGAAAAGCTGGGGCGAATATAACCTTTTTCCAGTAACTCAAGTAGCTATGCTCGCAGTACTTTCAATTCAGCTGGAGCCATTCGGTACAGTGCCTTCGCTAAGGGGCCGGTACCCGGAATCAGTTCAATCACCATTTCTATCTCTCGCTCTGGAGGTAAGCCTGGCAACTCGTCAGGAAACACATCAGGGAACTCACAAACAACCGGAATATTACAAACATCCCGTCGTGGTTTTTCAACAGCAACCACAGAAGCTAAGAATCCCTGGCAACCTGCACTAAGCAACCTGAAGGCTCGAATAGCAGAAATAATCATACGAGAAGAACGGGATCGAATACCTTGAAAATAAAAGGTTGATTTCCCCCGAGGCTGAAAATAGACTTTCTTCGATCTGCAATCAACCACAGCTCCATAATGCTCCAACCAATCCATTCCCAGAATAACATCATAATCTGCCAGCTGCAATGCATACAATCTCGCCGGCAAGTGGTGATTATCAATCATCACAGGAGATTCTTCCAGACACAAAGGTGTAATCATGAAATCTCCAGAAGGCATCTCAACATACATCTCACAAGCTATCTCTAAAGTCGGTTCCTCAATACATGGCATGAAATCCTCAGAAATAAAAGAGTGAAAAGCACCAGAATCAAATAAGACACGAGCTGAATGACCATAAAGCATAATCGTACCTTCAACCAGATGGGACGCAACAACATTAGCTCCAGTCAAATGAGTAACCTTGCCTTTCTGCTTCTTTGAACCAACTGAAGATTGCTGAGAAGATGGCGACGCTTGAGAGAAAAATTGTTGTTGAGCTTGTGGTGCAGGAGGTCTGAACTGCGACTGCTGAGGTTGAGAAAACTGGGGAACCTGCAACGGTTTCGGCCTCAGCGGGCAATCTCGAACCACATGACCAGGCTGGTCACAACGAAAACACACCACAGGAAGAGAGCACGGCTGGCCCTTGTGATGACCACCGCATCTCCGACACGTCCATGGCTGACTGACAGCTAAGCTCTGCCGTGTCTGAGAAGAAGGTGATGTCGGCTGCTGAACAGAATCTGTACCGGACGGCTGCTGGAAAAACTTCTTCTTCTTTTTGAACCTCTTGAACTTGGGTTTGGAAGGAGAGGAAGAGCCACAGACCTCTGACTGGACTGAGGGAACACCTGGCACTGGCGGTCGGTAAGCCTGCTGAGACTGTACTGCGGGCTGAACTGACCCTGCCTGAGGATATCCACCCGGTCTCGTCATCTCCAGCTCAAGTGCCACCGCTGTCTGGCACGCACTATCCAGGTCTGCAACACGACTAGCAATGAGGGGCATCTTCAACTCGGGCCTCAAACCTCGCAAAAATTGCTGGGTTTTCAAAGCTTCACTAGCCAGCACATGGGGCGCATACTGACCCAATTCCATAAACTTATTTCGATACTGAAGCACCGTCATACTGCCCTGCGTCAGCTCCATAAATTGATACATTTTCGCCATTTGTAAACAAGCAGGAGTGTAAGCACGCTCGAAAGCAGCAACGAACTCTGCCCAGGTGATCTGCCGAAGAGGTCTTGAATGAAAACCGATCTGCCACTCGGACTTCCACCACGTAATGGCTGCACCCTGGAGTTGAAAAGCAGCAAGTATAATTTTTCATCTTCAGCACATTCCATCGAGACAAACACCCGCTCGATCGCATCCAACCATTGCCTTGCCACTTCTGGATCAGCTTGACCATCGAACGCAGGCGGGTTGAACATCAGGAATTCCTTTAAAGCCTTGCCTCTACTGCCAGGCACTTCAACAGGAGGAGCAATGATCGGCGCTGGAGGAGCGACTGGAACAGCTGGAACTGCAGGAGGAGGTGCAGAACCACTATCTTCCCGGGGCGCATCTCGAGGAACATGAGGGACTCGAGGAGGCCTTCCTCGACGAGGCGGCATAATTGCACTGCCAACAACATAAAATAATAATAAATCCATCAATCACGCAAAAAACATCCTAAGCCAGCAGTAGACGACACCAAGGACTAGCTCTGGACAAGCGCAAATTCCAATTCCTTATACAATCCTCAACTAACGCTCTGATACCAGCTGTGACGACCCAGAGTTCAGGATACCGATATACCGATAACATCGATGTACCGATACCAAGAACTGGGGAAAGCCACCCAAGAGGCAGATGAGGCCCCTGAAGGGTTAGAAGGAAAGTGCTGAGGGTATGTATAACGAATTGCAATTTGGAACGCGCAATTTATGATTAAGTGATAAAATTAACACAAGTGCGGAAGCAATTCAAAATAACCAGAGTGATATATATATACTAGTCCAGATAAACCAAAGTACTAGTCCACAAGGTACAACTACACGGGACATACCCCGGCAAAAGTACAAGAGAAGCCTCAAAAAGGCGGCTCGACTACAGCTGGTAGCTAGAAGCGGTCCCCAAAACGGCTCACGAAGCACCGGGAGACGACGGGTGCGGCTCACCTGAAAGGAGAAGGGTGAGTCACAGCCAGACTCAGTAGGGGTCACGCGGATCCCTACCTCGCACAAAACAAGCATTCATGCATAAATAAAAGCAATTAGAGCATGCATTTAATTAAAATAACAGGCAGTGGCATGAATAAACTACTCAAGTAAAGCTGTAAACTCTAACTAGGCAGGTATAACAGCTACCACATGCCAAAGCTAACGAAATGCAAGCGACTAAAACTAAATCTACCAAATAGAATGAGCCTTAACTGATCCAAACAACAAGGAAGGACAACCACCAGAACAGAAACCAGATGCGTCCACTGATGGCTTACACTGCGTCTCCAGCACTTGCAGTAGGCTAGGCGACAAGCAATGCACGCAAACAGTACCAAAACAAGTGACCAGTCGGGGTGGCACCCGTCGGTGTCAGTCCACAGTCTCCGACCACGCGTGCACACACTGACTCTAGCCTGAGCCAGGCCCTCTAGCTAGTTTTCTCCTTTGGTAGGACGCTACCATTGGCTGGGAGCCCACGGAACTAGCTTACAAACCGTGTATGGGAAACACCCCTCCGCTATCCTCTAGCGGGTCGGCACTCAACAGACCTTAGGGCAACAACAGTGGCTCCATTGCATGGAAAGAAAAGCTACTCTATTGGTATGAAAAACATGCCATCGTATAATAAAATAATGTAAACATGGCACATATATATATAGAGGAACGCATAACGAGAAGGCTGGGAACTATTCCAAACCAACAGGCAAGCGGCGGTCGGGATCCAAGGCGCTACATGAAAGTGACGGTCGGGGGCTGGCGCGTTACACCAAGAACAACGCGCCGGCCTCCATCCGTTACTTCCGCCTGAGTTCCAGCTCAAAGGGCCTTGGAGGGAATGTGACGGTAGGGGCCCTGTGCGTTACTTCGATGCAACGCGTTGGGTCACCGCCGTTACATCCACCCGAGGCCAAAACCCAGCATACAACGTTCGAAATCAGATGCAGGCGAAGCGACACGCTCGCCCAGGAGCGTCGGACGGAAGCGACGGCCGGTCGACAGGCCGCCGGGCTAACCGCCAGACCTGGTCAACGTAAAACAACGGACGAGTAACGAATGGGAGCCCCACCGTTACTCTCCAAATAACGCACCCTCGTTGGGCCGTTGTTTGGAATTAACGCGTCCACTAAGGACCGTCAGGTGTGTGACGGTTCCTGGCAGGACCGTCACACCACCTGGAGCACAGGCGGGTGCGGTTTGAAAACCGAAGTCCTCCCGGACGATAGGAATCGTCGGGTAACGACGTAGAAACCTGTAACCTGTCAAACCATACAACCCAAACAACATAATAACACCTAAAAACACCACATGCAACGCCTAATAAGCATTAAAATCAAGAATTTAGCTAAAACCCCAAAACTAGGAAATATGAACATTAAGCATGCAATGGGGTTCTAATCAACAGAACGAGCTATAGGAAAAGATCCTAGCGAGATCGGGATTCCATCCCCCTACCTCTTGCGAGCCGAAACCGACGAAAACACCGCATGCAAGGAGGTAGAGCCACGGGGCCTCCACACTCTACCTCGCTCCCACGATCACCGAACCACGCCGAAATGGGCACCTACGCGCTCCTCTCGACGCGAGGAATCCAACGGCACCAACCACGCTTCAATCCGCCGGTGATTAGCCTGCAACCCAAGAGAGGGGGGAAGAGGCGATCGCGGAGGAGAGAGAGAGGGTGAGGGTGAAAGAGTTCGACGGGGAGAGAGAGAGGGTGAGGGATTAAAAGAGAAGAAAAATAAAATTAAAATATATATAATATAATTATTATATATATTAAAATCTTATTAATCTCTAATAACCCTCAAAGCTCCAAATAAATCCGGAAAAATACCAGACAAATTCCTAAAAATCCAGAAAAATAGCCGAAAATTCTAGAACAAATAACAAAACAAAATCCATTAAGGATCCATTAAGGCACGGGCCTTACAACCCGCGCCAGACAAGTGGCGGCCGAACTAACCTCGGCAGCCCAAACTACTCCAAACAGCAACAGAAAGGCGACTCTGATCCAACAAAGTCAGAAGTTACCGATCTGCCAACCCGACACCAGGTCTAAGACGGAGACCTGCAAAGACGGCTAAAACAATCACGACGGCCTACATGATTGGAACATCGTGCACGCAACCCCGGGCTCATCTTGAACACAGCCAAGAACAGATCACACAGCCAGGGTAGCAAATCTTGGACAAGGCCAAGACTAGCCGACACGAAAAGGAGAACACCGGCTCCGAGAAACGCAAGAGTCGCTGGTCAAGTGATAGGAGTACCCTGACACTAGAAGAATAGCCAAATACATCCACTGACGTCTTACACTGCGCCACAAGTGTCATGTCTACCCGACCGTGTGCAGCACGGGGGAGACTAGACACACCAAGAACTAGGTCCAAGGAACAACGACGTTCCAAGGAAAAATGGCACCTCACGGACACAAGACCGCAGTACCACAACTGTAAGTAACTAGTCAGGGCTACGCCCGTCGACACAAGTCCCCAGTCCCTGACCACGTGTGCACACACTGACCCGTACCTTGGCCAGGCCTCTAGCTAGTATTCCTCTTGGTAGGACGCTACCGTTGGCCGGGGCCGACGGAACTAGCTTAAAAACCGTGTAACGGAAACTGCCCGTCCACCACTCCCGGTGGGTGACGTACTAAGAAAAGCCTACGCCACAGGCTACGACTAGGGGAGGTTCAGAAGGCACAGACTCCAAAACACAAGTGCTAGAGTACAGACAGTCTAAGGAAAGCCCTGTCGCACGTACCACCAAGCACCACTGGCAGTACCACCGCTGCTAACAGACTCAGGACCAGGCAACTAGACCTACCACGTAACGATCCCGAGTCGAACGACTCAAAGGCAAGATCGTCACAGACAGCGGAACAAGCTGCCAATCGGTCTAATCCTAAGCCAGAAAAATCACGCTCCGCAGAAAACAACACACGGAGACCTGAGGGAACACCAAAAACCCTTAGACACAACTGGACACACACACCGAGGTAAAGCGACACCTCGAGGCATCCAGAACCAGTGTCTCAGACTGGATAGAACCGCCAAGACACCCACACACAAGGTCACCTGTCAACCACTGGGTCACCCCGGGTTGACCGGAACCAGACCAAAACACAAGCAAAGGTAGGATAGAAAATCCTACCTCAAGTAAGAAGACTCCTGGCTACCTTACAACGTAGTCCTAGCCCTCATAGGACGTCGGGAGACATCCACGGGACAGCGGGCAGACCACAAGGCCAAGCCAAGACAAGCAGAAACTGAAGCACGGAAATCGAAGCACAGGGCGAGTAACGCACCACCCCTAGACCGCTACAAGCATATGACGGTCTAGACCTGGGCCATTACACCCAAACGACAGACAAACGACAGGCCGTCACACACACACCACCCTAACCACTCTAAAACACAAAGACATGAATCAAGGCCAAGTAACGCACAAGGCCAAGCGCGTTACAAGCAAGTGACGCGGCAGGGGAGACGCGCCAGAACCAAACGACGCACAGGGGCAGGCGCGTTACTCACAACGGCACAGCCACCCTCAACCCAGCATAAAACAACAAATAACGGCAAGGGGCAAGCGCGTTATACAACAACGACGCACAGGGGCACGGCCGTTACACCCTCGAACAGCACAACACCCACAACCCTCAGCCAAACAGCATGTAACGGTCCAAGAAGGACGCGTTACACACAAACAACGCATGGGGACAGGCGTGTTACAACCAACGGCACAGCCACCCACAGTCGACCAAAACAAAATGAAACGGCTAGGGGCAGGCACGTCACACTCAAAATAACGGATGGGAACCCATCCGTCGGGGGAACCGCCTCAACAGTCAAACGTCGGTCAAACGGACAATAACGGCCAAGGCAGGGCGCGTTACTTCCATCTAATGCGATGGGTCAAGCGCGTTAGACCAACCGACTCAACCCAAAAACAAGGCAACAACAAGCGAAGTAACGTGTAGACCTAGGCGCGTTACAGGGAAGCGACGCGCCACCCTAGGGCCGTCACTCACCCAGAAGCCAGAAAACTCAAAAACCTCAGACGAAGTAGCGGTCAGTCGTAGGGCCGTTATATGCAAGTGACGGCCACTGGAATGACCGTTACATCGGTCACGGTGGGAAAACAGAGGAACGGCCAAACCGGCCCGTTCCACACCCCATTCACGCCGAAACGCAAGGGGAACAAACCTAAACGCCAAAAAACAACACCAGGGGACTAAAAACCACACATGCAAGCTCACAAACTCAAGATCCGGGCGATTTCATCAAATCCACCCAAAGTGGGTCACCGAGGTTCCTGGGCTTCTACCGGCCCCGAATGAACATCAAACGACACGAAATCAACGTAGATGGGATCCTGACATCCCAGCGGTCAGTTAGAAACTAACTACGCCGCAAACAGTCACCATTTACCGGCCGACCCTAAAAATCATGAAAATCACGGTTTAGGCAAACCAAGCCCAAAATCGACCGTTTCCTAGCCGAACGACGTGCAATGGCAGGGAAAACGGATAGGAAGAAGTGGGGAACCGTCACCCTACCTCCACCGAAGAAACCGTACCCCGAAAGGACTAAACCACGCCAAAAACCACTCGCGAACCGATTTCACCGGCTTTGAATCCACCATTCGGGATCACGTCAGAATCGATCCGATCCTCGCCCCATCGCGCACCTAGCCAGCTCCATCACGTCCCTAACACGCGCCTCTAGGCACCCCGTCTGCATTCGGAGCCGAGGAGGCGAAACGGGAGAGAACGGAAGAGAGAGAGATGGCGGCGGTGAATGAGAAGAAGGAAAGAGAAAAGGAAAAGAAAAAGAAAAGAAATTAGGAAATTTTCCTAATTTCTAAAATATCTGAAAATGCGCCAAAAATGCACAAATTCAAAAAAATACGCAAAAATAGTCGAAACGACCAGCTCGAAGAGTACATCGTCGTTGTAGCATCCACGAGTTCGAGAATTGACAAATAAACTCACCGTAGGGTTCCGTAACTAGTACGTGAGAAAAGCCCACACGGCTCGTCAAACTCAACTCGGAAGCCACAAAAGTGAACCAAAACTCAACGAAACCAATCCAAAAGATCCAATGAAGATCGAGCAAGACCTACCAAGGATCCAGGGCATTACATCCTCCCCTCCTTTAAGAAATTTCACCCTCGAAATTAAGGACTAACAAAGCAGAAGCAAGGGAGAACAACCCAGCAACACAATCACAGAAACAACACAAATCTCGAGAAACACAGCTCAGAGGAACACCGTCAGACCACCATTATAGGTACACACTCAGCTTCCAAGACAGCAAGTCCACATCACGAGCATGGCACCGAAGTGAACACATCTGACACCTCCGAAGCAAGGCAACGTCGTTTACGTCTCACAGGACAGGAGACACGACTGCCACAATAATAGGAAATCCAAATCGAGAAACACAACAACAACATGGCAAGCGGCAGCTTACACAAGGAGACACAGTCCTCACAGCTGACAACTCAACCACATCATCGACTCTAGTGCCAAAGGCAACAGAGAACACCTGGCACACAGGACGCCAACGACAAAAACACCACTGGACCACAAGCACAAACAAGTCAGTCCTCACTCAGATATTACATCTGATCGAGTCGCAAGCTAACTCCAGGGAAGAAGAGTACAACAAGCTAACCGACACGGCTTGGTCCACACAGAGACACAAAATCATAAAGAAACAGCGCCAAAACAATAACGGCAGCACCTGCAGGATTTCGGTTCCGTTCTGAACATAGAACCAAGGAACACAACTGCAAGCAGGGTCACATCAAGGCACAGAAATAGCTGAGCACACGAGCACAAGAGACGGGTCACACATCGGACTGCTCACCAAGGAGAGACCCACAACAACGAGAAACGGCAATAATCTCGGAGAACGCACCTCAAGGACTACAAACACGCCTCGAGAGCACAACGCCCAAGAAAAGACATGCAGAGTAGAGGGTACTCAATCAGCAAGAATGCCGACAAACTCCCCAACACTCACAAATGTTGATGCCAGCAGCAAACGGGCAACCGACACAACACGGCACGGCAACAACAATGTCAAGGCACAGGAAGCCAAGACAAAGTCACCATGAGAAAGAATAATTCTCTCGACCGGCCAGAAACTCGAAAACACGATTCTAAACCAATGGGTCGCCAGCCCACACACTTCCGCTGCGTACTCTTACAACACACAATGCACACAGCAACAGAACAACATTGGTAATCGCACCTCAGCACATACCAGGCGCCATCGCAATCAACAAAGATCGCAATTAACACGCCACGAGTACCGATCCCGTGAACAACCGATCACAAGGAGCCTAAGTGCAACAAGAGAAGAGCACCAGCTTCAGCACAAAGCACAAGGAAAGCATCAATCTCAGCTTACCTTCACGTCCTGAAAATGATAAATGAGCCTTCACGATACATCGGCCACTGGACACGGCACGACAACTATGGTACGCGGCCGCTCTTAACACCATCATAGAGTCCAAAGCCAAGCAACCGTATAGCAAAGAGTAGATCAGGCTCATAACAAAGCTGTCCACACTCAAGCAAACACAGGACAAAGGCATCACTAAGATAGCAATTCCAAGGCTCACCTCGAAAAAACTTCACCAAAGAAGGATGAGAAGCAACGATCTCGACAACAGAAGCTTACCAGGAGAAGAGAATCCTAGGTTCGCTCGAGCAACTTCTCAATCGAGGCAACACGACGACCAAAACAACGGAAACAACGGCACTTCAGGAGCTGAACAGACTCAAGCTGGGAAAACCAAAGCAACGTAAGAACGTGCATGGCCATCACACCAACACTAAAAGTCATAAGCCACCTGAGCAAAACACAGAAACAGCTCGAACAATGCACTGTAGCTTCATGCCAACCGACAAACACTGCCAAGTGCAACACGATCGAGACCAACTTCAAAGCCAAATAAAGCACCTCGTCACACCCAGACGAGAGCAAAACCATCTCGTACAGTGCCAACCAAGCACGCACAAGACCACACATGGAAAACACCGCAACAAACATCGCAACACCTACGCCAGCAAGAGACTGTACTGGACCTCAAGGACTCTGGTAACTGTATATCTGGATTTCCATGTATCTCACACGACAATGATCTGATAGCTCAGAAAAGAACTCCGAACATCTCAGAACACTGCTTTGATACCAACTATGACGACCCGGATTCCGGATACCAGATATACCCGGTAGGACTACCGGATACACGTGGTACCGCATGGGACCCGCGAGGCCTCCCAAGCGCGGGAAAGCGCCGAAGGGAAAAAGGACTGTTGTGTAGTACATTGAACTGACAGATATAACAGCAAGCAATTAAATTTCATTAGAACAGTTTGCTAAAGTAGCAGAAATAAAATTACATTTTCAATAATAATTCAAAATTTACAATTATACACCAGAGTCTAGTCCACAGGAAAGACAACAAGTACAGTCTGACAGAAAAGAACGTACACTGAAGTAAGGGGAAGCCCGACGCAGGTACAGCTGGCAGCTACAGCAAACGCGCTCCTCCAGGAATAGCAGGGGAAGAAGGCGAAACCCACCTGAAAAGTAGGGGTGAGTCTCTAAACAGAAACTCAGTAGGGGTCACGTAGATCCCCACTAGAAAACGCATGGTGCAACGGAGGCAACAACAAAAACAGCAAGTGCAGCAAAGCAAAAAAGACTACACTAAAAAGCTGTAAAACTACACTACAGGCAGTAGTAAACAGACGGGAGGTAGGAGTAGGGAACAAGCAAGAAAGGGGAAGAACCCGCGCCAGACAAGTGGCGGCCGAACTAACCTCGGCACCCCAAACTACTCCAAACAGCAACAGAAAGGCGACTCTGATCCAACAAAGTCAGAAGTTACCGATCTGCCAACCCGACACCAGGTCTAAGACGGAGACCTACAAAGACGGCTAAAACAATCACGATGGCCTACATGATTGGAACATCGTGCACGCAACCCCAGGCTCATCTTGAACACAGCCAAGAACAGATCACACAGCCAGGGTAGCAAATCTTGGGCAAGGCCAAGACTAGCCGACACGAAAAGGAGAACACCGACTCCGAGAAACGCAAGAGTCGCTGGTCAAGTGATAGGAGTACCCTCACACTAGAAGAACAGCCAGATGCGTCCACTGACGTCTTACACTGCGCCACAAGTGTCATGTCTACACGACCGTGTGCAGCACGGGGGAGACTAGACACACCAAGAACCAGGTCCAAGGAACAACGACGTTCCAAGGAAAAACGGCACCTCACGGACACAAGACCGCAGTACCACAACTGCAAGTAACTAGTCAGGGCTACACCCTTCGACGCAAGTCCCCGGTCCCTGACCACGTGTGCACACACTGACCCGTACCTAGGCCAGGCCTCTAGCTAGTATTCCCCTCGGTAGGACGCTACCGCTGGCCGGGGCCCACGGAACTAGCTTAAAAACCGTGTAACAGAAACTGCCCGTCCACCACTCCCGGTGGGTGACGTACTAAGAAAAGCCTACGCCACAGGCTACGACTAGGGGAGGTTCAGAAGGCACAGACTCCAAAACACAAGTGCTAGAGTACAGACAGTCTAAGGAAAGCCCTATCGCACGTACCACCAAGCACCACTGGCAGTACCACCGCTGCCAACAGACTCAGGACCAGGCAACTAGACCTACCACGTAACGATCCCGAGTCGAACGACTCAAAGGCAAGATCGTCACAGACAGTGGAACAAGCTGCCAATCGGTCTAATCCTAAGCCAGAAAAATCACGCTGCGCAGAAAACAACACACGGAGACCTGAGGGAACACCAAAAACCCTTAGACACAACTGGACACACACACCGAGGTAAAGCGACACCTCGAGGCATCCAGAACCAGTGTCTCAGACTGGATAGAACCGCCAAGACACCCACACACAAGGTCACCTGTCAACCACTGGGTCACCCCGGGTTGACCGGAACCAGACCAAAACACAAGCAAAGGTAGGATAGAAAATCCTACCTCAAGTAAGAAGACTCCTGGCTACCTTACAACGTAGTCCTAGCCCTCATAGGACGTCGGGAGACATCCACGGGACAGCGGGCAGACCACAAGGCCAAGTCAAGACAAGCAGAAACTGAAGCACGGAAATCGAAGCACAGGGCGAGTAACGCACCACCCCTAGACCGCTACAAGCATATGACGGTCTAGACCTGGGCCATTACACCCAAACGATAGACAAACGACAGGCCGTCACACACACACCACCCTAACCACTCTAAAACACAAAGACATGAATCAAGGCCAAGTAACGCACAAGGCCAAGCGCGTTACAAGCAAGTGACGCGGCAGGGGAGACGCGCCAGAACCAAACGACGCACAGGGGCAGGCGCGTTACTCACAACGGCACAGCCACCCTCAACCCAGCACAAAACAACAAACAACGGCAAGGGCAAGCGCGTTATACAATAACGACGCACAGGGGCACGGCCGTTACACCCTCGAACAGCACAACACCCACCACCCTCAGGCAAACAGTATGTAACGGTCCAAGAAGGACGCGTTACACACAAACAACGCATGGGGACAGGTGCGTTACAACCAACGGCACATCCACCCACAGTCGACCAAAACAGAATGCAACGGCCAGGGGTAGGCGCGTCACACTCAAAATAACGGATGGGAACCCATCCATCGGGGGAACCGCCTCAATGGTCAAACGTCGGTCAAACGGACAATAACGGCCAAGGCAGGGCGCGTTACTTCCATCTAACGCGTTGGGTCAAGTGCGTTAGACCAACCGACTCAACCCCAAAACAAGGCAACAACAAGCGAAGTAACGCGCAGACCTAGGCATGTTACAGGGAAGCGACGCGCCACCCTAGGGCCGTCACTCACCCAGAAGCCAGAAAACTCAAAAACCTCAGACGAAGTAGCGGTCAGTCGTAGGGCCATTATATGCAAGTGACGGCCACTGGAATGACCGTTACATCGGTCACGGCGGGAAAACAGAGGAACGGCCAAACCGGCCCATTCCACGCCCCATTCACGCCGAAACGCAGGGGGAACAAACCTAAACGCCAAAAAACAACACCAGGGGACTAAAAACCACACATGCAAGCTCACAAACTCAAGATCCGTGCGATTTCATCAAATCCACCCAAAGTGGGTCACCGAGGTTCCCGGGCTTCTACCGGCCTCGAATGAACACCAAACGACACGAAATCAACGTAGATGGGATCCTGACATCCCAGCGGTCAGTTTGAAACTAACTACGCCGCAAACAGTCGCCGTTTACTGGCCGACCCTAAAAATCACGAAAATCACGGTTTAGGCAAACCAAGCCCAAACTCGACCGTTTCCTAGCCGACGACGTGCAATGGCAGGGAAAACGGAGAGGAAGAAGTGGGGAACCGCCACCCTACCTCCACCGAAGAAACCGTGCCCCGAAAGGACTAAACCACGTCAAAAACCACTCGCGAACCGATTTTACCGGCTTTGAATACACCATTCGGGATCGCGCCAGAATCAATCCGATCCTCGCCCCATCGCGCACCTAGCCAGCTCCATCACGTCCCCAACACGCGCCTCTAGGCACCCCGTCTGCAGTCGGAGCCGAGGAGGTGAAACGGGAGAGAACGGAAGAGAGAGAGACGAGGCGGTGAATGAGAAGAAGGAAAGAGAAAAGGAAAAGAAAAAGAAAAGAAATTAGGAAATTTTCCTAATTTCCGAAAATTCCAAAAATGCGCCAAAAATGCACAAATTCAAAAAAATACGCAAAAATAGCCAAAACGACCGGCTCGAAGAGTACATCGTCATTGTAGCATCCACGAGTTCGAGAATTGACAAACAAACTCACCGTAGGGTTCCGTAACTAGTACGTGAGAAAAGCCCACACGGCTCGTCAAACTCAACTCGGAAGCCACAAAAGTGAACCAAAACTCAACGAAACCAATCCAAAAGATCCAATGAAGATCCAACAAGACCTACCAAGGATGCAGGGCATTACAAACCTACTTGGCGGCCTTGAGAGAATCCAAGACTTCGCATAGACTTACGGAGGTCTCCATGATGAACTCACCATTCCGAAGGAAGGAATATCCCACAGAGAGCTCAATCATCACTGAGATTTAAGTGTGTAATCGATGAAATCAAAACAGGGACCAAGTCTCGGATATGAGACAATGGTGCCGAGATCCGACGGTCAATGGATCAAAACACGAGTAGAAATAGTCACAAGAAATCTGCGCCATAGCCGTGGTCGCTATTTAAATTAGCGCCCACTGTGCAGGTGTCCATTCATGAAATTCCATAATAAAAATAAAGTTCCCAGGAATTGTGACTCTTCGGAGAGGCGCAATATCTTTAATATGCGCGCTGAGATACGACGCCAATTCTTTTATTTATTTCTTTTCATATATACCGTTCAGAAAATAGAGCAAATAGCACCTATATAGAAGTCGCTATTTAATGAAATAGCGACCTTTTGAAAGGTCGTTCAATCAGAATATATACCAAAATTTTCATGAATATAATGAAAATTAACGACACCGTATAAGGGCGTTAATTCTAGGATTTTTCCAAAGATTTAATACTTATGATTTCAAATAGCGACAGTGTACAGTGGTGTTCATTATTTAAATGATGCCCTCACCTCGGTCATGTATTCAAAATTTTCAATATACTTTTCGTTTACAGGTTATTTACTAATTAGCGCCCTTGCATGAGGGCGTTCATTATTTAAATAGCGACTATGCACGTGTCGCCCATTATTTGTCTGATGCTACACATCGGGCAGGTACAATCGCAGACACATGATATTTTTAGTTTATCAAAACAGGGAAGTGAAGACATGAACAAGTAGAGGAAAATATCAGGAATCTAAAAATATATTAATGCATTAAAATTAATGTCAGGTTACATAGGTATTTAGTTTCTAACATGCTGTAATTATTATTTATCTAGAAGAATTAGCAGCAGTCATACTGTCGCTGATTAATTAGCGCCCGTTCACATGGGCGTTTATTCTTAAAATAACAGCCATGATATGGTCGCTATTTCTCTTTCATGCAGAAACGTAAAAACTCACGCTATAAACAAAAGAATCACGTAGCAGGAGATTCATGGAGAAAACTGCATGCTCTATTTAATCTAGCATGATATTTATCTAGTATTTTGCTTGGGAGATTGCCTACCTTTTGATTTTAACGGACGAAGACGCTGAACAGAAGGAAGAAAAATAGCTACTGCAGCGGCAGGTATGTGTAGCAGAGAAAGAGAACAGTAGCAGTAGCAGCCGCCTTGTCCTCCCATGAAGAAGGAAAAAGACGATGAGGATGATGACCTTCAGCAGCCCAGCAACTGCAATGGAGGAGAAGAAGATAGAGGAGCCTTGCTTTTCCACTTCCACGATGATAGTAGTTGCACACATCGGTAGCTCCAACAGTCCGTTCATGATGGCAGAGGAAGAGGATGAGGAAGGAGCCTCTTCAACGCTGTGCGACAGCAGCCGCACGAACAAGAGGAAGAATAGGAAGACGAGCTCGACGAACGGCGTCGACGCAGTAGACTGGCAGCGTAGCAAGAGCACGATGGCTCTGCCATCACCATGGGGGTTGTATTTATAGGGATTTAATTCCTTTTCCTAATGAGAATCAATGTTCCCTTCATAGAATCCTAATGGAACTAAAGCTTTCCCCTTTGATCGATCTTATCCTTCTATCAGCACATCCGCTTCCTTGTTTAGTTCAAAACCCAAATCCATGTAGAGATCGATCGTGGCTTTATGTACATAACCCCAAGACCCTACTGTATATAGTAGTTAT
Source organism: Amorphophallus konjac (assembly GCA_022559845.1). NCBI lineage: Eukaryota > Viridiplantae > Streptophyta > Magnoliopsida > Alismatales > Araceae > Amorphophallus > Amorphophallus konjac. The sequence continues at coordinate 207,394,873 of CM040120.1, read as the reverse complement.
ATTTATACCCTTAACCCCATTTACTAAGGCCCACTTACCTCTAACATTGGTGGTTTCCAAGGCCTGTAAATCTTCCCTAACCCATTAACTAAAGGTTTTAGAGTTGTAATGGATTTACCATTTTGGCAAAGCCCGTTAGCTTAGGATTATTTGGGTTGGGTTTTCATTAACATGTGTTAAGCCTTGACCTTTTATTAAGGCCCACTAATTATATACATAAGCTTTAACTCAATTATTTAATAGAACTTTATATATATATGGTTTTTAATTCTTATAATTTTATTTATCTACCTTATTGCATTTTAGCATTCTCTCGGGTATCAGAGTCGAGTTCGATCCTATGACCCTTTACTTACTTACTTATTTGTATCACTATTGAGGCCCATAAAGTTTTAGCTTTATGGTTTGGGCTTTAATCCTTTTGAATGAATTATTTTAAGCCTTCTAATTAATATTTAGGCCCATTATCTATTTAGGCTGTTTCTACTATCAAAAATTTTATTCTCTACAATTATTCCATGATTAGTATTCATGGTTATTTTTATTTATTCCATTTTAAAATTTTCGGGGTGCTACATCGGGGATGGCCCCAACTTGTTGGAGGGTTGCCTCGTGATGCTGCTAGTGTGTCCAAGCCGTGGGTTGGCCCTGGCTTGTTGTAGAATGGCTGGAAAATACACGCCCGCGAGGTGCTCGGGGAAATTCCCGACACGCGACCACGGGCCGTACAAGTGTATTAAGGGCTCCCGAAGCCCAAGGTTGGCTAGGGGAGATGCTCCTTTGGCTTTAGAAGGCTGGAGAGAGACATTTTGGGAGTGAATTCCGGCCTCGTTGCTGGGTGCTGCATGATGTGGCTTGTCGTCGGGGTGCTCCCGGGTTAGCCCGGGTGGCTCATTTGAAGGCGGGCAATGCTACGTACTAGGTGATCGAGGGTGGTCCCTGTTAGTTTTGGGTGTTGCCGTGAGTCATGGCAAGCTGGCTAGGGCCCTTGATTGGACCCAGCATGTCGTAAAATGGGCTGGATAAATAGCACATGGAAGATATTCAGGGAAAGTCCCAAACCCTTATTTCTTACTTTTTTTTTTCGGGGAAAAAGTATGGGTACAACAAGGTGGTATGGGCTTTAAGGGACCATTTGAAGCAGATAGAAGACCCCTCGAATGGTCTCTATATTCTCATTTCAAAAGGGGGGCTATTGTATAGATGGGAGATCCTATTTCAGCATAGGAAGCACGTGCAAAGTTGCAAGTTGCATACTTAGCTTAGGAGTGTCCATGGTCTTCAAACAAAGAAAAGGCTGATGAATTAGGATGTGAATGGTATATGTGGTTTGACATACAATATATTACCATCGCATTGCAAAGATTGTTCATGCCACCATACCCGAAAGAACCGCCATTGACTCTCGACATGCTAGGGGGAGTTATAGTTGCTGCTGAACCTCCAGAAATGCCTCGAAAAGAGGATTTTGCCATTGATAGATCGATATTTGTCATCTTCTCTGTCCACCCTTCTTAGCTATTATTTCTGACTTCTTCCTAGGCCAGACGGTTGTCTGATGATCTTCCCATGTCTCTTTCTTTAGTTATATGCCTACGAGGGTTCTGCAACCCAAATAAAATTTTCAATCATGATTTGCTTCATGATCCTCCAAATCCTCTAGCCTTGGTCCCCACTTCTCCTGTTCCAGCTTACTTTCATTGTTTTGTTATTGAAAATAAAAAAAACATCATTTTCCAAACCCTTCAACAATACATTTCTGTTAATAAAACTTCATACATTTCCCACAAGTGCACCCCGACCTACGGGCCACTCATCTAAGGTCCTTTGAGTGACCTTCTTTACCCCTCCTCTAAGGGGCCTTTCCCTATACATTCCCCTACATCTTTCAATTCCTTGTTCCATTCTCTAGGACATGTTAGTCAAGTTAGAGATAGTGGGTCAAGGGTAGTATCAAAGAGAAAGTCCAAGGGTAAGAAAATTCCCCATAAACTCCTTCTAAATCTAGCCAATAAATGCCAGACATGTCTAGAGATCCCCCAGCTATTAGAGAATCCCATCTAGATGGTAGAGATATAATGTAACGAAAATTATACAATTGATGAAGGGTACAGGGTTTATGAGATTATAAATGATGAGTACCTTATTGATGAAGCAAATGATGAATGTGAGGATGCGGCTGATGCATATGCCAGCGGGATGAGAAGATTTGATAAGCCATCAGCCGCCGTAGAAGAGTCTACCAAAGCAATAAACTTGGGAACTGAGGAAGACCCTATGATTGTCCTCATCAGTAATAATTTGCCATCATCTAAAGAAGAGGCATTAATTAAGGTTCTTGAGAAATACAAGGAAACGTTTGTATGGAGCTATGAGAATATGTCAGGTCTGGATCCCACCCTAGTTGAACACCGTTTAACTCTAAAGCCAGGGTCCGTCTCGATAAAGCAAAGATTAAGGCATTTCCATCCTCGAATGGCCTTGAAAATGAAGGAAGAGGTCGACAAACTCCATAAAGCCATATTTATTAGAGTCATCCTTTATCCCCAATGGGTGGCAAATATTGTCCCGCTCATGAAGAAGAATGGGAAGATAAGGATCTGTATTGACTTCTGGGACCTTAACTGTGCATGTCCAAATGATGATTTGCCCCTGCCTCACATTGATGTGTTGATTGATAACATGGCTGGATATGAAACACTCTCCTTCATGGATGGTTTCTCATGATATAATCAAATTCGCTTGATAGAAGAGGATCAGGAAAAGACGTCTTTCACTACACCTTAGGGAACCTACTGCTATGTGATCATGCCATTTGGGTTGAAGAATGTTGGAGCCACTTGCCAAAGGGCTATGATGGCAATATTTCATGACATCATGCATGTGTATTTGGAGGTGTTTGTGGATGATTTGTTGGTGAAGTCAAGAACTAGGGTAGAGCATGCAAAAGTGCTGCAAAGATCAAGAGAATTCAAGCTAAAGTTGAATCTGAAGAAGTGCATATTTGGTATCTCATCATGTAAGTTGCTTAGTTTCATAGTGAGCAAAAAGGGTATTGAGATAGATCCCAATAAGGTGAAGGCGATCAGGGATATGCCTCCTCCCAAGAATTTGAAAGAGGTTAGAGGATTGATTGGGAGGTTGTAGTTTATTTGCCGATTTTTCTCTTAGCACTCACAGAGATGTAAGCCTTTAAATGAGTTGACCAAGCCAGGAGTCGAATTTAGTTAGGATTCTAAGTGTCAGGAAGCTTTTGAAGGATTGAAAGAATATTTAGCTAATCCACCCATCCTGATACCACCTATGCTAGACAAACCTTTAATTCTTTACATCTCAGTCCTGGATGACTTTGTAGGGGTTGTCCTTGCACAAACATATGAAGAAAGTAAGGAAAGGGCAGCCTACTACTTGTCCAAACTTTTCAACCCCCGTGAACAGAAGTACATGATCATAGAGAAAATCTGTGCCATCCTGATCTGGGTAGTACAGAAATTGAAACACTACTTTCTAGCTCACGAAGTTCAACTGATTACCCGGATGAATCCTATCAAGTACCTCCTAAAAAAATCTGTCATCACTAATAGGCTAGCACATTGGCAAAGCTTTCTATCTCAATTTGATATCACCTATGTTCAACAAACGGTGATTAAAGGTTATGCCTTAGCTGAACATCTCACCCATCATCCTCTCTCTAAATTTGATCCTACCCAATCAGAATTTCTAGATGAGGAACTAATGTCCATCAACTAACCAATTGACCACAGTGGACCTTACATTTTGATGGATCTCTAAACTCTCAAGGGAGAGGTATTGGCATTGACCTCCTATCGCCCGAGGGTGTCACCATTCCACAAGCTTTTTAGCTCGCATTCCCTGTCACCAATAATATAGCTGAATATGAGGCTCTTCTAGTTGGACTAGAGGCTGCTCACTCCTACAGTGTCACCGAGCTATGAATTGTGGGCAATAGTCAACTCATTTTCCGCCATGTGGTGATCAAGTTCCACACCCTCGATCCCAAGCTCAAGCCTTATCAGGAGCTCACTTCTGCATGTGCCAAACTATTCACCAAACTAGTCTTTGTCCATGTCCCTCGAGTCCAAAATATTCTAGCTGATGCTCTTGCCTCGTTGGCATCATCGCTAACCTACCCTTTAGGTAGATACTTTGAGTCTATCATCATCCACTAGCATCTCACCCCTACAGTCCAAGACGCTACCTTCGTGAAGATCAAGGAAGAACTATTGAAGGAGGTCCAAGAAGGAGAAATCATTAAGAAAAGACAAGCATGTTGGTGGAATTGGAAGAAGAACTGGCAAACGAAGAGAAACCGTGGTTTTACGAGATTGCCAAATATTGCAAAGATCAGTCTTATCCCAAAGAAGCCATGACGGAAGATATGAAAGCCATAAGGAGGGTTGCACAAAAATACACTATGGTTGGAGGAGTATTATACAAGAGAAGCCTTACTGGTGTTCTTTTAAGATATCTTGAGGATGATGAAGTCTGGAGGATTATTGAGGAAGCACACTCAGGTGTGTGTGGTGGCCATGTGAATAGCCAAATGCTTACTAAGAAGATCTTTAGGCAAGGATTTTATTGGCCCACCATGGAAGAAGATTGTGCTATATGTTTGTAGGTGTGTTAAGTGCCAGCTTCACGTCGACAAAATCCATTCACCATCTTCCTCACTTCATCCAGTATCCTCCCCATGGCCTTTCTCCATGTGGGCTTTTGACATCATTGGTACTCTCGGTGATGCAAACTTCCTTACTAAGCAAAAATCTTTTATCCTTACTCCAACGAAGTACTTCACCAAATGGGCCAGAGCAGAAGTTTACGTGGATATCAAAGCAACAACAGTCTACAAGTTCATCATGAAGAACATCATTGCCAAGTTCGGCATCCCATACACCATTGTCATCGACAATGGATCACAATTCATTTCTCAAGACCTTCAGAACCTCTAGTAAAGGCATAAAATTGCATTGCATCATTCATCACCTTATTATCCACAAGACAATGGCTAGGCAAATGCCACTAATAAAACATTGATAAAAATTATTAAGAAAATTTATCAATCTAATAAGTTCGCGGACTGGCCAAAAAAGCTTATTGAAGCACTATGACCCTATCACACCTCAATCTGTACCCCTACTAGGCAAACCCCTTTCTCCCTCACTTGTGGCACAGAGGCGGTGGTACCATACGAGATTATGATTCCTTCTCTCAGGGTACAATTGGATAAGGAGCTTTCCATCGATGAATGTCATGATTCTCTCCTTACCCAATTATAACTTTTAGATGAGAAGCGACTGGTCGCTACCGAGCATCCACACATTTATCGAAATAGGCTCACATGTTTCTACCAAATGAAGGTCATTAAAAGAAAATTTAAAGTTGGTGACATGATAGTGAAGAATATTTTTGTGAAACCTAGTGGGCCGCATTCTAAACTCCAACCCAATTGGGAAGGTCCATTTGCGGTGCAAGCTGTGTATCCTGGCAATGCCTATAGGTTAGTCAACGCTGAGGGAGTCGAGCTATCCCACCCTTGGAATGGGCTCTACCTTAAGAACTACTACCCTTAAGTAGGTGTGTTGATCGGCATGGTATGAGGACCATTGGAGTTGGCAATTCATTCTTCAGCCTTTTTAGTTTAACCTAGAGTTAACTCGCGTGCATACACACACTTCACTCTCGAAATCAAATGGTGCGAAATCTAAAGGAAGATGAAGCCAGACTGAGAGTGTAAGGTGCTACCCATTCTCTTCTTTTTGGTTCACGATGGGGGAGTGAGGCCTTGGGCTAGATTACTAAACCTACTCGCCACCATAGGGGAAAGTCACAACACGAGGTAAACAAAAAAAAGTCACAATGAAATATCCCGAATGCATCTCAAGAGGGTAAAGTCCCCGCAGGGAAAACCCTGGTCATACAAATGCATCTCGAAAAGGTGGAGCAAAGAGATTGAAAGGAACCCTACAAGTCAAAGATCGAACCCCGACGAGTAATAGGGTAGGGGATGAACATCTTCCCAGGTCTCTCGAACCCTCTCGTAAACTTTCTAAACACTTTCTCTAAGTGGTGTGTCCCAAACTTAAGGGATGGTAGAAGCAGGCTTATGAGGATGTTGCCGAATAAGATCTTGAGTGGGAGAAACAATTGAGCACATTGACCCTAGGTTAAACTATTTGAGAATGGCTAATGAATGAGCAAGCCCTCTTGATCCGAAACCATGCCGATTTGTTGTAAGAGTAGATGCCATTCATTCTATGTGTGCTTTAGAAAGGACTATGTCGGTCTACGACAATTTTCAAAACAAAAAGAGAGAAAAAAACCAAAACAAACCAAAACACAAAAAACAAGACACAAAAAAACAAAAAAGAAAAAGAAAAAAAGAAGAAGAAAAGAGAAAGAAGAGAACAAATAAAACAAAAAACAAAAACAAAATAAAAAAAAACAAAAACAAAACAAAACAAAATAAAAAGAAACAAACAAAACAAAAAAATCTGCATCTTGCGTGTTCACATTCGTCTGTTACATTCTTAATTCCTCGTTTGCATTTGCATGTTTACGTGTTGCATTCCATCATCTTTACTTTTGCCTTAATTAATAAGGGCTTGGCCCTTTGACCCATTATCAAGCCTAGTCCTGAGGTAATCACTTGCTTATTGAGCAAGGGGCCAAGTCAGAACAGTTAAACTAACTTATTTGTTGAGTGTATCACGCAAGAACATGTGCACGAAAAAGAACAAGTGCACAAGAAACAAGCAGGTGACAAAAAAATCCATTTCATTTATACAACTGTCATGTGCATCATAAGTGAAAGGTGGTTGTACAAACATACCTCTCTAACTCTCATCACCACCCTCCTCATCATCCCTCTCACCACCCGTAGGATGAGGATCCCTAGGATGTCTCATGGAGCTCTGCGAGGAAGCATCCCTATCACCTCGCAGTCTCTGCTTAGCCTCGACATTGCGGCGCTCCTCTGTGGAGTAGACTATGAAGCTACCAATAGAAAAAGACCCGAACTGCCGAGCACGTGATGCGCTCTCTCATCTTGTCTAGTAACGCTCCTCACTATCCCTTAGCCTCTACTTCTCAACACTGAGACTCGACCAAACCTCCACCAATTGGGCCTCTAAAGTCCTCCTCTCCTCTCTCTCTGTCTCTCCCCCCTCTGTCTCTCCCTCATCATCACCTCCCTCTACATCTTTCCTCGCCATCTGGAGTGAGAACCTCAGCTATAGGACATCCCAAGGTAGCTCCTTGGCGTCACGTCGTCGCCGCTCCTCCTCCAACTCTGCTACCCAGGCATCACACTCTGCCAGCCGGGCATCGTGCTTCGCCACCTGAGTGACGCGCTCCTCCTCCGTTGGCTCTACACGGGCCAGTGCATCGCGGATCTCTGCCACCTGTCAGATGCATCATCCCCTATGGAATCAGTAAAAGTAATGCATAATGAAATTCAAAATCCAAACCTTGAAAATACTCACCCATGTCGAGAGCTCATGCTCTACCTCCTCGACACATGAAACTGCGTCGGTAAGCTGCTCACAGAGGGAGGTAACCTCCGAAGTCAAAACCTGGGAGCTGGAGGAAGCTCCCCCTATCGCTATTGCACTGCTCTACTTCTCACGTTGTAACACATGTGGGATGACAGTTAGTGGCTAAACATCAGAAATCTAGGATCATAATTAAAAGCATGCATTTCATTGTACTCACCAAGGTGTCCAACACCTCTTGAGTAGCGGTCAATTGTTGCCTGGCATCTACCAAGTGAGCCTACATTTATGAACACATAGGTTAGTACCACATACATAAGCACATGTGTATATATAAATAAATAGAAGCCCATTTCATACTTACCCCTAGGGGTCTCCCGAGCTGGAGACGAGCCACATAAGTCTCATGGTAGTGCCGCAAGTACTCCTCATTGTCCTACACATGCGACACTACAAGGACTCCTCCCTACTGCCAGTCTCACACTGCTCTGGGAAGCGTTTGCATAAATCAACGTGCTTCACCTTCCCCTGGGTCTTCCACCTAATGCGGTGAGGGGTGTCAACCTCTACCCACTCCTGGACCAGCCCCAGGGTCATCATCGCCAACCTAAGCCGAAGCGGCTCGATCTCGTTCAGACAATGGACCCAAAGGTCCCGCCCGAAATGAGCTCGGCTCGCCTTGACCCACAGCTGGTCGGCATCGGCCTTGCCCAAGTAGGGCCTTCAAACCACCTGCATTGGCATACATGCATCATGTTAATTATCACAATTATGACAAAGCACAAAAGCACAAAAAAATTATCATACCATCCTCACGAGATACTCCTGCAACTTACGCCTCAGTGACATCAGTCGATATGACTGGGGTACTACACTCTCGATCGGCCACCATCGTCGAGCCAATGGGACAACTGTCGGGTGCAACTGCCAGGCCCTCCCCATCGAGATGTAGTAGTAGCTCCATACATGCATACATCGCATGTCATTAGCATCATCAATTGCATAAACATAAGGTAGACTAATTGCATGAAATTGAAAAAATAAAAATAAAAATGCATTTACATGGAGGAACGGTGCGAAGCCACTCACTTCCGTCTCCCGACCAGTCCCCTAGGATACGTTGGCAATCAGATGTGCCAGCAGGGTAGCCCCCCCATGCGTACTACCCCACTCTATCTAAGGCCGTCAGGATCTCTAGGAAATGGCAGTGGATCACGTCTCCCTTCGAACCCAAAGTAGCCTCCCCAGTAAAAAGAAAAGGAACCTCCAAAGGTCCTTGTTCGCCCTCTCACGGTCGCCTGCGTCCTGGCAAAACGTGGCACGGGTAGCTCCCTTCATCCGCGCCATAAACTCCTCAGAGGTCTCACCCACTCGCTACTGGGCATCCACAAGTCCCAATGCCTCCATACCGGCCCCTGAGGGACGGTCTTGCTCTCCCAGTCGTTTGTAGTAGTCTTCAACCCTAGCATCTCTTGGGCACTCTCACAGTAGTCTGGGTAGGTGATCCCACTCACCACCTCCCCATCCACTCTCAGTCCGGTGATCCGGAGTACATCCTCCAAGTTGGGCACCATGTGCCCCCAGGGCATTAGGAAGGCCCGACTTGTCGGGTCCCACCACTCTCATAGTGCCTAGATGACTGGTAAGTAGAGCCAAAATGGCTTAATTGGTAGGAACACTCCAAACCCCATCTCCTCAAGCCTAGCCCTCTAGAAATCTGGGAGCCCTCTATACGCGGCCACCACAAGGCACTGTTGAGTAGTGGACAGCGGATCTAGAGGGGAGGGGTGAATAGATCTGCCCCTCTTTTTGCAATGCAACCCTCTATATAGCAAGATAATATAAATCGCAGCGGAATATAACTACCTTATCGAAGAATACTATGATTCGCTTGGCAAGATGAGCAACTAATATATTGATTAGAACCTAAGCATGCATCTAGAACGAAGCAATCACATAAACAAACCACAACATAAAGGATTTTAAGGTGGTTCGGACTGAATCCCCAGTCCTACGTCCACCCCTCACCAAATCCGGTGAGGCTCCACTAGTGCCACGCACTGAACCGTAAATCGGAAGAACATCTGATTGCCTTCCTACTAACCACCGGTAGGGACGTCAACATCGCAGATCTGAAAACTTCCGATTGCCTTCGTACTAACCACCGGTAGGGATGTCAATCACCGCAGATCGGAGAACTTCCGATTGCCTTCCTACTAACCACCAGTAGGGACGATCTTCAGTTTCGATTGTTTGAAAGAAATGGAAGGAGAACAAATAGAAATCACTCAAAGAAGATATAGAATATGCTCAAAGTAAAAAGATCTTGTCTGAGTTGCAGGAGCTTGAATCTGATGCTTCGATGGTGTCTTCTTCCTTGAGAGATGATCTTCCTTGAGTTGATGAAGAAGATTATGGATGTAGCTTTGATCTTCCCTTTGATCTCTTTGAGTTGATGAAGAGTTTGATGCAGTTTAGATCACCCTTAAGAGCCTTGATTACTTCTTGCTTCCTTGCAGGTTGAGATAGCTTTAGATCTAGGCTTGAATCCCTTAGAATGGATGAAGATCTCTTCACGAAGTACAATTCACGGTTTCAGATGTAGGCTTGAATCCCTTAGAATGGATGACGATCTCTTCACGAAGTACTATTCACGGCTACAGTACCATCTCCCTTGAACAGCCTCCACAAGCCTCCCTTGATCTCCTTTGATCCAAATGAAGCATTAGGGTTTCTAACCCTCTTGTATGTGTTTTATAGACTTTGGATGGTCAATAGAAGCCCCCCAGACCAGATCCACATTTTGTGGGTGATTGGGTGATTTTAGGATTAAAGAAATCCATGGAGAATGGCCCTTCTCGAAGTGGAAAATAAAGTCAACAAAGAAGGCTCGGGGCTAGCGGTCGACCTGTGGCTTCTGGCGGTCGACCGCTACTGAGAAAACTGCAGACGAATGATCCCTGGAATTTTTGGTCGATCGCTACTGGGCTGGCGGTCGACCGCCACTGAGAGAGCTGCAGCCTGGAGGTTGCTAGCAGGGGCGATCGATGGCCCCTGTGCTGGGGGTCGACCGCCAGCTGGGCAGACCCCGGGTTTTCCCGGGTCGGTCCGTTAATTACTTTAGCTCTATCGCTTAAGTTCTTTAGCACCCCATTCATGTCTGTAGCATTACCCCTGACAGTCTAAAAGGTGTCAACTGAGTCTTTGACTTTGGGTTCTCTTAGTTATGCTTCTTTGTGCATCGACCTTAACTGTCATTGAGCTTTCACTTTTGCCAACTCCACTCCATTCCTTGTCCATTCATTTGCATATTTGTCATGAACAAAACATCACGTATGTCAGTCATATAAGAGAGAAAAATAACAATGACTAATAGTGTTTAGCCATTATCAAAACCAAGAATGTCAAATAACTCAAATGACCACATGATGAAGTCGAATGACCCAAGTGACCGCAAGATGACTCAAATGACCATAGGGGCACAACATTCTCCCCCTTTTTGATGATGGCAACACTGTGAGTCATTATGTGGCAATAATATCCAAGATGACAAAGTTTATGACATATGCAACAAGTGCAGCTCAAGATCCATGATAGTAATAGCATGTGAATGCAATTATGAATGTAGATATGAGTGCTATGCAATTATGCAAACCCCATCACATACACATAAGAGATACAAAAAGTGCACAAAGGATTCTCCCCCTTTGACTCTCCCTCGTACACAATTCACTCATCCCCCAATGACAACTCACAAAGCACATGATGACTCACAACAAAATATTCTCCCCCTTTGACAGCATCAAAAAGGAGGGATAAGTGAGAGAAGCGACAAATGTCGGTGAGACCAGTTCTTAAAGCGGTGGAGAGCAAGCCATTATATGTAAACTTGAAACATACCGCGAGTAACATATATGGTTCAAAGATAATGAAATCCGAGATCATCAACAGAGTTTAAAAAGTTGCTACATCTAAGATTTAATAGAAATGAACCAAAGGTGCATATCATGGCAGTGTTTAACCTTCCCTTGTCTTATACATCCATATTCAATAACGACAAAGGACATAGCACAACAACTAGTATTGAGGCTAAACAAGCATGAGTAAAGCATGGAATTGTATGATTGCAGCATGTTTGATTTTTCAGGAACTTTTGTATTTGAAGGCACATGACTCATATTTTACGAGCAATCAAGTCTAGTACATGCCTCCTAGCCGTAAGAATACACGTTGTTTAGACGCCAGTATCCTTAGGTATTTGGCAAGACTGACGGTCATGCTTCAAAATGAACAGAGATAGCAAAGTCACATCATGACATATCCAATCTCATTTCTTTGATGACAAGATATATTTCTCAGCAATTATGCTAGTGCTCTGCCTAGACTCCCAATATAATTAAGACAGAGATAACAGGGGCACATCATGACATATCATTCGTCACTTGATTTGATGACGTGACATATTTCTCCGTGCAATAATATCATTGCTCTGTCAAATTGATTTCTAAGAATTCCAGCTCATCAGATGTTTAGAAACAATACTAAGCTCTAGAGTATCACCAAGATTGTCATGACGTTTGGATTTTCAGATATCAGGATAGTCATGCAAAGCACAATATGCAATCTCTAGTTAAGGTCTATTAAAACCACAGAACATAGATGATTTCAGAATAAATATTTTTGAACTTCAAGGAAATCATTAAATCTGAACCATTTTCATTGGATGGACAATCATCAGGGCATATAATAGAAAGCTTTTATGCTGTAATTCTGCCAGTGAAGTGCAGATTGCAAGAGGTTAAGAATAGCAGCAGGACTCCCCCTAAGGACATGCAATGAATGCACTCAAGGAGTTATGTTTGCAATCAAGTGGAATGACGAATGTCAAGGAGAAGTTGACTAGAACCATGCAGGGGTTGACCTGATCAAACATGAATTTGGCAGACAGGAAATACATGACCTAACACATGGTTGTAAACTTATTAAATGCAACAGAATGAAGATGAAACATATGCATGAATGCTGCAAAGAGACAACTCCCCCTTACTATATGGCCTATATGCGACAGTGACGCATGGTACTTGGCGGAGGTGAAACCTCACGCATATTGAGTGCTTCTATACAAGCATAACCTGCCTTTCCATACATCAACATTTAATATACCATGTCCATGCAAGAATGATGCTACATAAACCATGCAATACATTATGAACATGACTTCAATTTTATTATGCATCATGACTACATGCAATGCTACACCATATGCAAAATGACATATTTACATATAAATAATGCATGGACACCAATCTGTAAAAACACACAACTAAATTGAACAAAATCATCATTTCAATTTTTATTGGCCTAAGGTCGGCAAAGACCAAACTCCCTTCTGAGTGTTAAAAACCTGTCATCACACAAGGACTTGGTGAAAATATCAGCAATTTGATTTAGAGTATCAACAAAATGCAGTTCAAAATTTTACTTACCGACCTCATCTTTAATGAAGTGATGCCTAATCTCAATATGCTTAGTCCTAGAGTGCTGGACTGGATTTTTTGCAAGGTTGATAGCACTAGTGTTATCACACAGAATCAGGACACAACCAAGATCAACTAAGTAGTCTTGGAGTTGGTGTTTAATCCACAACACTTGGGTGCCACAGCTCCCCGCAGCAACATATTCTGCCTCTGCGGTTGAGAGGGCAATCGAGTGTTGTTTCTTGGAGGCCCAAGAAACTAAACACCCGCCCAGAAACTGGTAGTAGCCACTAGTACTTTTGCGATCCAGCTTGCATCCAGCATAGTCCGCATCAGAATAAGATATAAGAGATAAATCACATGCTGATGGATACCATAATCCCAAATCTTGAGTCCCGGTAAGACATCTAAGGATACGTTTGACGGCAGTCAAGTGGCATTCTCTAGGACTAGCTTGAAATCTAGCACAAAGGCATACACTAAACTGGATATCTGATCAGGATGCAGTCAAGTAAAGCAAAGAGCCGATCATACCTTTATAGATCTTTGCATCCACTAATTTATCATTTTCATCCGAATCTAGTGATGTTGTGGTGCTCATAGGAGTTGCAATGATTTTGCTATTCGTCATGTCAAATCTTTTCAGCAGCTCCTTGATGTATTTGGCTTGACTTATGAAGCAACCATCTTGTCCTTGGTTGACCTGCAAACTGAGAAAGAATTGGAGTTCTCCCATTAGGCTCATCTCAAATTCGCTAGTCATGAGGTTAGTAAATTCCTCACACATTTCAGATTTAGTAGAACCAAACATAATATCATCAACATAAATTTGAACAATCAAGATGTTCTTACCTTGCTTCTTGGTGAAAAGTGTTTGATCTACCTTACCTCGTGTGTACCCTTTTTCAATGAGGAACGAGCTTAGTCTCTCATACCAAGCTCTTGGTGCTTGCTTAAGTCAATAAAGTGCACTGTCTAGCTTGTAAATAAAATCTGCATGGTTAGAATTCTCAAAGCCAGGGGGCTGCTCAACATAGACTTCTTCTTTGATTAAGCCATTCAAGAAAGTACTTTTTACATCCATTTGATACAACTTTATTCTAAGGGAGCATGCAAGGGAAAGTAAAATTCGATGGCTTTGAGTCTAGCAACTGGGGCATAAGATTCATCAAAGTCTACCCCAAACTCTTGATTATACCATTGAGCCACCAATCTAGCCTTGTTTCTTATTATCTTACCATCCTCACTGAGTTTGTTCCTAAAGACCCATTTAGTGCCTATGACAGATTGTGATGAAGGTCTAGGAACAAGATGTCAAACTTGGTTTCTTTCAAACTGGTTTAACTCGTCTTGCATTGAATTTATCTAGTTTTCATCTTTTAATGCCTCATCAACATTCTTGGGTTCAATCTGGGAGACAAGAGCAAGTTGATCTAATTCTTCCACAATTCTAAAATGTGACCTTGTTCTAGGTGGGTCATTCAAGCTATCAATGACATTTTCTAAAAGATGATCCTTAAGAATTCTAATGTTTGTAGAATAATTACCTTCTCCTGGAGCTTGATCCCTGGCATTGCTTGATTCAGCTAGGTCACCATCTTCTCTTATTTCTTTTTATGGAGGATCATTCTTTTCCTTCATGCTTAGGAATTCCCCATCTTCATCATTTTTCCTGCAAGAGTTATCATTGTTAGAATTATCGTGATATTCATCAAACGAAACATGGGGTGATTCTTCCATAGTTTGACTCTTGACATTATAAATTCTATAAGCCCTAGATCTATCAGAATATCCAAGGAATATACCTTCATCGCTCTTGGGCTCGAATTTATCTAAGTCTCTTTTATCATTATTGTGGATGAAGCATTTAGATCCAAAGACTTTCATGTGTGTGAGAGAAGGCTTTTTACCTTTCAGCAACTCATAAAGAGTCTTTTTTGTGTGTGGCCTTACCATAGAGCGGTTGATAATATAACATGCCGAGTTTACTGCTTCAGCCCAAAATTTCCTTGGGAGTTGTCGTTCGCCAAGCATAATTCTTACCATTTCTATGAGTGTTCGATTCCTTCTTTCAACTACACGATTTTGCTCCGGGGTTCTTGGTGAAGAAAACCGGTGTGAAATGCCTTCAGCCCTGCAAAGATTATAGAAGTCAGCATTTTCAAATTCACTACCATGATCAGATTGAATATTGGAAATTTTAAACTCACCGTCTTGCTTTATCTTCATATAGAGTGCCTGAAACTCATCAAAAGCATCATTTTTATGTGTGAGAAAGAAAACCCATGTGAACCTAGAGTAATCATCCACCAAGACATATCCATATTTTTTACCACTTAAACTAGCAGTTCTGGTTAGACCAAACAAATCCATATGAATCAGCTCAAGTGGTTTAGATGACATGTTTGTAGATCTAGCCTTGAAGGATTTTCTTGTTTGTTTACGTAGGGCACATGCATCACATAATTTATTTTCTTGTTTAAAAGAAAGTTCAGGCAACCCATTCACCATTAAATGCTTTAACAGTTTATGTAAGACATTGTAGCTAGCATGACCTAGTCTACGATGCCATAACCATGCAAGTTTAGATTTTGGTGCAGCAAGACAAAGATTTAAATGAGCAGGATCATCTAAGTCAATCATGTAAACATTGTTGACTCTCTTACCAGAAAATTTTACCTTGTCATATTTTGGTTCAAGGATTCTACATTCATGAGAGTCAAACAACACTTTGTGACCCTTATCATAGAGTTGACTTATGCTAAGCAAGTTGTATTTCAAGCCTTCAACTAGCAGCACGTTACAGATGGAGTTGGAGAGGTTCTTACCTACATTACATGTTCCAATAATTTTTCCTTTGTTGTTCCCTCCAAATGTGACGTATCCTCCTTCCTTTTCCTCCAAAAGACAAACTGTCACGCCCCGAACCGATAGCAGCGGAACGTGTAGTTCGGAACGCGGCAGTGATACAGTCGTGAATAATCAGAGCATACATAAGACACAAAAATTTTCAAGGCCAGACAATATGGACAAAATATAATCTTTATTGATAATCAAATGTCAATTACACAACTGGACTCCACTTATATGAGAAAAAGAAAAGACTCAAATACTTTATAAAGGGAAAAGACTCAAGGACAAGATAAGACTCAAGAAAACTAAAAGACACCGGCTTGCTTTTTCCACAACACTCAACACTCTTGCCCTTCCCCATCTGATGGACTATCTTCAATGTCATTACCTGAAAAATGTTGAAAATAGGCTGGTGAGCAAAAAGCTCAGTAGGAATTACATCTCTCATCAAGCAGAATATAAGTGATTAACCAATTACTCATGTTCATGACAAATGCAATGCAGGAAATGGTATAACTTGAAAATCATGACAATTGATCTAACAGTAAGGATAAATATCAAGGCCAAAG
Organism: Amorphophallus konjac; assembly: GCA_022559845.1. Lineage (NCBI taxonomy): Eukaryota > Viridiplantae > Streptophyta > Magnoliopsida > Alismatales > Araceae > Amorphophallus > Amorphophallus konjac. The sequence continues at coordinate 207,378,463 of CM040120.1, read as the reverse complement.
GTAGTTATGAGCTCAAGAGAAATAGGGATGAATTTCCCATGCAGAGTCAAGGACAAGCTATCAGAATATAACAAGGACAGATACTTAGATGAACATAACTTCAGAATTGGCCAGAATATAATAGAGTTCCAATAAATATAAGCAATCTAGCAGAATATCTAAATTATCAAAATAACCAAGGTACAAATTATCAGAATAACAGATTTAACAGAATTAACAGAGTTTGCAGAATAACAGATATAACAGAATAATAGAATATAACAGATGTTCAGAGTTTGGTGCAATGCCACACCCAGAATTACCATGGTTTACAGAATTGGACTTCCGTCCTACCTAGCACTGAAAAGTCGCGGACCCACAGCCCTTAATGTTTTAGAATCAGATTTGGCCAAATACAGAGTCAAAGGGTTATGTTCTCGAATTGATGACAAGAAGATTCCAAAAGGAGTAGAGTGTCAAGACTAACGGAAAACCAAAGTGACACGGATCGGATCCGAGGTTTTTAGGGTACAACCAGCTCGGCTGCCTTGAGGGAATCCAAGGCTAGCGGAGACTTACGGAGGTCCCAATGACTAACTTGCAAGTCCGAAGGAACGAAATGTCCAACGGAGGACTCGTATGTCACCGAGAGTTGAGGTGTATAACGTGAACCAATCATGAAAAATGTGCTCCATCTTCGGACGTGAGATGAGAGTGCCAAAAGACCCGATGTATGGATCAAAGCTGGAAGAAAACAGTGAGAACATGAATGCGTTAATTATAGAATTCACGTCCATCTAATTCTATAATTAACTATAATTAAATAAACTTATTTAATTGACGTCCGTATGTAGTATCATTTATTAATTAGCGTCCACTTGGAGGGACGTTAATTCTATTATTTTTAACTTAATTTATTTAACAAGAATTCACGTCAATATCTATTTAATTGAATAATTTTAAAACATACATTCAAAGACACATTTATTTATATAAAATAATATAGAGAAATAGAATATGTGATAATTAGGAGAAAAATTCATGAATTCCAAATATATATTTTTTATAATTTTCTGTTACATATTTTAATAGATATGAATTTTTAAAGATATAATTACAAGATATATATGTATATAGATATATATAGATAATTTGACGACTCTGTATTATGTCGTCAAAAGGATTTGACGACAATAGACTTGTCGTCATTTCCTTAACAAATTGTGTCAACTCTTTAGTCCTCTCGTTTCCCGACGTAACCACGTCGGAATCGAGCCTATGATATACCGAAATGACGGGCTCGAAAAACTCTACCTAACCGGACGTTCAAAATAATTTTTCATCGAGAGATGGGGGATCTTGAGATAGGAGGCATGGAAAATGGTATAACCACTCTCACTACCTCGGTCTCCACCCCAATAACACGCCCATAAATTTTCATGACCAAAGGTCACTCCGACGTGCACGAACAGATCGACAAAGTAAAAATTCATAACTATCACACTATAGTAACTACCGTGATTTCGTCCGAGTATCTTGATAAAACATATTAAATTGTTTAACTAGTTAATGTTACTAGTTATTACACCACATAAAGGCATGAGAACATTGCAAAATCCACACATGAAAATTATTCTTACATAGAGACCATGTTAACGGCATGCAATATTAACAGGTTTAGGCTTGAGAGAGATCACCTACCTTTTGACGTTGTTTAACAGGTTACAAGAAGAAGAATAGGAAGAAGTGGAAGAAGCCTTCTTCTCAACAGGAGGAAGATGGACGCAGCAGGGAAGAAGACGTAGTAGGATGAAGAAGGAAGCTCCTGCGGTAGCAGCTCTCTTCAAGCAGAGGAAGAAGCCCACCCTTCGAACAGCAACCAGCGTTGGCACGTTCGAGGGGTATGCTTATAGATATATATATATGAGTATGGGGTTTCCTTTTAGCTCGAAGGCTACTAACGGAAGGGTTTAATGACCTTCCATATTATCAGCCGCTTGCATTATTTTAGGTAAAAACTATAAGCTAATACTATACACGATGAACATGCATGTGGCATTGGGTTGGCCTTTGTGGAAAAGTCCACGTACGGGGGTTTGGGCCAAGTGTTGAGATGCACAAGGCTTTTTACATATAAAAGGATTGGTTCTCCTTATTAGGCTTGGCCCATTTAGATATATATATGTATATTTATATATGTGGATTATTCATTTCCATGATATAATATATATCTTTATATCTATATACATGTATATAGGCTTGGCCCATTAGATATATATATATATATATAAATACATGGATATGTGTTATTCATTCATAATATAACATATACCCTTTATATCTATAGATATATATATATATATATGGGTTATTCATTTGCCTTGGTATAATATATATATATTTATATATATGGGTTTTTGGGCTTATAGGTTTTGTATTAATGGTAGGAGATAATAATGTGTTAAGGCCCATTAATGTCATGTATTTCTCTTGGCTTGGTTTATATATGCGTTAAAGCTCATTAAGTACCTATATATATATAGCATAATTATTTTTTTTATCCTTTTCACACACGTTTAATTCATTTAGAATATATTTATTCCTTATTATTTATCCGGGATCTTACACAAAATTTTGTTTTGTCTCCAGTCATGTGTCTTGAACAATCGCTATCAAAGTACCACCTATTATGCATAGCTGCAAGACACTCCTGCACAAGCAATTATGCAATTGTGTTTGGAACCCAACCAAATTTGGGTTCTATCAAACTCTCCAGATTTTTAAAACATGAAACCATTTCTTTTGGAATCCAAACCTTCCTGTTTTGTTTGCTTAGAGCAGGGATTTGGTTTTTCTTTTCAACCTTGACATTCACTTTATGTTTGGAGGCTTTTTGTTGGAATTTATGGAAGTTTGAGGAAGTTTGCTTCTTAACCCATTGTGGCCACTGGTTGGTTTTGGGTTGAAAATAATTGTTTTGCCACCTAGGAAATTGATGCACACAAGAATCACAATTGCCCCAAAAATAGGGTGGTGTCAACCTATGGAAGTGTCGGCCTGTGTGAAATTGTTTGGCAGTTTGAAAGGTTGATGGCCAAGGAGGTGTCGACCTGTGTTGTGAGGATAGTTCAATCTTCTTAGACTTTTGAGCAATCTTTTTAGGGATTTCAGTGGCTTCCTCTTCAACCTTTTTTTTCATTTAGATATTATTTTTGAGGTAGAAGTATTAGAAGATGAAACAAATGTGACAGTTTTTAACCCAATTGGCCTCTTGTTTGTAGGTTCAAAACCCAACCGTTCCTTGTTGAAGTTCATTCTGGTACCTAGCAGTGCATCTAGGTTTTCTCTTCCATCCACAAATTTTTCTAAGGATTGTTGTTTATCTTCCAACTCTTTTTGAAGTTTTTCAATGTTTTGAAGAAGTTGAGTGTTGACTTGTTTGACAGCTTCATACTTCTCATTGTTCAATTTGCTGTCCTTTTCATAGCTTTACATTTTTAGCTTCATGCTATCAATCTCATTTCTTAAATCTTCATTTTTAGTTTCTATGTCAGCCATTTCTTTTCTTCCCTCTTCCAAATCCTCAATCATTTTCTTAAGATCTTCAATTTCAGTTTCAAGTAGAGCAGTCTTATCATTCATGTCATGATCATGCATAAACAAGTTAATTTTTTTTCAATGATTTATTCTCCTTTTTGTACATGTCATATTTTTCCATGAGCCGCATATATGCTTCCTCCCAATCATCAAGTGTGTAATTTTCAAATGGAGAGTTTACCTCAGTTTCTTCATCACCTCTGGCCATGAGACAAAGATCTTCTTTTTCCTTGTCTGAGGAGCTAATTCCACCATCACTTTCTTCCTCGTCACTCCAGGTGGACACCATGGCCTTGTTCTTCTTCTTGCCCTTCCATTTGTCAGCCTTTTTAGATATGTCAGGATAATCAGTCTTGAAATGCCCTCGTTTGTTACAAGAATAACAAATGATTTTGTTAGATTTCTTAAAGTTTTCAGAATTAGATTTGAAACCATTTCTTACCTTTGACCTTCCTCCCATGAAGCTCTTACCTTCCTTTCTCAAAAATTTTCTGAACTTACGTGTGAGCATAACTACGTCATCCTCATCTCGCTCACTTGCCGAATCCTCACCTTCATCAGAAGTGCCTTGATCGCTGGGTCCTGCTTTAAGAGCTAGGGGCTTTTTCGTAGGCACCTCAGCCTCTTTGTTCTTTAGGTTGATCTCATAGGTCATCAATGACCCAATGAGTTCATCTACCTTGGTAGTTGCGAGATCTCTCAATTCTTCAACCACGGTAGCCTTTGTGTGCCTGCGGGAGTCAATGATATGAGAATCTTTCTCACAATTTCCTGTTCTGAGTATTTCTTTCCCAAATCAGTTAGACTATTAGTAAGCACAGTTAACCGATCATACATATTCTAAATTGACTCATCAGGCTTCATGCGGAACATTTCATTATCAGAAACTAAAATGTTAGCTTTTGTTTCTCGTACCTAAGAGGTTCCTTCATAAATAACCTCTAGCTTGTCCCACATCTGTTTTTCCGTTGCGCAGGTAGCAACTCTTGAGAATTCTACTGGATGGAGTGAGCATTGCATGATGTGTTTAGCACTCCAGTTGACAGTGGATTGTCTTATTTGTTCTTTGGTCCATAAATCCTCATTATCCGTAAGCTCATACAGACCTTTGCTGATCACTCGCCAAAGTTCATAGTCTTGGGCGCGAATGAACACATGCATGCGATGTTTCCAATAAGGATAATTAGTTCCAGTAAAGTAAGGAGGTCTATTAACAGAATGTCCTTCAGGTAAGAAACCTTTGGACGCTAATCCACCATTTCCCTCAAGGTCGTTGGACCCCATAATGAGAGATTAGTCTCTGATATCACTTGTTGAGTAGTGGACAGCGGATCTAGAAGAGAGGGGTGAATAGATCTGCCCCTCTTTTTGCAATGCAACCCTCTATATAGATAGATAAAATAAATCGCATCGGAATATAACTACCTTATCGAAGAACACTATGATTCGCTTGGCAAGATGAGCAACTAATATATCGATTTGAACCTAAGCATGCATCTAGAACGAAGCAATCACATAAAAAAACCACAATACAAAGAATTTTATGGTGGTTCAGACTGAATCCCCATTCCTACGTCCACCCCTCACCAAATCCGGTGAGGCTCCACTAGTGCCACGCACTGAACCGTAAATTGGAAGAACCTCCAATTGCCTTCCTACTAACCACCGGTAGGGACGTCAACACCGCAGATCAGAAAACTTTCGATTACCTTCCTACTAACCACCGGTAGGGACGTCAATCACCGCAGATCGGAGAACTTCTGATTGCCTTCCTACTAACCACCGGTAGGGACGATCTTCAGTTTCAATTGTTTGAAAGAAATGGAAAGAGAACAAATAGAAATCACTCAAACAAGATATAGAATATGCTCAAAGTAAAAAGATCTTGTCTGAGTTGCAGCAGCTTAAATCTGATACTTCGATGGTGTCTTCTTCCTTGAGAGATGATCTTCCTTGAGTTGATGAAGAAGATTATGGATGTAGCTTTGATCTTCCCTTTGATCTCTTTGAGTTGATGAAGAGTTTGATGTAGTTTAGATCACCCTTGAGAGCCTTGATTGCTTCTTGCTTCCTTGCAGGTTGAGATAGCTTCAGATCTAGGCTTGAATCCCTTAGAATGGATGAAGATCTCTTCACGAAGTACTGTTCATGGCTACAGTACCATCTCCCTTGAACAGCCTCCACAAGCCTCCCTTGATATCCTTTGATCCAAATGAAGCATTAGGGTTTCTAACCCTCTTGTATGTGTTTTATAGACTTTGGATGGTCAATAGAAGCCCCCCAGACCAGATCCACATTTTGTGGGTGATTGGGTGACTTTAGGATTAAAGAAATCCATGGAGAATGACCCTTCTCGAAGTGAAAAACAAAGTCAATAATGAAGACTCGGGGCTGGCGGTCGACCTGTGGCTTCTGGCGGTCGACCGCTACTGAGAAAACTGTAGACGAATGATCCCTGGAATTTCTGGTCGATCGCTACTGGACTGGCGGTCTACCGCCACTGAAAGAGCTGCAGCCTGGAGATTGCTGGCAGGGGCGGTCGACCGCCAGTTGGGCAAACCCCGAGTTTTCCCGGGTCGGTCCGTTAATTGCTTTAGCTCCGTCGCTTAAGTTCTTTAGCACTCCATTCATGTCTGTAGCATCACCCTTGACAGTCTAGAAGGTGTCAACTGAGTCTTTGACTTTGGGTTCTCTTGGTTATGCTTCTTTGTGCATTGACCTTAACTGTCATGGAGCTTTCACTTTTTCCAACTCCACTACATTCCTTGTCCATTCATTTGTATATCTATCATCAATAAAACATCACGTATGTCAGTCATATTAGAGTGAAAAATAACAATGACTAATAGTGTTTAGCCATTATCAAAACCAAGAATGTCAAATAACTCAAATGACCACATGATGAAGTCGAATGACCCAAGTGACTGCAAGATGACTCAAATGACCATAGGGGCACAACAGGCACCACGAGATGTGCGTCCTCATCACGCCCTACACACTCACACAAAAAAAGAACACTACGTTAGTAAAGGGGTAGTCATAATAAATGTAAACAACGTAAAGAAAATTCAAAAAAGAGGGGGCCCAAAAGGGGTGGGGGAAAGGGGCATTATATATTAGATACATACATACATACATACATACATACATACATATATATATATATATATATATATATATATATATATATATATATATATATATAACACGTGGTTGGGGAGGGCGGTATGAAGAAGCATCAAGGTGCGAAGACGCCCTTAAAATGGGCATCCTCTGTTGAGGACGTGCCTTTTCCCTCTTCCTCACTGCCGTTACTGGCTTCTTCCCTTACCAGTCATTTAATTATCATACACATAAAAAAAGGGAAGTGTCTAGGCACCATGACGCCCCTAATAAGAACATCCTCTAATAAGGACGCGTCTTTTCTCACTTCCTCACCCTTGCCAATGGCATTTCCTCCCATTCCTTAATTTGCAAAAAATATATGCAAAACAAAAAAAAGGAAAAACTCACCGCATCGTGGGCCCCTTGCCCACCCTCCTCTTCACAGTCGATCGTCGGGGGGCTTCTAGGGCCAAGAGAGCCTCAGTCGGCTCCTCCTTTATCTCCTCCATGGTCTCCACCGTGGGTTACACCTTTGCCAGACGTTCCATCGCCGGTCGCCTCCTCTTGCCACCATCGCTGCTAGAACTAGCAGCCTCCATTGATCGAGAGATAAGAAGAGATGGGGGGAAGGCCGTCGGTCACCAGAGTAGGAGAAGAGAGGAGGAATAGAGAAATGGTAGAGGAAGAGGGGTTCGACAGTTTTTGAAGTTTGAATAAGGCATAATGGCCGCGCCTTCTCTATAAGATGCTGGTAATTAACACGTTTAGGCGCTTAGACGCCCTAAAAAAATTGTTTTTAAAAAAGAAGAGAAAAAATGTGAAAGCGTCTTCTTGGGGAGACACATTCAATAAAAGCGCCAGATGTGGTAGACATGAAAAAAAAAAGAAAAAAATGGGGCGCCATCAAGAAAATAAGCTATCATGTTTATTCATTAAAACAAGTGGCTGCATCATGGTTTGCGCACCCTGGGCCTCAACTTTCTCAATTCAATTACATAACTCTTCCACAGCTCTTGATCTTCCTCTATGTGCATTAGTGCCCTCCATGGAACGCTTGTCTTCCACAACATTCTGACATTCTTCACATCTACTGCATCTTTTCTCATACTGAACTCCCTTTCTGTGATCGGTGGAAGGTGGGATAATTCTAGGAAGAAATGGCGAGGAAGACCAATTTGGGAACAACCTCAGTGCACGTTGTATAGAACAAGCTCAGTTACCCCAACGACTTGGAGTTCCATGCCCGGGGAGGATCTCACATGAAGTTCGCGGAAGAGTAAGGCCACTGGCACACAGCTGAACATGTTATGGGCCATGGTATTGAAATGACGGTGCCATTCTTCATGCTTCTTGACTCTGGGCACGCGGTTGGTCATCTTGTCATGGAAGCCCAGTACGTTGGCCACATGGTAGAGAGAGCTCTTTTGGAAAATCCACGAGGTGCTCTAAGCCTCCTCACAGTAATCGAATTTAAAATGGAGGTCAATCCAACAACCTAAGAGAAGTACACACTCATAAGGAGGCCTACCTACACTTGAAGCTGTGAGACCACTATAAAGATAAGCAAGGGCAGCGGGTCCCACTCTCTTACCTTCCCATATCTCGCAAATCGCGCTCAGTTGATCCTCCTCTAAAATGTTGTCGGTGCAGGGGAATAGAAGAGCTTCTGCCAAACAGATTGTAAATTGTTTCATGAGTTCTTCAAGATATTCATCGCTCACCAATCCTTTAAGGGCATTCAAGGTCCATTCGGCTAGCTTTTGCAAGTTGATTCTTTTCTGAGTCTTGACACCTCAGATGGCTTCGGGAGGCATGAAGCTTCCAAGAAACTCTTCAGATGTTATCTTTTTCCGCATAGAGGCCATCTTCTTTCTTCCATTCAAGTTGAGCAAGAGTTTCGTCTCCTCAAGAAGGATGGTTAGTTCGAAGGTAGAGAACATAAAGGTGTGTGTTTGAGGGTGCCAAATTTCTATCAATGCACCCATGGTACCCAGTCCATGTGGATTTGATCATAATGCTTAGCATGAATCACAAGCCCTTGAAGATGCCATTTTGAGATGACGGCCCTCATACTGATGAAGATGTTGGAAGTGTGCTTCGAAAGCCAGGGCATCTTGGAAAATCTCCACGGGCCCGGGAAGAGAGGGCATGGCTGGTAAGAAGAGAAGAAAAACAAAGAGATAAGGGAGAGTCCATGTAGAAGAAATGGAAGATGCATCAACTCACAATCTGTGATTGGATCCTCTCACTCAAGTGCCCCTCGATATCGGTGAGCCTCTAGAAACCTCTGCTAGACTTGCCCTTCTTCATGGAGTCGGAAGATTCACCCTCCATTCTGAAGCTTGAGAAATCTCACTCCTTCATTCCCTCTCTTGTAAGCTTTCAATCTTCAAATGGATCTCTAATGCTCCTCGGCCTCAATAAAGAGCAAAGAGGGGGGTGGGTATTTATAGGATGGGAAAGAGTGAAAAAGTCACATGCGTAGGTAAGCTCGGAGCTATCATTGTTGACCTTAACAGCGTCCCCTCCCATCTTTTGTGTGGTTTGGTGAATGATTTGATGGCTTGATGTGTGGATTTATCCCCTATGCAGTTTAAATGCTTCCCTATGTTTTGTGAATCAGTATCATGTTGCTAATAACTATTGAGTGCAGGTAAAAAAAAGAGGCATTTTACTACTTTGAACATAAACACCAAGTCCCACCTTGGTCCCCTCGGTGATTGCAACCCATCATGTCACGCATTTTAATATATGGTACTACATTGTTAGATCATGTCAAGGACCTTGCGACTTGAATGAATATGAAATTTAAGTTCTCCTCTAACAAAAACAATAATAATTTCAGAGGAGTTTTGGTCGCATGGACATGCCATTAAGTTGTGGTAGTTTGGGGATGATGGTTCCATTTGGTGAGTCAGTGCGTGGATAAACAGGCTTCGGCTCAGTATCGGCTCACATAATCGGTATCCTGACTCATTCTTAACAACTCAACAATATTATCCTTGACTACTTTCTCTTTTAGTTTGCTTTAATTTTTCCTTTAAACCCAGCATGCATTCATGTAGGACCTTGATATAACTACGGAAGATCATTCACTTAATTCGATTGTGAGAATCACCATACTCCAGTTCTAATTGATATAAGATATTCCATTCCAAATTTAGTACTCAGATTCATTGAAGCCATCTCAAACTATTTCTTTGGAATAGACCCTTGTTTGGATTTATCATCAATCCTCCCTCTTTATTCTAATGGATCCACCTTGGTCGCAGGACTTCCACATTGGCTGGTAACCGCTCCCCAACGATGAAACCTGTGGGTTCACAACCTCGGGTACTTCCATGCACAGAAGTTGATCCCTTCTACTACTCGTGCCTGAGAGCACATTATTCCGTTTGTTATTTGTCCTTCATCCAAACAATTGTTGATTTCGTAGAGCCTTTTTCAAGGTTGCTTCATTGAAGCTTTGGAAATATTCCGATCATGTGGTGTTAAGAGCGTGTCTTATCACTCCTTGGTATCTATTTTTTAGTCCACTCTCACTTCGTTCCATCACACTCTATTTGATTTCATTCTATTTTATTCCTCTCCGTGTCATTCCCCTCCAAAGCAGATGCCATGGCGGGGCAGCTGTAGACATGCTATTTTTGACATCATATTGAGTAAATATCATATCACACTACAATGTCTCAAAGTGGCACTCATTATTGAACTATTTGAGTGATTTTTTATGAATTTTTGTGAAATTTCTTTGAACAAATTAACAAAAAAGGGAGGATAAATATTAAGGTGTCTTGCACCATAGACACTTCAATTAACGCATGCCCTCACCAAGACGCTTCCTTAGCTGGGCCCATATATTTAAAAATTGGCCCAAATAATGTAGGCGTCCCTTCTACTAGACGCTTCCATAAAGAAACGTCCTTTCTCCTACACGCGTGCATGTTGGCACTAAAAAAAAATGATGAAAGAGAAGAAAGAAAGAAAAAGGGAAGAAAGGAAGTAGGCCCAAGCATAAATTGGCCCAATGAAATAGAAAAAAAATAGAAGAGATGAGAATGGGCAAATGGAAATGGGCCAAGCCCAATACAAAAGGGAACAAAAAGGAGAAAACGGGTGCACATGGCTAGGTGCGCAACTAGAAGGAAAGGAGGGGAGAAAGGCAAAAGAAGAGGATTTTTCAAAAAAAAATGAAAATAGAAGGGAAATCATGACACTATTCACCCGTGTCACACCCTCTCCTCACGATTTCTCTCTCCCCCATGCTTCTTCTTCTCCTCCCCTATCCGAGCATTAATGGCTCGTTGACCTCTGCATGCACGCTCAAACTACCATCAGCGTGAATGCCACCCTCTGGTGAGGGCGCTTCACCCGTCAACGGCGCGCCATGCCCCTCCCACCATCTCCGCCTAACCAATGCGAAGCAACAGCAATGCGGTAACGCAGCAGCAGCAGCTGCGCTTCGACAGTGCAACAACAACGGCAGTATGGCAACAACAGCAGCAGTAGATGAAAAAAAAATCTATAGAGGTTGTTTTCCCTCCGAAACAGAGGCTCCGGCCCCTATATAAGGAGCACGTCGATGGAGCTTAAAACTTCTTGGCAAGCCTTGAAAGAAATCACTTGGAAAAACCTTGAAAGAAGCTCTTCTCCGGCCACTCCCTGGACCCCTTTCCAGCCCGATGTGTAAGCATCCGAAGCTGATAAAAAGAAGAAGAGAGGGGAGAAGAGAGCCCGAAGGAAAGAAAGAGCGAGAGAGAGAGAGAGAGAGAGTGGGAGAGTTTGAGAGCCATTCGTAGGTGGGTGGGTTTCTTTGTATCTCCTTCTTTGCTATTCTCTCTTTGCGATTTGTAAGGCTCCCTAGTGGCCAAAATGTAAACATTCATATTCCATATCAATGAAGTACAGGTCCCCTTGATCCTGATTCTCCATTTTCTCTTAATGGGATCATATGCTTCCCAATAGTACATATATATATATGTATGATATAACGGCTCTGCTATGTTGCCCTCTTCCCCAATACATATGTATACGTGATACATATTTTCTTTGCTCTGTTCTATTTATGTTCCTACAGTAGGTAGGATAACTACCCTCTGATTTCAACACCCGGTTCAATGACGTGGTAGATGTTATTACGATGGCCACCGGCCCGGGGTTTATCCACGTTAATAGATATGACTCCGGGTTGCCAACCATCGGAGGTTTGCTTAATCCCTTCTTTACTCGCCATGATTGTGCTTTCTCTCAAAACCCCGCTTTGGGATTTGGACCAATTTCTTGGCCATGATGCCAAAGGGGTGAGAAACACGGGATCTAATCCCAAATCAATCATTTTCTTCGCGGACGTTGGTTTTTGGGCTCTTGACCACTCTAGGATCTCTGGGGACTCGCTTCCTCATAGCGTGGTCCTCGGGAGATCCCTTAAAGAGAGTGGATATGGATGGCCATGTAATGTGGCGATAAACTTAAACCAAGTCTCGGAATCAAGATTGTGGCATCCCTCTGGTCATAGGAGCCTCTCGTAGGCTAGTCCTCGAGGTGTTCGTGCCCGATTCAGATTATAGAATGTTGCCACTTCCATACGCATCCTAGGGTGTTGCCGCTTCCATGCGCACCTCTTTTGTTTGGGGCCATCTCAGAGTTCCTCCGTGGATGCGTACCTATTTTAAACCCCCAAAAGCCTCAGGGTCTAGGGGAGGTGCTGCCGGATTTTCATCGGACAAATTGAAGAACAACAACACTAAGGTTGACGACAAATGGACTGAACTCAAGAACACCATGAACAGATCATTGAACAAAAAAGTTCAATATGAACTAGTGCATAACAAGCACAAAGCAATGCAACACTAAAAATAATTTCCGAAAATTGTTGAAACAAGAACGAGCAAGATAAAAAGAAATGAAATGATGAATGAAATAAAAGAGCAGGGAATAAGCTTTTTAAACCAAATCAGTGATCTCGGGATGAGTGCTTGCATCTGACATGCATGTTCTTCATAGGCAATACACTGCATATATAGATTCAGAAATGCATTTGCATGTGTAAATTCAGAAAGTGCATCTACATGCATAAGTCCAGAAATCTCATTTCTTTGCATGCATAAGTTTAAGAAGATGCATTTGCATGCATAAATCCAAAAAATTCATGCACCTGAGCGAATTAAAGAATCTCATATACATGGATGGGTTTAGAAGGCTCATATGCACGAGCAAGACCATGGAGCTCACATCCAAGATGAGTTCAAAAATTTAATGTGCATGCCATGTGCATAGAACTGACAAAGCCACTTTCTACACTTGTGAGGGACCATATCCATCCACATGCAGAAACCTAGAAAACTCATACACATAGGCAAATTCAGAAGCTTCACATGCATGCTTTTTCCCATCTTCAATAAAAGCAAGTAAGAAGATAATGCAAAACAAAACAATGAAACAAAAGGATAGGGCTTGAAGTAGCCCCCTGCCCGTCTAAGAGGTGTGCGTCGACGCAGGTCCTCCTCTTGTGTCGACGCAGCCCCCTCCGTCTCCTGGGTTTTCTATCCCCTTGTCGTGTGTTGAGTCGACATAGGCAACCCCCTGCGTCGACGTGGTCACACCCCAGCACTGGGCTTCCCCCCTGTTGCGCTCTGAGTCGACACAAGTGGCCCTTGCATCGACGCATCCGCTTCAAGGGATCCCAGGGTGTTGCCCCTTCTTATACTGCGTCGACGTAGGGAACCCCCTGCGTCGACTCAGCCCCCCCCCCCCTAAAAAAAAAGAGGAAGCACGGAAGGGCACGGTCCCCGTGTCGACGCAGGCCAGTCCCTGCGTCGACGTAGCCGGTGCCCCTTCTTCCCCAATATGTATATAAGGGGGAAAACGTAATAATAAAATAATAACAACAATGATAAAACAAATTAATAGTAAACAACCGAATCATATATATATAAGGGGGAAAACATAATAATAAAATAATAACAACAATGATAAAACAAATTAATAGTAAACAACCGAATCCAAACAACGAAATCAACACAAAAAAAGAGAATGAACGAGATAACAAAAGGAAGAAGAATGAATAATGAATGTTAATGTGTAGAAGAAAAACAATACAACATAATGATAAAAGAAATGCCATAAAAAATACAATAAAAAAGAAAATGAACTTAAAGAAGTAACGACGTTTGATCTGGAAGTCCTTGCCTCCTCGAGCCCTGCGCGAGGGAGATACTAAAGATGCCCCGCAAGACATGCTTGGCCCTCGGGGATTATCCCATTATGGCCATACCCTACTTTGCATTGGGCCGATAACCTATTGATTTTTAACCATCTTGACTGGGATTTAACCGAATTACTTCATCTTTCAAATATTAAATTTGTCGTACCCCGGCATACATTTATCCCGGTATTGCATATACACTTGAGACGTCTTTGACCCGGACATTAGTCCGAACATGAAATAGTCGATATACGACCGACATAATTTCTCTTTAAATATCCCTCCCGCACCATAGTATAAGGGATTTTAATGCTTTCTGATATACTTTTCATCCAATTGATTTTTAGACCATGAGGCCGCTTATCTTGATGATTAATTAAATGTTTTCTCCTCTTCAAGGGGATGTAATTAACGCCGTGACCTTTATGGCAAGGCAGGTCTCCAGTCCCTACCCGATACCCACAATCGTTTGGTTAGTCAGATCGAGCACACCCCGGATTCCAGACCACTATAGTCTCGGAACCCGAAAAAATTATCACCTAGGTGACTGGCACGCCCTCGCACTTGATAAACCAATAAACTGATAAATTGATAAATGATATAACGATAACGATAACAATACGTAACGAAATCGAGTGTGTCCAACAACTTGGCATGCCCAGTGGGACCAGGGATCACCTTTCATCTTCTAGCCAAGATTTGGGGCCTCACGGCCTCCTCCTAAAATTGTAACATCCTCAATTTTAAATTATAGGGGACAAACTTCGGAGAAACCAATGGCCATCACATTCGGTCCATTGGTGGTTGTGGGCCATGCTGAGCATGGTTACCTGGCGGTGCCGACCCGGTTCAGTGATTTCCCCCCAATGGTTGGGTTCCCCAACTTTCTCGGGGTTATGTTTGTGGACCTCCTAGAGATCAAGGAGATCAAGCCCGTCGTTGCCATAAAGGTGACACCCAAAGAAGCAAAGGTGGTGGGCTGCTACGTCCACCACGTTGATACAGGAAGGAAGCACACTCCATCTACCAGGAGGGCGGCTAAGGAGAATGCCGGTACGCTGCAAGGCCGACTCTCCACCTTGGGCAAATCCGTCATGATCGGAGGTGTCCAAGTCTTCCTGAATGACCGGCAGGCCACGATTGCGCCCGATAGGGTGATCCCAACCGTGCCAGTGCACAACCACTTTCAAGCATTGGCCCAAGATAGAATGAACTGCACTGAGTTTAGATCGAAGGAAGGGGTAGCTCCAAAGCCAACCAAATTTAAGCAAATGTGGGAGCCCAAGCGGCGGGCCCCAGCCCCAATTCAGCCTGAGCCCGTCAGGATTGATAGGCTCTAGAGAAAAGAAGAAGATGAAGAAAAGAAGACCGAGGCTCCAGCTCGAGTGTCTCGAAGACCCTCCGCCCGAACTCATGGCCGACAGGTAAATATTTATCCAGATGATGAAAAGCATGGCGAGATGTCCGAGCAAAGGTGCCTTGGCTACAGATCTCTGGCACGAACCAGAGTGGCATCACCAATTGCCCGCCCTATCAATGGGGAAGATGATGTTACCCAGGTCACACGAGAATACCTCCGTGGCCTCGGAAATACCCACTAGGGAAAGTAGCAGCTCCTGGAAGCCGTGAATGATGCAAAGAGAAATCGGGGGTAGCAAATCGACCCATGAAGCATAGAGGATGTGGAGTCGGGTTGCTATGGGCCACCCCTCCATGAAGAAGCTACGCCAAGGGTATCGGTATTTGAAAGATTAACTTTCTCTAAGTAGTCAGCCCAGAAAGTGACTCGAAGAAATAAGAAACTGTAGATATTTACCTACAATATGGCCGAAGTGGCCGACCACCATGGGGCTCTGCCCGAAGAACATAATGAGGAGACTAGGCCCGACGAAATGTCATGTCCCATCACCTGGAGAAGAAAAGCTACAATCAAAGCAATACAAGCCCCTACTGACGAAACTAATTCAGATATGGTCCTAATGACGGTGAATGTAATCAC
Organism: Amorphophallus konjac; assembly: GCA_022559845.1. Classification (NCBI taxonomy): domain Eukaryota; kingdom Viridiplantae; phylum Streptophyta; class Magnoliopsida; order Alismatales; family Araceae; genus Amorphophallus; species Amorphophallus konjac. The sequence continues at coordinate 207,362,579 of CM040120.1, read as the reverse complement.
CACCGAAGACGATGGCGAAAGATCGACGATTTCTCTAGAGATCTCGGTAGAAAGGGGGAGTCAGGCTCCCAACTTCTCTATGCCCGATCCAGCAATAATGATGATGCTGCTCCAAGAATACAAATAGGATATGAAGATCCTGAAGAGGCAAGTCAGCGGGCTAACTGAGCATCCTTCAACCCCAAAACAAGTCGGGGTCCCTCATGGGGCCCCACAGTGATGCACCGAAGAACTTGAGGCTTTGCCTCAAATAACAGCCTCTCAACCGGCACTCGATCATATTGGGGGTATGACCCCGATGTCGCAGTCCACTCCTAAACTCTAGGGGACCGCCACCATATCTCAAGCGATGGTGTCGACCGCACCGCTGATGCAGCAAACTCAACTCTTCCCAAGTCACGTGGACCCGGCAATAAGCAGGATGATGATAGAGCAGATGATTGAGATGAAGCTGGACGATAGGAGTAGTAATGATTATTCCTCTTTTGATGTGTATAGGGTACCTTACCCTGTCCATCACGCGGCTAAAAGATTGCCTCCCGGCCTCACCAAACTGCCGAAATTCGATAAGTTCTATGCACAAGGCTCGCCAAAAGAACATATAGCCTACTACATCAATGTCATGGGTGATCTGATGGCCGATGAATCATATCTACTGAAGTTCTTTGGGTCCTCACTTATAGGGCTCCCCTTTGAGTGGTACTCGAACTTGCCGATTGGGTCCATCAATGATTGGCCGGATATGCACAGAAAATTTCGGGAGCGGTTCCATGTCGTCGAAAGAGAAGTGACCATGGCCGAATTATATGCTTCCAAGTAGAAGAATGATGAAACTGCTTTGGAATTCATTAAAAGATGGTGAAATCTCAGCATGAGATGCAGGCGCCCGCCACACCAGGAAGATGCAGTCCAGATCTGCAAACAAAACCTGAAGCGGGAGATACTTGAAAGGATGATCAGAAGTGAAATTAAGTCTTTCGATCGATTAAATAATGTGTTGGCGGAGATCGAGGCTTTTCTCTGCCCCAATTGCCTCAAGCCAGAAGGCTAGATCAGCCAATAAGTAGCCCACGCTTGAAAAAGTGCATATTATTGACTTTGAGGCGCTCGAGCAGTGAAAAAATAAAGATGAAGGGGTCCCCGACCCTCCTCCTGCCAGGCCGGCTGAACGACAAGAAGGCTCCTCCCTACGATCTAGGATGAGCTGGCTTTATTCCTTTCCTAAGGAGAGAACCTCGGCCCTGTTTGAATGGGCCACGGAATATAACAAGATCACATTCCCGGAGCCAAAGAGATCGGGTGATGCTAGAAGAAAAGATGACCCCCGCTTCTGCCCGTATCACCAGGCACTGGGACACCCTATAGAAGATTGCTATTTTTTTAAAAATATTATCAAAGGCCTAATCAAGAAGGGAGAACTCCAAATGGGTGAATATGAGGTGAATCCTCCACGCCCCCGTGAGCTCCTTGATCTCAAAAGAACAGTCAACATGGTATCTATATACCGGCAGTTGCCTGAAGAAGTGTTTGAAGCTTATATAGCCCGCACCCATGCACATGTCCCACAGGAGCATTTTGAATCCCTGGACCTGATATAAAATGCAGAAAAGAAATCAGGAGTGCCGAGTGCACCAGATGACCCGCTGCGGGGGCAGATTCTGGTCGCATAAGGAAAGAAGAAGAAGAAATCAAATGAAAAAAGAAGGGGGCATCGTCCTCTCTTGCAATACACTGTCGGTCTCGCCCAACACGAGCCATGCTGCTGAAGATGAAAATGAAGAAATATGCTTTATGCCAGCCAGGCCAGATCAACCCAAAGTTTTCACCTCCAATGGTGATCGGTCTCGGGGAAAGCGAGGCCACTCTCCACTGCCCGATGAAGATGTATGCTATCATGTACAAGCATGGGGTCAAGGATGTCGAGCTCCGAGGGAGAAATCCCCAAAGTAGATTTATATAAGATCAAGCAAAAGCATGATGAGTCTGCCCTGGACTATATCCATCGATGGGGAAGTCTTTACATAAGATGTCGGCATCCGCCGAACTATGAAGATGCTATCTAGATATGCATATACAACTTGAAGATGGAGATCCTGTCATGGATGGATGGCTTCGAAGTTAAATCCTTTGACCGATTGAGTAACATGGTGGTTGATATTGAGGCCTTCATGGCAAAATATTGCCTGGCTGCAGCCACCCCAAATCAAAAGAACGAGTCGATTGATGAACGGCCGATGCAAAGAGAAATTCATGCCACCAATTTTAAAGCCTTCAAAAAGCAAAGGGAGGAGGTGAATATGGCATCTAGCTCTTCTTCAGCCAAGCCCGCCGAGCAAAAGCTCTCACTGAGAAGCAAGGTGATGAAGCCATACTCCTTTTCGAAGGAGGAAACCCAACTGTTGTTTGTTGGGTCTGTGACAACGGCAATCAAGAGGGGGGTGAATTGATTGGCCCTCTAAAAAATTAATTCCAAACTATTTCGATCAACTTTGATAAACAAAAGATAGATACTCAATTTATCCCTATGCGCCTAGATGAACAATGAACAAGAAATATCAATTTGGATAATGCACTCAATTCTCTCTCACGTATGATTAACAAAGATGTGAATATGAATGTGTGTGCAACTGTGCCGAGGCGTTGAAAAATGAAAAACTAGAACAAAGGAAGCACAACCACAATTATGCTACAAGCAAACCACAAGGCACAAAGAACTTTTAGGTGGTTCTGCCATACACCTTGTGCGCCAACGTCCACCCCCCACCGAACACGGTGAGGATTCCACTATCTTGTAAAAACTCTTACAAGACAACACACATGGAGTGATGCTCCAACACACACGTAGGTAGAACCTGCACACACACGGGAGTAAACTCCCAACCACACACGAGGAATAATCCCCAAACACACACGCGGAGTTCCTCCACCCAAAACGACGCACACGCGTCAACACACACACTCGGAGATCAAATCTTCGAACACACACACGAAGTATTTGTTCAGAAATTAATGAAACATGGACAAATAGATACAATAAACTCCAAACAAACTCTAGAGACTGAATCAAAGAAGATATAGCATGCATGAAGGTCCCCCTTCTAGAAATACTCTGGCTCTTCTTGGCTCATTATCGGATGGTCATGATTTTGGCGTCCTCACGTTCCTATCTTCAAGCCGCTCCCTTTTCTCTTATATCACGAGCTCCAAAAACCTCTCCAAGTATATCAAAACCTCCTTGCAAGAGCTCCTTCGTTGCTTTCCCCCTTTCCTTCACCTACAAGATAGAAACATGAACACATTAGATTATATTTCACAAATTCGGAGTTGAGGTATATATGCAAGTTAGAGTGGGGAAAAGACTCATAAAACCCTCCTAGAACATGTTAGAAACACCCTCATATGTCTAAGAAACATTTTGGGGTAGTTTGGTAAAGTTTCAAGGGGTTTAGAATGGGTTTAGAAGACATTCGTAAAACCCGTGCCGGAAAGTGTCGACTCTTAGAGTCGACACTGTTAACCTGTGCAGACTAAAGAGCCAAAACTAGAACACAGGTAGAAAAGAGTTGACTCTTAGAGTCGACACTTTTTCTCTACAACCCATACAACACACAAACAGAACTGTGTCGAAAGAGAGTCGACTCTTCTCTGCTCACATGCAAAAACACATTTTTTAGCCTCAAAAACCCCATAAACTTAATGTGGTTTGATTGTACCATTTATCTTTGACTCACAAGGGGTTTGACCTATGAATTTGAACCTGCAAAACATGATAAAGCAAGTGGTTAGATGACAATCAAAATTCTTGCATCAAGGATGGCACTTTCAACTTGTTCACTGAAAAATACTTTAACAAACCCACTCAAACATGTATTGGACTTCTCATTTCAACCAAAAAAAACATGTTACACCAAGTGACAAGCTTTTGTTATGATGAACTCGAATATTTCAATCATCGAAATATAAAGACATGGGAGCTCAACAATTCAATAGCATTCTTGTATCTACATAACCTTCAACATCAAAATGCTTCAACATGCACATGTAGACAATCATGCCAAATGCAAAGGCATGTATAGTAGCATTGGAACTCATTCATTCAAATGGCATTCTTGTTGATAAAAATAACATTTATGAAGCATTATTTTCACGAGGAGCTTTGTTATAAACATGGGACCTTCAAGTCGCATGCATCACATACATCAATATGCATTCATGTAAACATGTTTTCTTATATAAAATCATATGCATCACATGCATCTCACACATATGCAATTATGCATTCATCCAAGCATGTTTCCACAAAATCAATCTCATCTACAACATAACTCCATAGCCATAAAGATGCATATTTCATAGAGAAATGTTTCCATGATCTCACACACACATAAAGTAATGTTGTCATCAAAATCACAAGCATAGCACAACAATCTTCCCTTTTTTGATGATGACAATACTTTATGACAAATGATTCTTCTCCCCCTTTGGCATAATCAAAAAGTGGGGCATTTGTGAGAAACAGAACATTCAGTTTCAGAATCATGAGAGCCATGACCAATATCATTTGTAAGGAATCGAAACACCTCTTGTTGAAGATAAAACATCAAGTATGATAGATATGCACTTTAAATTTTCCATTCAGAGCTTCGAGCTCAACAAGAGCTTCATGGATCAAAGTTTCATGCATATTCACATTTCTAAGCACACAGATCTCTCCCCCTTTGTCAACAAAAAAATCCAGATTGAGGGGAATAAATGCAATGAAGTGATGATCATGCAAGGAATGAAATGCAAGCACGCAAGCACTCTTTATAGACGTGTAAATACACATATAGATAAGGTCGATCTCCCTTAGAGAGTGGGATAAGTAAAATGCAATTGAATTCAAAAGCTAGAAGCATAGCATGAGCCATAACTAAGAGGATTATGCTTGTACAAAGAGTTTGTATTACCATGTATAAAGACAAATTCACAATATATGCCCAAAACAGAAACTCCGTGTAGTGCATGTGCTTACTAGTGTGCAATGAATCTCAAACATAAAGATATACATAATTTCTAAATAACACTAACGGATGTCTTTTCCCTCTACAATTTTATTTTGGATTCTCGACTATCGATAGCTTCACACAACCCCCTTTTTTTGTTTCTAAAATTGGACTTCACCGTTTTACGGGAGTCTCCTCATGTGTCTCAATGGGGATTCCTGGTCACTAGGATCCGTCATTCTTTCATTTTTCTTGTGAAATTTTGTTTCACCATTTCACATAAGTTTCGTCATTTGTTTCAGTGGAGATTTCTGGTTACTAGGATCCACAATCCACTTATTGACAATTTTTGTAGGGGTAGGCAGCTTTTTTATCATAGTTACTCCTAATGTCCATGTAGAGTTTTCAATATCATATAAGTGTTAGAAAGAATTTCCAAAATCTTTATAGTTAAAAGGCATTATACACAAGATTTTCAAGGTGTAGGGGTTTTGTTTCAAGTATATACAGTGAATTATGCTAGAGACATGAGAATTTCTCCCCCTGAGTAAATGCACTCATCATATTAGATTTCTCCCCTTTATGTATGCCATGTAATACACCTAGATTGAATCAGTGCAACATTTATTTAACAAGGAGTGTAAGGACTTAGAAACTTTCAAGAAAATGCTTTGTAACCTATGTACAACCAAGCACGCAGGGATTTAACAATATACTCATGCAAGATGACATGCAAGCACACATGAGTCAGAATATGCAACATGTAGATGCCAATGTATGCAAGAGTGTGAATGATATGCAAAAGTATCAATGATTTGATATGATATGTTTTATATGCACGAGTATGTAAACATATGAAAAATAATCATTGCAATTTAGTGAAAGCTCATGACCTTTGCAAAGCAACTATGCCACATTCATTGAATTTAAACTGAGTCATAACCATGATCATTCAAAGCATTGTTCACAAATTTTTGCCTTTTTGAATCAAGAAAGATTTTCAATTGATACCAATTGTAAATTAAGATCATTGTAAATCAAGGCAAATTAATTTCATCAAAAGCAATGTTTCCTCATCAGCCAAACATTTCAATTTCTAAATTTTGGTACTAGGCGGAGAACTTTGATCCGTGGATCACCTCACGCATAATGATAGCTTCTTGACAGACTTAATCTGTCATTTCACATATCACATTTGATATACCAAAGATTCATTCAATGAAGGCCTAGCATGGCTTGTGAAGAAATGCAATCAAAATCACAGAAGTAAGAGCATCAAAATCACCTAATTTGACAATGAAGATAAAGCAAAGTTGGGGTTTTACCAAATGAGTGTGCCTTGTTTATTTATATTGGAACCCCATTTATTCTTTATTTCCTCAAGGCACACTTGCATAGAAACCAACTCATAAGACAGATTTAGGTACCCAAGCCTTCTTGGGTCCCGGTGGATTTGTAGCATTATCACCAAAAGAGTTCTTCCATAGTTTCATTGCTTCCATATCATCATTTTTCATGATCGTGCAATCCTCAGTCACATGTCCATTGTTTCCTCAGTAAAAGCATTGAGGAGGAACAACTCTAGCAAAAGACTTTCTTTGATAAGCAAACGAGTTTTCAAAAATATTCCATGTTTTATTTGCAAAAGTTCTAGGTTTACCAAAATTAAACCTAGCATTCATCCTAGAAGCATGAGAGTTATCATTTTTCAAAAATCAACAATTTTTCTTAACATGCCCATACTTTTCACTATGAAAACAACAAGGAGAAGTATATCTACTGAATGATTTCTCATGACATGTATGAGTTTTTCCAAACCATTTTCTTTTATGAGATGAAAACACTTTTTCATGAAATGCATGTTTATTATTCAATTTTCTTTGATAAGCAAATCTAGCATTCATGGCATTGAGATCATCATTTTGCTTTACAAAGTAATTTTCTATCATATGGCCTAATTTATTACAATAAAAGCAAAGAACATTTCTTTTTCTTTGCATGCATGTTGGTCATCTTTTTTCATGATATCACACACATCCATAACATGGCCATGCATTCCACAATAAAAATATTCAACATTAGTTTTCATTTTTCACCCACCTTGAACTTTTTGAAACCTATTTGGCATTGTGGGCTTTGGGTTCACATTTTTATTTTCTTTTCAAAACCATTTCAGAAATTTTTAATTTTAAAAAAGGAGGATGTGCTTTTGAAGTGCTGGGAATATTTGAAGTATGAACAAAACAAGTTTTCATTTTATCTTCAAAAGCCTTTTGTTCAAAGCATTGTAACCAAGACCTTCCTTTTGAAAATTCATCTTTACACCAAGCATTTTATCCAAAGTTTCCTTGCCCTTAACAAATTTTGAGAGATCATGCTTCAAATTTTCTATCTCATTTTCACATACAAGGATTTTATCACTAAGCAAACAGTTCTTAGATGTGAGTTTCTCATTTTCTTCCATGAGTTCCTTATTTTCAGCATTCATAGAGTGGAACTTTTCGGTTAGCTTTTCAAGGACTTTTTCAGTTTCAGCAAGCGTTGAATTCTTTTCAAGCAACCGTTCATTTTCAGATTTTAACAAAGCATTTTTTTTTCAAGTTTATCAAAACTTTTCAAAGTACCTTCAAGTAAAGAAATCTGAATCAACATAGCACCATTTTTCTTTTTAAGATCTTAATTTTCATCGATGATGCTCTTGCTATCAATTTTAGAATCAAGTAATTTTTCAAATATTTTCTCATCATCAGAAAGAGAAGCTAATTTATTTCTTAAGATTTCTTCATATTTCTCAAGCATGGAAATTTTAGACATCAAGAGTTTGTTCTGTTCACTCAAATCATGACAATCATTTTCAAAATCAAGAGATGTATTAATTTTTCTAACTATCTCAAGTTCATCGTTCAAACAAGAAATCTCATCTGAAAATAATTCAACTTTAGATTCTAAAAGTTCATTTTTATATTCTAAATTCTCAATCTTTGACTCTAATGTTTCATAGTTTTCATAGGGAGGATTATCATGCACATTCTCATTAATCTTCCTTTTCAATGTTTTATTTTCAGATTTGAGTTTCTTGCATTTATCATACATTTCAGCAAATGCCATTTGCCATTCCTCAATAGAAAGTTCTTCGGATTCAGAATTTACCTCATCTGAATTTTCTTCACCATGAGCCATTAAGCATGGATCCATTACTTCTTCTTCATACTTTCGTGCCAACTCATCCCAAAGGTCTCTTGCCGACCTGCACAATGAAATTTGTGAAAGTATATTAGATTCAATGGCATTTATAAGAAAATTTAGTGCTCTAAGATTCATTGCATTTTTCTCAACATGCTCATCATCACATTTACTTTGTTCAGCAGAAGGTTTGTATGGACCTTCACATATCACCTTCCAAATATTAGGTTCATGCAAAGCAAGATAAACACATATTATATTTCTTCAAGAAATAAAATTATAACCATTAAAGCATGGAGGACAAGAAGTTAAACAACTTTTGGCCATTTCTCTCGAGGTTGCCATTGCCTAAGATCACTCTATAGATTGTGAGATCTCAAGACAAATAGAGCCGAGGCTCTGATATCAATTGTTGGGTCCGTGACAACGAAAATAAAGAGGGGGGGGTGAATTGATTGGCCCTCTAAAAAATTAATTTCAAACTATTTCGATCAACTTTGATAAACAAAAGATAGATAGTCAATTAATCCCTATGCGCCTAGATGAACAACGAACAAGAAATAGCAATTTGGATAATGCACTCAATTCTCTCTCACGTGTGATTAACAAAGATGTGAATATGAACGTGTGTGCAACTGTGCCGAGGCGTCGAATAATGAAAAACTAGAACAAAGGAAGCACAACCACAATTACGCCACAAGCAAACCACAAGGCACAGAGAACTTTTAGGTGGTTCGGCCACACACCTTGTGCACCTACGTCCACCCCCACCGAACACGGTGAGGATTCCACTATCTTGTAAAAACACTTACAAGACAACACACACGGAGCGATGCTCCAACACACACGTAGGTAGAACCTACACACACATAGGAGTAAACTCCCAACCACACACGGGGAATAATCCCCAAACACACACGCGGAGTTCCTCCGCCCAAAACGACGCACACGCGTCAACACACACACTCAGAGATAAAATCTCTGAACACACACACACAAAGTATTTGTTCAAAAATTAATGAAACATGGACAAATAGATACAATAAACTCCAAACAAACTCTAGAGACTGAATCAAAGAAGATATAGCATGTATGAAGCTCCCCCTTCTAGAAATACTCTAGCTCTTTTTGGCTCGTTGTCGGATGGTCGCGATTTCGGCATCCTCACGTTCCTCTCTTCAAGCCGCTCCCTTTTCTCTTATATCACGAGCTCCAAAAACCTCTCCAAGTAGATCAAAACCTCCTTGCAAGAGCTCCTTCGTTGCTTTCCCCCTTTCCTTCACCTACAAGATAGAAACATGAACACATTAGGTTATATTTCACAAATTCAGAGTTGAGGTATATATACAAGTTGGAGTGGGGAAAAGACTCATAAAACCCTCCTAGAACATGTTAGAAACACCCTCATATGTCTAAGAAACATTTTAGGGTAGTTTGGTAAAGTTTCAAGGGGTTTAGAATGGGTTTAGAAGACAATCGCAAAACCCGTGCCGAAAAGTGTCGACTCTTAGAGTTGACACTTTTAACCTGTGCAGACTAAAGAGTCGAAACTAGAGCACAGATAGAAAAGAGTCGACTCTTAGAGTCGACACTTTTTCTCTGCAACCCATACAACACACAAACAGAACTATGTCCAAAGAGAGTCGACTCTTCTATGTTCACATGCAAAAACACCTTTTTTAGCCTCAAAAACCCCATGAACTTAATGTGGTTTGATTGTACCATTTATCCTGGATTCACAAGGGGTTTAACCTATGAATTTGAACCTACAAAACATGATAAATCAAGTGGTTAGATGACAATCGAAATTCTTGCATGAAGGATGGCACTTTCAACTTCTTCACTGAAAAATACTTCAACAAATCCACTCAAACATGTATTGGACTTCTCATTTCAACCAACAAAAACATGTTACACCAAGTGACAAGCTTTTGTTATGATGAACTCGAATCTTTCAATCATCCAAATATAAAGACATGGGAGCTTAACCATTCAATAGCGTTCTTGTATCTACATAACCTTCAACATCAAAATGCTTCAACATGCACATGTAGACAATCATGCCAAATGCAAAGGCATGTATAGTAGCATTGGAACTCATTCATTCAAATTGCATTCTTGTTGATAAAAATTATAGCGACCCAGATTCCGGATACCCGGTGCATCCGGTATAAATACCGAATACACGTGATACCACATGGGACCCGCGAGGCCTCCCAAGCGCGGGAAAGCGCCGAAGGGAAAAAGGAGTGTGTGGAATACATTGAAGCCAGCAGATATAACAGTAAGCAATTAAATTTCATAACATTGGATTGCTTAAGTAGCAGAAATAAAATTACTTTTTTCATTAATAATTCAAATTTTACAATTATACACCAGAGTCTAGCCCAAAGGAAAGACAACAAGTCTAACACGGTACAGTCTGACAGAAAGAAACATACACTGAAGTCGGGGAAAACCCGACGCAGGTACAGCTGGCAGCTACAGCGAACGTGCTCCACCAGGAACAGCAGAGGCAGACGGCGAAACCCACCTGAAAAGCAGCAAGGGTGAGTCTCTAAACAGAAACTCAGTAGGGGTCACACAGATCCCCACTGGAAAACGCACAGTGCAACGGAAGCAACAGAAACAACGAGTGCAGCAAAGCAGGAAAGGCTACACTATAAAGCTGTAAACATACAGGGTACAGCAGGAGTAGGGAACAGGCTAAGAGCAAGGGGAGCTCAACAACAAAGAAGAGCGAGGCCGTAAAACACGGGACAACGGCCACCGAGGAGAACTCGGCACCCTAAGCTACTCCAAACGGTAACAGACGGTCAACCCCAAACTCACACAGTAGGGTAACCCAGTCCGTCGGCCAAAGCAAAGGCGAAGGCAGACGCCGACGCCGAAAATACAGACAAACACGACTGGAAACGTCGTGCACGTAGCCCCACGCATGACAGGAACGTCATGCAAATGACAGAACACCGACCTCAAGTACGGCCACAAGCGGGCAACTCGAAAAGGTCACAGCGCGCAAGAAAACACCGAGAGTCACCGCACCAAGTGATAGGAGCACCCTCCTCCCAGAAGAACAGCCAGATGCGTCCACTAACGTCTTACACTGCGCCACAAGTGTCAAGTCACTCAAGGACAAGACACACCAAGAACCAGGTCCAAGGAACAACATTTTCAAGGAAACAAGGTACCACAGCACGAAACTACAGCACCAACTATGAGTGACTAGTCAGGGCCACGCCCGTCGGCGCAAGTCCCCAGTCCCTGACCACGTGTGCACACACCGACCTCTACCTAGGTCAGGCCTCTAGCTAGTATTCCCCTCGGTAGGATGCTACCGTTGGCCGGGGTCTACGGAACTAGCTTAAAAATCATACGTAACAAGACGCAACAGGAAAACCCCTCCACCACTCCCGGTGGGTCGGCAACAAGCCTAGGGCTACAACTAGTAGAGGCTCACAAGGCACAGACTCCAAAACATAGGTGCTAAAGCACAGACAGTCTAAGAAAGGCCCTGTCTCGTGCACCACAAAGCACCAAGGCAGTCAAACAACCGCCAACCGACTCAGGACCAGGCAACTAGACCTACAACGTAACGATCCTTGAGTCAGATGACTCAACGGCAAGATCGTCACAAACAGCGGAACAAGCCGCCAATCGGCCTAATCCTAAGCCAGAAGAAATCACGCTCTGCCGAAAACAACACACGGAGGCCTGAGGGAAACACCAAGAACCCTCAGCACACCTGGACACGCAAACCGAGGTAAGGTAACACCTCGAGGCATCCAGAAGTAGTGTCTCGAGCCGGGCACAACCACCGAGACACACCCACACAAGGTCACATGTCAACCACTGGGTCACACCAGGTTGACCGGAACCAGACCAAACATAAGCAAAAGTAGGATAGGAAATCCTACCTCAAGCAAGAAGACGCCTAGCCACCTTACCACGTAGTCTTAGCCCTCATAGGATGTCGGGAGACATCCACGGGACAATGGGCAGACCACAAGGACATGCCAAGACACGCCGAAACTGGAATCACAGAAATCGGAGCACCGGGCATGTAACGCGCCACCCCTAGACCGCTACAAGCATATGACGGTCTAGACCAGGGCCGTTACACACCAAGTGACGGTCGGACGATAGGCCGTCACTCACACACCACCCTAACCACTCTAAAACACAAACACACGAATCAAGGCCAACTAACGCACAAGGCCAAGCGCGTTACAAGCAAGCAACGCGGCAGGGGAGACGCGCTAGAACCAAACGACGCACAGGGGCAGGCGCGTTACTAACACAACCCGAAGACAGAAAATAAAGGCTGAGCTAGGCCATGTAACGGTCTCAGAAGGACGCGTTACATCCAAATAACGCACGGGGGCAAGGCCGTCACACACAAGACAACACACATTCACCCTGCCCTCAGCCAAACAGCATGTAACAGCCTAAGCACGGCGCGTTACAACGCTGTTACGCACGAGGACACGACCGCTACATCAACCGCCTTAAACAGTCAACGCCCAGCCAAACTCGGTCAAACACAATGTAACGGCCCAACCTGGGCGCGTTACAACACTCTGACGCGCCAGGACCAGGCCGTCAGAGGAACCGCCATACTCAATCCGCAAAACGACAAAACGGATGTAACGCGTCAAGCCATACGCGTTACAGGGCTTGTGACGTGCCACCATTGGGCCGTCACACGCCCAAAGCCAGCAGAACCCAAAAACGTCAGCCGATGTAACGGCCAATCGTGGGGCCGTCAAAGACAAGTGACAGTCGCTGGCATGACCGCTACATCGATCACGGCGGGAAAACAGAGGAACGGCCAAATCGGCCCGTTCCACGCCCCATTCACGCCGAAACGCAGGGGAACCAAACCCAAACGACAATAAACAACATAAGAAGGCTAAAAAGCCCACATGAATGCTCAAAAACGCACGATCGGGGCGATTTCATCAAATCCACCCAAAGTGGGTCACCGAGGTTCCCGAGCTTCTACCGGCCTCGAATGAACACCAAACCACACGAAATCAACATGGATGAGATCCTAACATCCCAACTGTCAGTTAGAAACTAACTACGCCGCAAACAGTCGCCGATTACCGGTCGGCCCTAAAAACCACGAAAATCACGGATTAGGCAAACCAAGCCCAAACTCGACCGTTTCCTAGCCGAACGACGTGCAATGGCAGGGAAAACGGAGAGGACGAAGTAAGGATCAGTCACCCTACCTCCACCGAAGAAACCGAGCCCCGAAAGGACTAAACCACGCTGAAAACCACTCGCGAACAGATTTCACCGGCTTTGAATCCACCGAACGGGATCGCGCTAGAATCGATCCGATCCTTGCTCCATCACGCACCCAGCCAACTCCATCACGTCCCCAACACGTGCCTCTAGGTCCTCCGTCTGTAGCCAGAGCCGAGGACGCGAACGGGAGAGAAAACGGGAGAGGGAGAGGCGACGACGGCGAATGAGAAGGAGGAGAGAGGAAAAGAAAAGAAAAAGAAAAGAAATTAGGAAATTTTCCTATTTTCTGAAAATTCCAAAAATGCGCCGAAAATGCACAAATTCAGAAAAATACGCAAAAATAGTCGAAAGGACCGGCTCGAAGAGTACATCGTCGCTGCAGCATCCACAAGTTCGAGAATTGAAAACAAACTCACTGTAGGGTTCCGTAACTAGTACGTGAGAAAAACCCACACGGCTCGTCAAACTCAACTCGGAAGCTACCAAAGTGAACTGAAACTCACCGAAACCAATCCGAAACAGATCCGAAAGATCCAGCAGAGATCCAACAAGACCTGCAAAAGATCCATCAAGATCCAGGGCATTACAAAAATAACATTTATGAAGTATTATTTTCACGAGGAGCATTGTTATAAACATGGGACCTTCAAGTCGCATGCATCACATACATCAGTATGCATTCATGTAAACATGTTTTCTTATTTAAAATCATATGCATCACATGCATCTCATACATATGCAATTATGCATTCATCCAAGCATGTTTCCACAAAATCAATCTCATCTAGAACATAAATCCATATCGACAAAGATGCATATTTCATAGAGAAATGTTTCCATGATCTCACACACACATAAAGTAATGTTGTCATCAAAATCACAAGCATAGCACAACACTATTCGAATGGGCCCGCGAATATGACAAGATTGTCCTCCCAGAGCCCAAAAGACCAAATGATGCCAGGTGGAAAGATGACCCTTAATTTTGCTCTCGTCATCAACAGAGAGGGCATTCCATTGAGGACTGCTATGTATTCAGAGACGATGTTGAAAGCCTAATTCAGAAAGGTAAAATACAGATAGGTGAGTATAGGGTAGACCCACCGCATCCTCACCAGATGCCCAGCTTTAAGAGGGCAGCCAACACGGCCTCTCCACACTAGCTAAAGAACAACGTGCTCTAAAGGGCGTTCCAAGCCCCTTGGATTATGGCGGAAAAAATGTAAGATGCAAATGGCACTCCGACTCGGGGGAAGATATTGAAAATAAAAGAAGATAGAAACCCGAAGATGAAGAAGTTACCACCCTATACGGTGATATGTTGTCTACACTTTTTAAAGTTGACAAAATGCACAAAAACAAAGCTAGCCGATGTCAAGGCCAATGACAGAATGAGGAAGCTAAACTCTCGCTAAGAGATGCTCTCCCCTGATGAATGATTCAGCAAGATATCACTCCAGCTCCACGTGCTTCAGCACACTGCGGAGGATGCCCTACGTGGTGCAGCTGGATGTTCAACCGCCCAACGGGATTAATTTAGTCGGGGGGGGCAATGCTGACCTGAGATGATGATAAGAAGCATGATGTATGATCCAAAATGATGTACTCATGCTACACTTCTAAGGTATCCACGATGGAAATAATAAAATGTTAATGTGAGGTGTTATCCCTCGAAGATCTAGCTCTCCTCATGCAAGCTCATAAGAGCGATTCTTCTTTAAGAGAGGGACCGGGTCTGCCGAAGTGAAGATGCTCAAGCCAATGTACTGGCGAACCCTCCAAAGCTATCAACAGTCCCACCGGACAAAGCAACCGGAGTAGTGGACAGATTTGTACCCGGGAGTCCAGCAAGCTGGAGGAAGAACCCGATGAATAACATAAGCTCGAAGTCCGACTGAAAGGGCCGTCAGCGCGGTGATCTAGGTAACGGCAATGAAAAATATGTAATGATGATGTAATGATCATAAAGACCATGATGAAAAAATTGAGGATACAAAGAAATGATGACAAGATGAGCATGCAGATCACGATGAATGATGATGATGAAATGATCATGAGGATTATGATGAATGATGAAAAGAAAAAAAATTGAATATAAAAAATGATGACGACGATGAAATGATCATGAAGATCATGATGAAAAAAATAAAAAAATAAAAATAAATAACAAATGAAAGAAGGATGAAGATGATGATCAAAATCAAAATGAATGATGATAGAAGACCAATGAAGAACGATGAATGCTTGAAAATGATCAGCACCTAGGTCGACAGATGTCCAAGGATGTTCAAGATGGTCAATCGTTGGCATCCGGACCGACGAATATTCAGGATGTCCGAGATGTTCAACCGTCGGCACTTAGCCCGACAGATGTTCGAAGAGACTCAAAAGCTGTTAAAAACATCTGACCATCGGCATTCAGCCTGACAGATGTTCGAAGATGTTCAAGATGCTCAACCATTGGCATTCGGCCTGATTAATGCTCAAAGATTAAAAAAAAATGTTAAAAATGCTCAACCATTGGCATTCAACCCGATAGATGATTGAAGATGTTCAAAGATGTTAAAGATGTTAAACCATTGGCGCCCACGCCGACAGATAAAGATAAAGATAAAGATGTTAAACCATCAGTGCCTGTGCCGACAGATGTTTGATGAAGATGAAGATGTTAAACAATTGGCGCCCGGACCAATAGATGTTCTGATGATGATGAAGATGTTAAAGATGTTAAACCATTGACGCCCACGCCGATAGATGCTCTGATGATGATGAAGATGTTAAACCATTGGCGACCGTGTCGACAGATGTTCGATGATGATGAAGATGTTCAACCATTGGCGCCCGCGCCAACAGATGTTCGATGATGATGACGATGTTCAACCATTGGCGTCCGCGCCAACAGATGTTCAATGATGTTCAAAGATGTCCAAGATGTTCGACCATCAACGTCCAGGCCGGCAGCCCGTGATGTCAAAGATGTTCAAGATGTTTAATTATCGGCATCCGGGTCGACAGATGATCAAAGATGTCAACAAACATTCAAAGATATTCAAGATAGTCAACCACCGGCCTCCAAGCCGATAGATATTCCATGATGTTTCAAGATGATTGAAGATATACAAAGATGCTCAAGATGCTCAACCACCGTGATGCCCTGTGTTGACACAAATTCAGTGTCGATGAAAAAAAGGAAAAATAAAAATAAAAAAATTAAAATAAAAAAATAAAAAAAGAAAGAGAAGAATAGAAAAGGAAAGGAAGAGAGAGGGGGTGCAACCCTTTAAATGCCTCAATTCGATGGCCATGGCCTTCCGGGGCCTTGGCCAAAATGTCTGAGCTAGACCTTTCATCTAATTCGGAGAAACCAAATTTCCTTTCTTGGTGCAATCCTAGTACCGATGATACACTTGACTCGGTGCCTATGGCCTCCCGAGGCCTTAGCCGAGGAGCTGGCTCAGACCTTCCGTCTAAGCCAGATGAACCTAATTCCTTGCGACAGTATGAACCCAATCCGATTGGTGCATGGCTCTCTGTTAGGACCAACCCATCTGTCCCATCGCGATGTTCGATACAACCCAATGGCTTATACCTTCTTAGACGGAAGGTCTTTGCGATGACCTATACCAGATGTCATGATTGATATCTGATTTTTCATCAGAACCAATCAATACAACCCGATGGCTTAGACCTTCCGTCTAAGAACAGATACGCCAGATGTCATTGCGCCAGTAAAGACCTAATGCTGACGATGTCATCTTGATTGGCGCCTGATTTCCTATCAGAACCAATCAATATAATTCACGGCCGAGATCATTCGCGTGAAGCTAATGATCTGCTGCTCAGATGAGAACCGCCTGCCGAGTAAGAAGCTGCACCCGCAGGCCCCGCTCCCTCATCCCTCGTTCGTGGCACCCGCGGGTGGGGGGCATTTGTTGGCACTAAAAAAATGATGAAAGAGAAGAAAGAAAGAAAAAGGGAAGAAAGGAAGTAGGCCCAAGCATAAATGGGCCCAATGAAATGGAAAAAATAGAGAAGAGATGAGAATGGACAAATGGAAATGGCCCAAGCCCAATACAAAAGGGAACAAAAAGGAGAAAAGGGGCGCATAGGGCTAGGTGCGCAAATAGAAGGAAAGGAGGGGAGAAAGGCAAAAGAAGAAGATTTTTCAAAAAAAAAATGAAAATATAAGGAAAATCACGTCACTATTCACCCATGTCACACCCACTCCTTGCGATTTCTCTCTCCCCCATTCTTCTTCTTCTTCTCCCCTGTCCGAGCATTAATGACTCGCTGACCTCCACATGCACGCTCGAACTGCCAATGGCATAAACACCACCCTCTAGTGAGGGCGCTTCGCCCATCAACGATGTGCCATGCCCCTCCCACCTGCTTCCCCTCACCCCTGCAAAGCAGTAGCAACGCGCCGACACAGTAGTAGCAACCATGCTTCGACAGCGCAGCAGCAATGACAGTATGGCAGCAACAGATGGAAAGAAAAAAAATATAATATGGGAAGGTTGTTTTCCCTCCGAAACAGGGGCTCCGGCCCCTAAATAAAGATCACCCCGGTGGAGCTTAAAACTTCTGTTGGCCCAGAACAGAAGGCGGATAAGAAGGGGGGTTGAATTGTCCCCCTGGCGAGATGGTCAATTTTAAAAACAAATTAATGAAATGCAGTGGAAATGAAATTAACTACGTTAATTAAACTAAACTGAAGTGAGATTTAGGTTCACTCAATCTTTTGATCTCACTCGAATAATCTATGCACTGAACGATTGAACCTACGCTAAACAAGGATAGCAGATGTAGCAATGTGTAGTGGTGTAGTGAATAAAAATCTATAAATAGACTTGTGAACGGAGATAGGAGAAATGGACAATCACATAGGCATGCCCCAAAGAACATGGAGATTTTTAGGTGGTTTGGGACAACGACGGGCTCCCTACGTCCACCCCTCACTTAAACCCGATGAGGCTTCACTAACATGCTACACATGTAGCAACCACGGGGACGAACCCCAACACCTCACACGCTGCCTCCGCAGCAATCCACACACACGGGGCCTAGCCCCAGACCGCTGCCACCGTAGCACACACACACACAGTCGGGGAACTCACCCCGCACTAAATCATCACAAAGATGCAACTCCGTCCACACACACAGATATTCCGATGTTCATAAAAATAGAAAGATGATCAATACATGCTCAATATTCAAGATAGAAATCGTTGGAAAATAAATAGGAAGGTTCCAGAAATATATTCTTAAGTGATGAAGGGCATGGAGTTGATTTTGCATGAATCATCTGCATTGGAGGTCACTTTTCGACCTCAATGATACCGAACGAGCTTCTCTTGAAGATGGAGCTTCGTCGGAGCTTGAAAGCTTGATGAGAAATGGATGAGAGATGCATATCTCACCTTGACAGCCTTGATAGCCCTGCAAGGATGAGAAAAATGTGAACACTTCTTAGAAAAAACCTCTCCACTCCTTCCTGCGGCTATGCCCCTTTCTTTCCTTCTTTTCCAATGTGAAAAACGCAGCACACATATATGGAGAGAAAAAGATGATGCAATGACCATTAAACCCTTGGTAAAAGCCTCTCAAAACACCACTTAAATATGTAAGAATGCCCTAAGGGTGAAGGTGTAAAAGAGCAAGACAAATAGATCACAAATGGTGGGTTTCAAAATCCAATACGCAAACTCGATCCCGATGCACTAGAGCAAGTATCGACTCTTAGAGTCGACACTTTTGTCAAGGTGTTCTATCCCCTAAAAAAATTGAACCCAGGAGAAAGTGTCAACTCTCAGAGTCGACACTTTTTGCCAACCATTCTACCTTCTGAAACCAGCCGACCCAGGACACCAAGTGTCGACTTTCAGAGTCGACACTTGCTGCCTGCTGCACCAAGGCAGCATGCATGTTAACAAACAAGTGTCCAGTCTGTGAGTCGACACTTGCAATGTCTATGACAAAAATTGCCTTGGCAGTCTAAAGCATGCAGTGAAACCTTTCAAACCCATTGAAAACATGATTTGCCAATTAAAATGACATGCATTTGAGGGTCTTAAAAACATCAAACAAAACTTGGTTTCATAAAGGAATATGGGATACAAGATAAGCAATATATTCATGGAAACATGAATGTAATACAATGAAGGCCTAGACAATCCATGTACTATATGCATAAAACCCCATTCAGATATTGAAGAACTAATGAGCATTTTATCCTATAAAAACCCATGCAGAAAATACATAGGACTCAATAATTCCAACTTAGTGTATGCACCAAAAACACAAGCTTTACTCTACTGGACAAGATTGTCTTCTTTAAGATAGCCACACCCATCAAGGATCACAACATAAAGCATTTCCATACTACATAGCAAAGGTGTGAAAAAATTCAAGCAAATGAAAAGCCTAGCAAAACTGGACAAGTCGACTTGACGCAGCCATGGCCCAGTTTCTTTTGTCCAGACCTTAGCACAAGTCATTCCAACAAACCATTTGACAATTCATCATGAAAAACCCAATTATCACATGAAGGCTCCTAAGTGTCAAGCACACTATGCATGAATCACATTCATGATATCCACCATGCATTTCAAACCTGCAAAACAAGATAATCAACATATGAGCTCATTTCATTTACCAGAACACTTGTACACACAAATGTCACTCTTATACCCATGCAGTGCACATAATATTTTGTTATCATCAAAACCATTGCCGAAAATAAAGAGGGAGCGCAACGAACCCAATAATCTCCCCCTTTTTGATGATGACAAAATATTGTTGCCACACTAAAACTCTCTCCCCCTTTGGCATAATCAAAAAGTGGTGGACTAGAGGAATAAATTTGAAATTTCAAAAACAAATGAGACAGAAATATAAAGTCAATGGCGCACGAACCCAGCAATAACCTACCATGAAAGGAAAGTGTGTGAACCATGAACACCAAGCAAGAAAATGAAATTTGATGTGCAATATGCAAGATGACAGAAAAATATGCAGATGCTCAAGTTTTGAATTATATGCAAATGTATGGCTGAATCTTACATTATTCTCCCCCTTTTTGTCATAAACAAAAACTGATTGACAATGGGGTTATTTAACCTATTATATACATGCATTATCTAAAGATGCATCAAGGTGACATGAAGCATGATATGAATAAAAAGGATCAGGTAATCAAGCACTCAAGTATGCATAATAACATATATAAGCAAGCAAGTCCCCTAGGGACAGGTTTAAGACATGATGTGCATGAATAATACTAAGAAGGTCGTGCTTACAAAAAGATAGTACTGCATAAGCCGTGAAAGATGACTGATTCAAAAGGTACATTCACATAATCAATCCGAAGTGTATATGTGAGAATTGAGCAATGAATTCCAAAATAATATGGATTATCAGATTTTCTAAGGAACACTAAAGAGAACCTATCTTCCATACATTTCCATACACAATGCTCGAATATTGGCAGCTATGTATAACCTGATTTTTTTTAAATACAAGAGGGTGACTAACCTTTTGACGCGAGTTGTACCCTTTGTCTCAGGGGCACTTCCCGGTTACTTAGTTTCGTCACTTAGTTTAATTACGGGTTTTGTCACTTTTCGGCGTGATTTTCCTGCTTTGTTTCAGGGGGGATTCCCGGCTACTCGGTGTCAAATCACACATATTGTAATTGTGAATTTTCTTCACTTTTCGACGTGAGTTTCCTCCTTTGTTTCAGGGAGGATTCCCGACTACTCAGATTCGCGTTCCACTTATTCAGATTTTTGATGGGACAAACAGCTTTTTCCTCATGAGACATGAGTTTTCTATGTAGAGAATCAAGAGTCCATTGAAGTGTTGAGTAGAATAGCTGTAATCCTTATTAGATTGAATCATTTGTCTCAAATAGTGCAAATTGTGTGGGTGGTTGTACTGAATGTCAAAGATGAATTAGTCTCACCATAGTTATGTCTCCCCCTAAGTGTATGCACTGTTATGAATACCTCCCCCTTAATATGTGCCATGTAACAAACATGTCTAAATCAATGTAACTTTATTTAGCAAGGAGGTGAGGTCTTAGAAGATTTTTAAGAAATGGTTTTCTAGAAATATATACATGTATTCAAGCAAGGATTTGAAAGTAAGTTCATGCAAGATGATTTCCAGTACGTGATGGAGGTGTAGGTCCAAAGACCTGACTCACGCATGGTGAGTGTTTCTCGATGGATAGAATCCACCATTCCACAACACACCATTTTAAATACCAAAGAATCATGGCATTCAAACAAGCAAGTATGTAAAGTATGTCCAAGTATATGCATGTAACTGAAAAGATAATGAAAATTTATTTCTATTCACAAATATGCAAGCATATGTGCAATTCTAAAGCATGATTTGAATGGATGCAAAACTGAACAATTATTTACAAGAAGATAAACAAACGTGTGTATGCAAGTTCCTCAACACAACAAAACTCTTTATCATTTCCAAAATCAACAAAAGGTGATAACAAGATTGAAGAAGGTCGAATTAACAAGATCCAACTAAGTGTATGTTTGTATTATTTAATAGAAGATTTTAGAACTTGATCTCTCTTACCTTTGCTTTGAGAAGCCATTATTTATCTCGATCTCAAGGCACTTCTGCAAAACAAATTTCTCACTTTATAAATTTAGGTACCCAAGCTTTCTTGGGTCCCTTAGAGTTAGTTCCACTTCGAAGAGAAAATATTCTATTCTTCCTTTCAAACCACTGATCATCGGCCCTCATCAAATCGCACACGTACATGGAGTGGCCGAGCATACCACAATAAAAGCAAGTAACATTTGGCTTTATGAAATAATTCTTTCTATGCATGTTTGAAGGATTTATATATGAGTTCATGCATGGATGAACAGGGGAATAACAAAGTAAATCAACGGATTTTTGAAATTAATTTCTTACAAAAGAATTTTTCTTTAGGGGTGAGTGTCCCACAACTCTTGTCTCATTTCTAGGATTTTCATTGCTAGTTTCACCAATCTTTTACTTTCCTTTCAATTTCATTTGAACAATATATTTCAGTTTCTTCAATTCATCAGACATGGTATAGAAGTTGGTTTCCATTTCTTTCTTAGATTTTTCACATTCACTTAACTTCAATTTGATTTCATCCAACTCCTTTATCACTTCTTCATTTTTAGTTTTCAAGTTTTTCACATTCTCATAAGCATGTTGTTTTTCAATTTCTAAGCATGAAATTTCATCCTCAAATAGACAAACTTTAGACAACAACATTTCATTTTCATTTTTCATTTTTTCAAGTTCCAACTCAAGTAAACTACATTTAGTGCATGAAGATGAACTAGAATGTAAAATATCATGAAACTTCTTTTTTAAGATTTTATTTTTATGTTTCAACTTCTTGCACTTTTCATACATTCCAGCATATGCAATTTCCCATTCTTCACAAGTAAGATTTTCGTTATTAGATTTTACCTCAGTCTCTGTAGCAACCCTGGTAAATTGAAGGAATAAAATCCTAAATAGATTGAAAACTAAACCAATGTTCAAGGCCCAACTCATATATACAATTAAACCACTTATATATATATATATATACCAAATGGGCCTTACACTTAACCGGATAAAAAATAAGCCAAAGGAAAGGGCGCCCTGCCCTAGGGCGCCATTTCATAAAATGAAGACCCCTCATGGGGGCGCCATTTACATGAAGGGCGCCTCTATCATGGGCGCTATTTCCCTGCAGAGAAAAATTGGAAATCCGACTGCAGTGTTTTGTTCGAACTAGGATGCTATTTGGGAAGGTCTTGATCTGGAAGGATTAACACGTAGGGAAGTTTAAATATCAATAGGATTACATCCATGGAAACTTTGATCACGATCAAACTCTTAACCCCGATCGAATCCCTTCTCTATAAATACCTAACCCCCTCCATCGAACCCTCTGTTGGCTATATTTTTCAAAGACGTCCTGCTGCTCTTCGTTTCCCTACAGCTTACTGTTTCCTTTCTCTTCAGCTGTACGTGGGGGAGAGGTCATGTTCTATTTTTCTGCTTCTTCCTGGAGGAGGCTTGTGGCTGCTACTGTCGTTAGAGGAAGAAGTCTTGCTTCTTCTGCTAGTGGGTTACTGAGAAGAGTTTCTTCTCCATCTACTTCCGCTGAAGCTGCATCATCTCTTCCCAGTTGCTGTTCTTCTACAACTAGGACAAGAAGAACCAGTCTCTTCTTCACCTACACTGCTTCTGCCGATACAGAGTATCGGATATTCATATACTCTTCACTGATCATCAACCAAAAATCACCCAATCAAGGTAGGTGTTCTCAAGTACAAGCCCAATCTAATAGATATCAGATCATGAGCATGCATATAAGTCTGTTAGATTGTTTTCCAGTAGGTTTCGTTACGCTTTTTGTGAGTTTCTGTAAAGGGCGCCTCCCTATAGGGCGCTATTTAATGTAACGACCATGTAAACAGTCGTTAGTCTATTGGTTATTTAATAAATACACATGTTCAAAATTTAATAACCATGAACCATGATATCTAATCTAATGCATGAGTATACTACCTAATTCATGCTATTTTTCTCTACATGTCCATGTGTTCATTCTTGCAAAAATTATTTTTATTGGAAAAGTGCTACTGTTCATGACCAAAATACATTGATATTGAAATCACAACAGGCACCCTGCCATTATTTTGAAATATGGCGTCCCTGACTAGGGCGCTATATGCTGAATTGAAGACTTAAGCCAAGGTGTCGTTTACCTGCACAAAACTTTGAAAGTATGTAAAAATGTATATATATAACCTGGATACAATGACTTAATGAAGAGTCATTATTTAATGAACTAGCGACCCTGCCCAAGGCGCTATTTCATTAAATGAAGACTTAACCCCAGGCGCTATTTACCTGATTCCTGATTTTCATGATTTTCTATAACCCTTTACAGTGGGTTATGTATATAGGCACTATATTCCAGTCCGTGAGTATAGTCCCACATTTCTCGGTGTTTTATCGATTACCCCACTATTTCTCGGTGATAGATGAACCCTCCGCAGGATATTCCTTTCTTCGGACTGGTGACTTTATCATAGAGACCTCCGTAAGACTCCTCGTAGCCTTGGATTCCCTCAAGGTCGATTGAGCAAGTTGTACCACTAAAACCCATGACCTTTTTGATTGCCATGTCACTCTAGAGAAACATGGTAACCTGGCCCTCGTGGTATGCTAGTTGGATACTGTGAGAATATTTCTTAAGTTAATGGATTACGAAAGCATACCATTGCTATCACTTAAAGATTTAGTGCCCTGCATGTGGACACTAGTTCTTCCTGCCTTATCATGTACAAAGAACGAGCAATCATGAGGATATGAGTGCTTATTCTTGTTCACTTGGCACCCACTAGGGAGTCAAATCCACCCAGTTTCTATGAGTATCGTGTTTTTACCGACTTGATCGTAGTATTTCCTTACATGAAAGTTCTATCCTTGTGATTCTATTCCACAAGATCTACCCTATATTCCTACAAAGGTTCATTCCGTTGAAATTCTATATTGGCTATAACTAAAGTGGATGTCAAAATACATGACTCAATGCTTGCGCATATAGGGCCCGATCTGGTCCTTGGAGGAGCACCTGAAAGTACTTGTACCCATGGGAGCTAATATTGATCACGGTGTGGCATTGCACCGAAGTACTCATCGTTCTAGATAAATGGCATTCCATAAACTCTTGTACTTGTACTTAACTTGACGTGACATGACATGCGTGGCCCGGTAGGGTATTTACTTGCTTGCTTGAATATGATAGCCAATTATGGACATGACTTGATCAATGTACATGCTTGTTCTTCGTGATATAGTACTCATGAAATCTTGAAAATTTTTGCTAGTCCATGCTATTATCCCTTGCTATACACTCTCTCTCTAAGGTCGTTTCACGCGAACATGCATAGCTATACTTGCATTCATGCAACATGTAATTTACTTAAAGTAAGTTAGCACTTGAGATATAATTCCTACTGAGCGTTCGCTCACCTAGTGTTTTTCCCTATTTTTTAGGTAATTCGATGACGAGACTCATTCGGATGGGGATGGACAAGAGTGAAGAGTTTAGAGCCATTCCAACCGCCAAGCATTATTTAGTCCTATCTTTTCTATTTTCTTGAGTCATCCATTGTACTTTTATTTTATTGAGTCCTAGTGCTTTCATTAAAGAGCTGTAATAGAAATACTTGAAGGATTATGATTAATAAAGGACTTGGTTATCATTACTTGTGTGCGTTCGGTCTATGTATGTCGAAACACTTATGCTCTGATTGACATGATTGATATAACTCGTCACGCATGTCCGGGTTCCTTCCGCACTCGAGACGTGACAGTCTCGTTCTCCGCATTAGCCATCAGACATAGATTTTGGACCTACTCATCCAGGTCATCCTCCTTCTCGGATTTGGACTCGTTCTCATCCTCATCACTCCATGTCATCTTCATGGCCTTGGGCTTCTTTGTTTTTTCATTCTTGATCTTCTTTTGAAGTTCTGGGCACTCATTTCTCATGTGGCCGACTTTGTTACATTCATAGCACCTTATCTCTCGTCTCTTTTCCAGTGGCTTTTTTTGAATTTTTCTAGGAGAAGTGTCATTCCTTCTAATCTTCTTTAAAAAATTTATGGCTCTTCTAGTGATGAGGGTCACCAGTTCTTCCTCACTACTATCAAGACTTGACCCTTCATCACTTTCTTCAGAAGGCTGTGGGTTAGCCTTAAATATAACTGATTTCATTATTCCTTTCTCCTCCTTAGTCCTTTTAATGTTGATTTCATAGGTCATCAAGGACCCAATCAACTCATCCAACGTAAGTGTGGTGAGATCTTTAGAGTCTTCTATCACGGTCGCTTTCGTATGCCATTGTGGTGACAAGGATCACAGCACCTTCCTCACAAGGTTTTGATTTGTGTACTCCTTTCCCAGCGCTTTCAAACTATTAGTAATCTCACTTAACCTAGCAAACATCTCCGAGATGGTCTCATGTGGCTTCATCATGAAGAGCTCGTATTCTCGGACCAATAGATTTGCTTTCGTCCCCTTTACCTCCGAAGTTCCCTCGTATATGAGTCGGAGCTTCTCCCACATTTCCTGCGCAGAGGAACACATAGATATACGTGAATATTCATTAAGATGTACAACACATTGAACAATATTCATAGCTCTGAAATTTGCACATGATTTTTAAATGTGTTCATCAGTCCAACTGTCCTCATCATCGGGCAATTAATAAGGACCTTTACTAACAACTTTCCAACTATCATAATCCTGAGCATGCAAAAACACTGTCATTCTATTTTTCCAATAAGGGTAATTTTTGGGATCAAAAAATGGTGGCCTGTGTAAAGAATGTCCCTCAGGAAGCATTCCCCTACTTTCCATCGCTAAAGATCTTTCCGCTTCAACCGTGAGATTGAATGAAATAAGAGGCCTCGCTCTGATACCAATTGTTGGCCCAAATAGATGGCGAACAAGAAGGGGGGTTGAATTGTCCTGCTAGAGAGATGGTCGATTTTAAAAATAACTTAATGAAATGCAGCAGAAATAAAATTAACTACGTTAATTAAACTAAACTGGAGTGAGATTTAGGCTCACTCAATCTTTCCGATCTTACTCAAATAATCTATGCACTGAACGATTGAACCTACGCCAAACACGGATAGCAGAAGTAGCAATGTGTAGTGGTGCAGTGAATAAAAATCTATAAATAGACTTGTGAACGGAGATAGGAGAAATGGACAATCACACAGGCATGTCACAAAGAACACGAAAATTTTTAGGTGGTTCGGGACCACGACGGGCTCCCTACGTCCACCCCTCACCGAAACCCGGTGAGGCTTCACTAACACGCTATAGATGTAGCAACCATGGGGACGAACCCCAACACCACACACGTTGCCTCCGCAGTAATCCACACACACGGGGCCTAGCCCTAGACCGCTGCCACCGCAGCACACACGCACACAGTCGGGGAACTCACCCCGCACTAAATCCTCACATGGAGACGCAACTCCGTCTAAACACATAGATATTCCGATGTTCAGAAAAATAGAAAGATGGTAAATACATGCTTAATATTCAAGATAGAAATCGTTGGAAAATAAATAGGAAGGTTCCAAAAATATATTCTTAAGTGATGAAGGGCCTGGAGTTGATTTTGCATGAATCGTCCGTAGTGGAGGTCGCTCTTCGACCTCAACGATACCAAACGAGCTTCTCTTGAAGATGGAGCTTCGTCGGAGCTTAAAAGCTTGATGAGAAATTGATGAGGGATGCGGATCTCACCTTGATAGCCTTGATAGCCCTGCAAGGATGAGAAAAACGTGTGTTGTAATCCTGTGATTTTGATGATGTCAAACACTATGACTCATATGCATGATGTCATATGTGGATGTGTTGCTTTAATGCTGATGCTGTGGTTTTGATGTGAGTTTAGTGTATGCATGATGACATCTTGGTTGTTTTGTATCTGGTAGATAGGACAATGCATATTCATGGTTGGTTGTTTTGTATCTGCTAGATAGGACAATGCAAATTCATGGCTTTACATAATCAGGTCAATGCACATACACTGTTGCACATGCTCAAGGTTGATGCATATGTTCATTTAATCAAACAGGTTGCATGCATATTCATTTTACCAAATAGGTTGTGTGCACAAACATTTTTTACAAGTTGATAGTCTAAGCACATGCATTCATGTCAAAGCATATGGATTGTGCAAGTCAGACTACATACGCACAAGGTCTAAGCACATGCGTTCAAGTCTGTGCATATTCATGTCTTATGCATATAGGTCGATGCACATTTTTCATAGACTGCATATAGGTCGGTGCACATTTTTATTAGACTGCATACATGTCGATGCACATTTGCCTTGTGCATATAAAAGGTCGGTGCACATCTGCCTTGGTCAGCTATAAGGTCGGTGCACATCTGCTCTGTGCATATAGAAGGTCGGTACACATTTGCCTTGTGCATATAAAAGGTCAGTGCAAATCTGCCTTAGCTAGTTATAAGGTCGATGCACATATTGCATCTTGCATTACAAGGTCTGTGCATGTTTTTCATATAGCACAACAAGGTATGTGCATGTTTTGCATATAGCACAACAAGGTATGTGCACATGCCACAACATGCTGAATGAGTTCGGTGCACATATAGAGGTTATGCACTATAAAGTCTGTGCATGTTTGCATATAACACAATTAGGTCTGAGCATATGTGCTAGCTTGCACACTTAGGTCTGAGCACATGTACAAGCCTGCATAGTCAGGTCGGTGCATGTCTTCACTAGCAGCATAACAGGTTGGTGCATATCTTCACTAGCAGCATAACAGGTCGGTGCATCTTCTCACCAGTAGCATATCAAGTCCGATCACATGCATAAAAGGCCTAGTTAAAGTCGGAGCACATGTTGCACCAGGTATGAGCACATGCATTTGAAGTCTAAGCATATGCATTTGAAGTCAAAGCATATTCATTCAAGTCTGAGCATATGCATAGATTCCTGTCTACGCAAGTCGGTGCACATGCACATATAAGGTCTAAGCATATAGCTCTATAGGTCTAACCTTGCATCTTATAGGTCTGAGCATATTCGTATTTTCTTCTCTCTAAGGTCAGTGCAATTACAAAAAAATGACTGCATTCAGTATTAAGAATATGCTCTCTCAAATGCTATGACTATAAGGTGTTTGATGAAATGCCTTGCATTCTTGTTCATACGACTAAGTTATTATGGGACCCAAAATAAAACATATAAAAGATTGGAAGGTTTATACTTGGCATGATTACGTGGCTCAAGTTTCTATCTCATAGGCACGTGATCCAATGCGAAGTCAGGACTGGAGATTCTGTCACGTGGAAAGCTTATCCTCAGCGTCTGACACGTGGATTCGCAGCAGTGCACTCAAGTTTGAATCTCCCAAAGCATGAGCTCGTGGGACCCAAGCTTGAGGCTCT
Organism: Amorphophallus konjac; assembly: GCA_022559845.1. Classification (NCBI taxonomy): domain Eukaryota; kingdom Viridiplantae; phylum Streptophyta; class Magnoliopsida; order Alismatales; family Araceae; genus Amorphophallus; species Amorphophallus konjac. The sequence continues at coordinate 207,333,135 of CM040120.1, read as the reverse complement.
ATAAAAACTTCTCCTACGATCGAATTCAAATATATAGACAAGAGAAAAATTCAGAGAGCAGCAGAGAAGAAAAGAGAGCTCAAGAGACAGAAGAAAGGAATTAGGAGAATCAAAGAGAAGAATGGAGAACCAGAAGAGAGAGACAAAATCAGATAGCGAGAGCAACAGAGAATAAAAGAAAGAGAGAGAAGAGAGAGAAGAGTAAGAGCTAGAGTGCTAAGAGAGAGAGAGAGAGAGAGCTCGCCAAAAGAAGAAGAAGGAGAAAAATAAAAACAGAGTATCGTGAGAGTAGAAAAAGTCTGAGAGAAAAGAGAGAGTGTGCAGAGAAAGAATAGAGAGAGAGATTGTGCTTGAAGATCTACATTCTTATCAATTCTTGGATCATATCCAGAACTGATTTTGCTCCTGCATGGGCTATATTTTTCAGTTTTCATTTCCAACTTTCTGGTGCTATGATTCATCTTTTGTTTTCCCATTTCTGATTTTATCAAGCTTTGTGTCAGCATTTGCAGAGGATCAGTTCCTCTGGACAACAAGCTGTGTTGCTCAGCTATAGGAAGCTGTGAATCAGCGGAAGCAAGCTGTGATGCTCAGTTGTAAGTAAGCTGTAATGCTCAGCGATCGAAGCTGCGAATCAGCGGAAGCAAGCTGTGACGCTCAATAGTTCAAGCTGTTTGTCAGTGGTAAGCCCCACTCTGGTTTGAGTGGGGGATGGATGTAGGTCTGTGGTAGCAGACCGAACCATCTAAATCCTTTGTGTCCGTTGTTTGCTTGCGCTATTGAGTCACGGTAGATGTATGCTTAGAATCGTTTCAATTGCATCTAGTTAGCATACATTATCTTGAGCAATCTAACTCTTCGAGTGAGAACTTTAATAGAGCAACTGTTTAACTAAGCCATCGAGTTTTATTTCTGCACATATCTTTCAGAAAAAACTTTAATTTCGTAAGATTTTTAGTTATAGTTTTTAATTGGGCAAAATTTTAAAGGGGAGATTCACTCACCCCCCTCTGAATCTGTGTCTGCACCATCTTATAGACTTAACAATTGGTATCAGAGCAGGTACTGGTACATCAGATCCAACGATCTACAGTGATCCTGCTTGCTTTTGGTGCACTCATTATTGTATGGTTATCCATTTTTGCTGATTGTTATTTCTGATTTTCGATATGAGTTCAATTGTTGATCCCCCAATGTTCAATGGCTCACATTTTTATAACTGGCTTGGAAAATGCAGAGACTATGTGAATTCAGTAAATTCAAAACTCTGGGTTCTAATTGCACATGGTATATACGATATTCCAAAGGATGAATCCCAATGGAGTGTCGTACATAGACTCAAAAATGTTGACAATGTGAAAGCCCTAAAGCTAGTGAAAAGGGCCTTAGATGCTGATAAATTTCCTTGTGTTTCTCAGTGCAGGAGCGCTAAAGAGATTTTAAATAAGTTGAAAGTCAGGACTGAAATGGAAGATAACACATGTCTTATGGTCAGAGATCACAACAGTGATCAACTGGATGAATCTTCATCACAAGTAAGTTCTAGGTCTGATGAAATCAGTTTTGATGAATTGATGACTTTTTATAATGATTTATTAGATAAGTACAAAATTGTCAAATCTGAAAAGAAGAAAATGAGAAATGTCATGTCAACTGAAATAAAGTCATTAAAGTATGAAAATGAACAACTGAAGGATGAAATAAAAAGGATTGAAAAGTCTTGTGATAAATATATTTCTGTAAAAAATTTGAATAATGATCTTCAATCTGAATTTAAATTGCAAGAAGGATTAATTGACTTTCTCAGAGAAGAAAATGAAGAACTATTGAACAGAAAAATAGAGCTAGAATAGATTGAAGACAAGCTGAATCAAAAGCTGAAATTTGTTAATAAAGATGACTTGATTAAGGAAAATAAAGATCTGAAAGAATAAAATAAAAAGCTCATGGTCTTAAATATTGTTATATCAGAGAGGCTTTTGGCTGTTGAAAGAGAATAATGTGCTGGCAAGAAAGTTCAAGCTCAGAATGAACTAAAATTAAAGCAGGAGATAGAAACTCTTAAAAATTTGAATGATGCCATGCCGAGACAAATCATTTCATGTGAGGAAGACCTAGCCAGTTCTGAACTTCAAGTTTCTTCACTTCAATCTGAGGTAAATAAGTTGAATGATTCACTGTCAAGATTTGTTAAAGGCAAAGAAAATCTGGACAAACTGCTTGGTAGTAAGATAAATTTTCAGAGAGAAGGATTGGGGTATAATCTTGAAAGCAAAAGGAATGTGCATAGTGAAAATCATGTTTCATTTGTGAAAAGTTCAGAAATTGCTAGCACTTCAAAAATGTCACCTCCTCAGTCTATGCATGTCACTCATGAACATGTCACACAATCACAGCCGCACAAAAAGAAAATCTCAAGTCATTATTGTGGTAGGGCAGGGCATGTAATGGATGACTGCCATGTTATGAAAGCTGATGACATGAATGAATTTAAGAAAAGGAATGTTCATAAGAATGAAAATAAGAATTTTTAGAAACAGTTCAGAAACACATCTGGTAGTGATTTGCATGATAAACGTAATGCTATTCCTCAAACACATGCAAACAGAAATAAAATTTTCACATCATGCTTCTACTATGGAAGAAAAGGTCACGAGATGCGTGATTGTAACCTAATGACACAAGATGATCAGATACCCAGCAGATCTCATGCTAAATACAATCATGCAACTAATCATCATACTAGGAAGCATGAAGTTTAGAATGTTAAGTGTTTTAATTGTAGAAAATTTGGGTATGTTGCATCACAATGCTGGTTTGCTAAGAAAAATTTTCATGCTAAACATGCTCAGTTGCCTGCTTTTAGAAATACACATATCAAGAATAATTTCGCTCCAAATCATAGATATCCAAAATGCAATCACTATGGAAAACTTGGACACAGTAGGTTTGAATGCTATTGGATGAAATTTGATCCATTTACTGCCTGGAATGCTTGGAGTACACCTGCTAAAGGTGTTACTCATCTGACAGGACCCAAGAGTTCGTGGGTTCCTAGATGTGCAAGATAATTTTCGCTTGCAGGAGTGCCTTGGGGCTGAAAAATAAAACGGGTTAATAAACCAAGGCACCCAAGTACGGTAAAACCCCATGTCTGCACATTATAGGTTTGTTCATTTGAATTCTTCAGAAATCTTTTTGATAGATGCATATCATGCTAAATCTGATTAGTTAAAACTTTCATGCATACATATTCTTATTTGTTTTGACATTTGCATTGCTCTACCTGAGTTTCTTCATTCATCTATTGAGTGGTTTGTGCACATATTTACTGAATACATGTTGAATTCATGGAATTTCATGTCTGCATACATTTTTACATATGCATATCCAATTGAATTGTCTTGCATATTCTGAAACTGTTATGCATATTCATGCATGACTTCATGGTATATTAAATGGTTTGACACTAAAGGGCAGATTATGTATGTCTGGAAGTTCTAACCATGTGTGAGATGGTATTTAGACCAAGTTCTCCACCTAGTACTATGGGTCAAATGTGCACATAGAGAAATTTAGAAATTCTTGAGCATAGTCAAATAATTCTCAACAAAGTCTGCATATCTGTGCATATATGTGAATTGCGTATGCCAATTGCAATTGTTTAAATGTGTGTATATGCCCTAATGCACATTTTAAACATTCAATGATGATCTGCTGCGTACATTTTTCATCTGCATACATATGTGTTTGACATATTGTGTGACGACCCGGATCCCGGATACCAGATATACCCGATAGGACTACCGGATACACCTGATACCACTTGGAACCTGCGAGGCCTCCCAAGAGCGATAAAGCTCCGAAGGGATAAAAGGATTGTGGTTTAGTACATTGAAGCCACAGAGATATAACAGTAAGCAATTAAATTTCATTAGATCGGTTTGCTAAAGTAGCTGAAATAAAATTACTTTTTAATTAACAATTATACCAGAGTCTAGTCCAAGAAATTAAACACAAGTACAGGCCATAGGAAAAGAACGTACACTGAGGTCGGGGGAAACCCGACGCAGGTACCGTTGGCAGCTACAGACGCGCCACACCAGGAACCACGGACAGAGACGACGCCACCCCCCTGAAAAGTAGGGGTGAGTCTCCAAGCAGAGACTCAGTAGGGGTCACGCGGATCCCCACTGAAAAGCGCACAGTACACGGAGCAGAAAGCAATAGTAGTAGCAAAGCAAGAGAAGCTACACTATAAAGCTGTAAAGAGAACGGGAACAGCAGGAGTAGGGAACAGGCTAAGAGCAAGGGAAGCTAAAAGAAAAGGGAAAAGCAAGGCCGTAAAACTCAGAACACGGCCACCGAGGGGAACTCGGCTCCCTAAGCTACTCCAAGCAGCGACAGAAGGGCGACTCTGATCTGACAAAGTCAAGTGTTACCGATCTGTCGACACGACGCCAGGCCTAAGATGAAGACCTGCAAGGATAGACAAAAGTCTAGAAAAGATCTAGACAGACGATAGACAGACTCGATGACACACACGACTAGAACATCGTGCACGTAACACAACATTGACCTCGAGTAGGGCCACCAGCGGGCTAACTCAGAAAGGTCACGACGCATAAGAAACGCGAAGAGTCACGTGTCACGTGGCGGAAGCACCTCCTCATCAAAAGAACAGCCAGCTGCGTCCACTGACGTCTTACACTACGCCATGAGCGTCTCGCCTACGGTACCGCCAAAGTCGCGGCAGAGTCGTGACATGCGCAGAACGAAATAGGAACTACAACAACGAGTAACTAGTCAGGGTCACGCCCGTCGACGTAAGTCCTCAGCCCCTGACCACGTGTGCACACACTGGCTCTTGCCTAAGCCAGGCCTTCTAGATAGCTTCCTCCCTCGGTAGGACGCTACCGTTGGCCGGGAGTCCACGGAACTAGCTTACAAACCCTATTACGGGAACTGCCCTTTCCACCACTCCGAGGTGGGTCAACACACTGGATCACGTGCGTCGACAGGCTATGACTAGTGGAGGCTCACAAGACACCAGACTCAGAAACACAAGTGCTAGAGTACAGACAAGCTAGAACGCACTGTCGCACGTACTACTAGGCACCACTGGCAGTACGACTACTGCCAACAGACTCGGGACTAGGCAACTAGACCTACAACGTAACGATCCTTGAGTCGGACGACTCAAACACAAGATCGTCACTGACAGCGGAACAAGCCGCCAATCGGTCTAATCCTAAGCCACGGGAAACGACGCTCCGCAGAAAATGACTCATAGATACCTGAGGGAACATCGAGAACCCTCAACACACCTGGACACGCAAACCAAGGTAAAATGGTACCTCAAGATGTCCAGAACCAAAGTCTTGGACTTGACAGAACTGCCGAGACACACACACAAGGTCACCCGTCAACCACTGGGTCACCCCGGGTTGACCGGAACCCAACAAAGACACGCAAGCACAAACCCTCTTGGCCACCTTGGAACACGGTTACAGCCCCCATAGGACATCGGGTGATGTCCGCGTGACAATGGTGAACCCCAAGGTCAAGCTAAGATACCGGAAACCAATCCACCGGTAGACCACTCTCTGGCGTAGGCTATCCATCACTCGGACACTAGGTAAACTAAGCAGTCAAGGAGGAATCGCCACGCAACCAGAGGCAAAGACACTGGTGGTCCTAGATTAAGTCGCTCAGAGAAACTATAGCAGTCAAGGAATAGACCGCACACAATTCACCCGAACCGACCGCTCCAGAGAACCACCAGACAGGCAAACCAACACTAGCAGTCTAGGATAGGACCACTAGAAACACCGCCCTAACTCACGTAGATGACCGACATGAAACAGACAGGACATACGGAGACTTGGGGGAACTCCAACACCCTCAAGGCACCTGGACACACAAACCGAGGTCAAATTGTACATCTAGGTGTCCAGAACCACGTCTCGAGCTGGAAAAATCCATCGAGACACAGGCAAGGTCGCATGTCGACCATTGGATCACACCGGGTCGACCAGACTAGAGCAATGACTCTAACACGACACCGGGAGAAGCCATCACGGCCAACCGATAAAACATCGGGGATGAGCAGTTCAGAATGGACCACTCAACAGGATGGACGGTCCGAAACTGACCACACAAAGGGGTTGAACGGTCCGGAACTGACCGCACAACTCCAAGGGATGGACGGTCACAAAGGGACCACACAACTAGATAAACGGTCTGAACTGGACCGCACAACGGGATGGACGGTCCGAACTTGATTGCACAACTCCCAGGGGATATGTGGTCTAGCAGACGACCACACAAGGGGATATGTGGTCTAGCAGATGACCACACAACCCAAACTGACATAAGATGGACGGTCCAAGACCAACCGCCCAAGGGGGATGTGTGGTCTATCGTGTGACCACACAACCTCAACCGACATAGGATAAACGGTCCAGGGATGGCCGCCCTTATACATGAACGGTCTCGGTGCGACCGGTCAAGCGTCACGGCGAGCAAACCATGGGTTCGGCCCGACGGAGGCCTTTCCACGCCCCGTTTGTCCTGAGACGAAGGGGATACAACTTGGATACTCTGGCAATCACATAGACTCCGTCCGGAGTCAAAACGACGCACGAATCGCAAGAAACGGGCGATTCTAACGGAATCACCCAAAAAGGGTTTTCGGACTTCCCGGAGCCCTAGCGGTCAAACGGGACCACCAAACGAAACAAAATTAGTGACTATGGAACGCTGACGTCCCAGGGAGTCCATTGACAGTAACTGATCTAAAAATGGTTTCCATTTTCCAGCGAACCCTACAAAACCTGAAAATCACAGTTTAGGCTAAACAAGCCCAAACTCGACCGTTTCCACGCCGAATGACGTGCAATGGCAGGGAAAACGGGCAGGGAGAAGTGGTGATCTGTCACCCTACCTCCACCGAAGAAACCGTACCCCGAAGGGACTAAACCACGTCAAAAACCGAGCCACAAGCTCAAACATCGGCTTTGAATCCACCGTTCGGGATCGCGCCAAAATCGCTCCATCCTCGCCCTGTCGCGCACCCAGCCAGCTCCACAGCGTCCCCAGCACTTGCCCCTAGGTCCTCCGTTTGCAGCCAGAGTCGAGAAGGTGAAACGGGAGAGAAACGGGAGAGAGAGAGGGCGGCGGCGAAATGAGAACGAGGAGAGAGGAAAGGAAAAGAAATTAGGAATTTTCCTAATTTTTGAAAATCTGATTTTTGGCCCTATCTCAGAAAAATACGCAAAAATAGTCAAAACGACCGGCTCGGAGAGTACATCGTCGCTGCAGCATCCTCGGGTCGATGAACTGACAACTAAAGTCACCGTAGGGTTCCTAACTAGTACGAGAGAAAAACCCACATGGATCATAAAACTCAACTTAGGATCCACAAAAGCAACCCGAAACTCACCGAAACAGATCCGAAACATCCAATAAAGATCCAATAAGACCTACTAAGGATCCAGGGCATTACATATTGTCATCAAAAGTTGAGATGTACATAGGACTGCTTTTGCATTGCATTGTTTTGCATGACCATCATGGTATATCAAATGATAAGTTACTAAAAGACAGATGCAATATGTCTGGAAGTCTTTACTATGTGTGAGGTAGTCCTTTGGACCTAAGTACTCTGCCTAGTACCATGGGTCAATTTGCACATAGGGCAGTCTAGATGATCATGCATGAATCATAAAACCCTATGCTTAGCTTTCATTGCATATGTTGCATAAAGTCAGGGGGAGTTAATCAGGGTAATTCTTGTATCACATACATATGTGGTTCGATTAATCCCCTGCATGGTTTTCATGTCATATATAATGGTTCAATGCATTTAGATAGGGAGAGCTCATAGGTGCTCATCATTCATGCTAATAATTGGTATCATAATGCCTTACCACTGTTTGCATTCACATATGTCATTTTGACAATTGATATCATGGATACACTCAGGGGGAGCATATGTAGTCTTATGAAAATGGATGGTTGGATATTCATCTTTTAATCCACTCTCTACCTAGTTCGGTTGACCAAAATGCTAACTTCGGTCAATCGATGCTCCCATCTTCATCTTGAGCTCATCCCTTTCATGAATCTGAATTTGATTGTATTATGTTCCTGCATTTACTAAGGGGGAGCTAGATATTTTAGAGTCAATCTGTCTGACGGTCTTCTAGATTTCTCTACCTTTCTATGAATTCATCTCTATCCTTACACACTATCAGCTATTTTCTATGATTCACATTCTTTGCTGATATCTATGATTGATATTTCTGTCACTACATTCTTTAGCTGGTCTGACTGAGATTACTTTACATCTGCCGAACTTTGAACACACTTGTCATGCTCTCAAATTAAAGCTTTCAACTTGCTCTCATACTTGATGAATAACCATTGTTGCACATCTCTTTGAAAATCTCTGTGACCTTGGTTTTGATAATTGGCTGCTCTTAAACTTCTTTGTCTTGATCTATTTGTAATTTGGGAAGATTTCAATTTGTATACCTTGATTATAAATCTGAAAACCAGTTCATTAAGGAATCTTCTATTATACAGGTTTATGAATGTCTAAAAGATTAGATTGGTTTAAGTCTAATGTATTTATTGAGTTTGGCTATGAATATCTTGAAAATATCTGAGTCAACCTTAATAAACCTCAACCAGATGCTTCATGTTATATCTTGCAAAATCTTCTGAATTCTGAAAACTTTAAAATCATGACTTTCTTTGGTTGAGATACATGAAGTGAGTATTGCTTTTAAACATCTGATCTTTCTGAATATGTCAAAAGGGTTAATAGCTGTCAGAGCAATGACTTTGGTCACTGAAAAACCATGTCCAAAGGACTGTGTCATGAAGTGCCATAGTTAACTCTGTTGAAAAATTGATTGAAAATTAGGCAGAGCAATGACTTGTACACTGAGAAATACATCTCACTCATCAAAGAAATGAGTTGAGGTATGTCATGAGGTGTCAATGTTAACTCTATAAAGCATGAATGTTAGTCACACTAAGTGCTTAGGGATATTGGCGTCTAAACAACGTATGTCCTCTAGTTACAAAGTGTGTACTGAATAAGATTGCTCTTAAAATTCGTCAGCATAATTTTTTTTTAACAAATGAAATATCTGAAAATTGTTGCAAAGGAGAACTTGCTATAACCCTAGACAGAATCAAATGATATCATGATTGTTTAACTTCAATACTATTTTCTTTTTGTAACTCCTAAAGGAGTCAATGTACTTTAACCAAGTAAGATGAAGGAAGGTTAAACAAGACCGTTAATATGATGGCTTGATTTATTTTTATTAAAAGTTGTTTTCAGATATGAGTACAGAACTTTATTGGCAAACTGTGTAGACATCATATTTAAACCATGTAGTTCAATAAAGTTCATTCATAAGCCCTTATAATAGGAGACTCTGAAAAATTCTTATTTTTGGATTTATGAAATTGGTATCTCTTTTAAAATCTTGTTGAATTACTCATGTGTTTAAAGATCATTTGGAATTCCTGTGCTCAGTTTCCATTTACTGTTGAAATCCAAAAATCAGATTGTGCTCAGTCTTCAACCTATTTGCACATTCAGGTCCATATCTATTACCATTTCATATGACCGCTCACTGTGTGCACTCTATCTGCTCTCTTGTGTTTTTGCTGAACTTTTGTATATTTACTTCTGTATGCCTGATGATTTGATTCCATTCTAATACCTCTATTCTATCAAGGGGGAGATTATCTCATCAGCATCTTTCTGAGATAAATTTGTTTTCTACACCCATATTCTATCCTGGCAGTCACTGCAATTCTTGCTAAGATTCAATTTTTGCTGTGATTTCCATTCCTTTATTGTTAAAGTGGGAACATCCAGTTACTTTCTGAAATTCTCCACTCCTACTCTTGTGTTTTCACTGATCTTCATTTGTTACAAGGAGTAGGGTTGCATTCTATAAAGGGGGAGAATGTAATATGACATCACTGCATTAATCAAATTATTGATTTCTTTTTGATGACGTCAAAGGGGGAGAATAATTTAATATGAGTTTGCATTTTATTTGTGTGTGACTCATAGTGTTGCCATCATCAAAAGGGGGAGATTGTTGAAATCCTGTGATTTTGATGATGTCAAACACAATGAATCATATGCATCATGTCATATGTGGATGTGTTGCTTTAATGCTGATGCTGTGGTTTTGATGTGACTTTAGTGTATGCATGATGACATCTTGGTTGTTTTGTATCTGCTAGATAGGACAATGCATATTCATGGCTTTACATAATCAGGTCAATGCACATACACTGTTGCACATGCTCAAGGTCGATGCATATGTTCATTTAATCAAACAGGTTGCATGCACATTCATTTTACCAAACAGGTTGTGTGCACAAACATTTTTCACAAGTTGATAGTCTAAGCACATGCATTCATGTCAAAGCATATGGATTATGCAAGTCAGACTATATACGCACAAGGTCTAAGCACATGCATTCAAGTCTGTGCATATTCATGTCTTATGCATATTGGTTGATGCACATTTTCCTTAGACTGCATACAGGTCGGTGCACATTTTTCTTAGACTGCATATAGGTCGGTGCACATTTTCCTTGTGCATATAACAGGTCGGTGCACATTTTCCTTGTGCATATAACAGGTCGGTGCACATCTGCCTTGGTCAGTTATAAGGTCGGTGCACATCTGCCCTGTCCATATAGAAGGTCTGTGCACATTTGCCTTGTGAATATAAAAGGTCAGTGCACATCTGCCTTAGTCAGTTATAAGGTCGATACACATATTGCATCTTGCATTACAAGGTCTGTGCATGTTTTGCATATAGCACAACAAGGTATGTGCTCATGCCGCAACATGCTGAATGAGGTCGGTGCACATATAGAGGTTATGCACTATAAAGTTTGTGCATGTTCGCATATAGCACTATTAGGTATGAGCATATGTGCTAGCTTGCACACTTAGGTCTAAGCATATGTGCTAGCATGCACTATTAGGTCTGAGCACATGTACAAGTCTGCATACTCTGGTCGGTGCATCTCTTCACTAGCAGCATAACAGGTCGGTGCATCTTCTCACCAGTAGCATATCAAGTCCGAGCACGTGCATAAAAGGCCAAGTTAAAGTTGGAGCACATGTTGCACCAGGTCTGAGCACATGCATTTGAAGTCTAAGCATATGCATTTGAAGTCAAAGCATATTCATTCAAGTCCGAGCATATGCATAGATTCCTATCTACCCAAGTCGGTGCACATGCACATATAAGGTCTAAGCATATAGCTCTATAGGTCTAACTGTGCATCTTATAGGTCTGAGCATATTCATATTTTCTTCTCTCTAAGGTCAGTGCAACTGCAATAAAATGACTGCATTCAGTATTAAGCATATACTCTCTCAAATGCTATGACTATAAGGTGTTTGATGAAATGCCTTGTATTCTTGTTCACAGGACTAAGTTACTGTGGGACCCATAATCAAACATATAAAAGACTGGAAGGTTTATACTTGGCATGATTACGTGGCTCAAGTTTCTATCTCACAGGCACGTGATCTAAAGCGAAGTCAGGACTGGAGATTCTGCCACGTGGATAGCTTATCCTCAGCGTCTGACACATAGATTCATAGCAGCGCACTCTAGTTGGAATCTTTGGGTGGGAAACGTGTTTCCCACACGCCCAAAGCGTGAGCTCGTGGGACCCAAGCCTGAGGCTCTATAAAAACTTCTCCTGCGATCGAATTCAAATATATAGACGAGAGAAGAATTCAGAGAGCAGTAGAGAAGAAAAGAGAGCTCGAGAGACAGAAGAAAGGAAGTAGGAGAATCAGAGAGAAGAACAGAGAACCAGAAGAGAGAGACAAAATTAGAGAGCAAGAGCAGCAGAGAAGAAAAGAAAGAGAGAAAGAGAGAGAGAGAGAGAGAGAGAGAGAGCTCGCTGAAAGAAGAAGAAGGAGAAAAAGAAAAACATAGTATCGTGAGAGTAGAAAAAGTCTAAGAGAAAAGATAGAGTGTGCAGAGAAAGAATAGAGAGAGAGATTATGCTTGAAGATCTACATTCTTATCAATTCTTGGATCAGATCCAGAATTGATTTTGCTCCTGCGTGAGCTATATTTTTTAGTTTTCATTTCCAGCTTTTTGGTGTTGTGATTCATCTTTTGTTTTTCCATTTTTGATTTTATCAAGTTGTGTGTCAGTGTTTGCAGAGGATCAGTTCCTCTGGACAGCAAACTATGTTGCTCAGCTGTAGGAAGCTATGAATCAGCGGAAGCAAGTGGTGATGCTTAACTGTAAGCAAGCTGTAATGCTTAGTGGTCGAAGCTGTGAATCAGCGGAAGCAAGCTGTGACGCTCAGCAATTCAAGCTGTTTGTCAGCGGTAAGTCTCACTCCGGTTTGAGTGGGGGATGGACGTAGGTCTGTGGTAGCAGACCGAACCATCTAAATCCTTTGTGACCATGGTTTGCTTGCGCTATTGAGTCACGGTAGAAGTATGCTTAGAGTCGTTTCAATTGCATCTGGTTAGCATACATTATTCTGAGCAATCTAACTCTTCGAGTGAGAACTTTAATAGAGCAATTGTTTAACTAAGCCATCGAGTTTTATTTCTACACAAATCTCTCAGAGAAAACTTTAATTCCGCAAGATTTCTAGTTATAGTTTTTAATTGGGCAAAATTTTAAAGGTGAGATTCATTCACGCCCCCTCTAATTTTGTGTCTGCACCATCTCATAGACTCAACAACGTGAACACTTCTTAGGAAAAACCTCTCCACTCCTTCATGCGGCTATGCCCATTTATTTCCTTCTTTTTCGATGTGAAAAACGCAGCACACATATAGGGAGAGAAAAAGATGATGCAATGACCATTAAACCCTTGGTAAAAGCCTCTCAAAACACCACCTAAATATGTAAGAATGCCCTAAGGGTGAAGGTGTAAAAGAGCAAGGCAAATGGCTCACAGATGGTGGGTTTCGAAACCCAATACACAAACCCGATCCGGACGCACCAGAGCAAGTGTCAACTCTTAGAGTCAACACTTTTGTCAAGGTGTTTTATCCCCTAAAAAAAATTGAACCCAGGCGAAAGTGTCGACTCTCAGAGTCGACACTTTTTGCCAACCATTCTGCCTTCTGAAACCAGCCGACCCAGGACACCAAGTGTCGACTCTCAGAGTCAACACTTGCTGCCTACTGCACCAAGGCAGCATGCAGGTTAACAAGTGTCGACTCTGTGAGTCGACACTTGCAATGCTTATGACAAAAACTGCCTTGGTAGTACAAAGCATGCAGTGAAACCTTTCAAACCCATTGAAAACATGATTTGCCAATTAAAATGACATGCATTTGAGGGTCTTAAAAACATCAAAAAAACATGGTTTCATAAAGGAATATGGGATACAAGATGTAGTACATCGTTGAAGTATTAGATGAAATAAATAAGGAATTTTTATGGAAAGTACGATAGGTAAAGTCGCAACCAATTTATAAAAATATGGAAAAAAAATAATTGTGTAGAGGATGAAAAGTTTAGGCTATTGTTCTTCTGAGTTAAACCCTAATTAAAATCCTAGCCAAGCCGAATTAAGGATTTAAGGTTAAAAAAATTAGACCTTAGAGTATCTAGACCTTAGATTGGTAAATTAGAACCCAAATCACGATCGTTTGAGCCCAAACTAAGTCCAATAGATCGGCCTTTGGGAGTGGTCCAAAAGCCCTCTCATTCCTCGGGTTAAACCAAACCCTAAAATTTGAATTTGGAGGAGAACGGCGGCGCACGACTTGGTCAAACGCAAATCTCGCGCGACCGCGGGTGTGGGACTCTATCTTCTCGATCGATCCTCCTAGAAAATAATTAGCCTTATAAAATCGACCCTAGCCCGACCTAGAAACTCTTGGATGCTACGGCGGCCGATGAGAAGCTCATTCGTGGGAGAGTTTCGGCGTATTTTAGGGTGTTCTTCGTACGTCCGATGAGAGGTCATTGTCCCCTTCTTCCTTCTTTTAAGGTAGGTTCTAGCAGACCAAACCTTAAGTCGTTCATACCACCAGAAGCGTCTTTAATCCCTCTTTCTTTCGATACCAAAAGCCCTAAATTCTGTTTAGTATCATGAGAGTATTATGTGTTTTAGTCGGAGCATCTTAGAATTAGGGTTAACCATGTTTTCTACGATCAATGTTGGGTTTGGCAGGCTTAAAGATTTAATTAATCAATCTATGTTATGCATCTTTTTGTCCTCTTTCCCTTGATAACTTTTTGCCCAATTTCCATGCACCCTATCGAGTGAATTAGTCGTTTCAATCGGAACTCATCTAGATCGCTGGAGTTCGGGTGTGGCGTTCTGTACGCGGCCCTAATAGGAACCGCTTGTCACTACGCGGCCCCTGGATAGACCGCTTATGGCGCGTGTGGGTTCGAACCCATCTGCCCTACGCGGACTAGCGACAGACCGCTAGACATGTCAGACGGCTCTGAATAGACCGCTTACATCACGCAGAACTATTTTCATGATGATTTAAGCATGTGTGTTCTTGTTAAATTAGGTATGTAAGAAGATAGCAACCCACAATTTGATTGGAATATATGAACCTTGATTAATGATTAATCTTGGCTAGATTACTTTTGTTCTTTGCTTTCTATATGTATCTCCCTTGTTCTTATTTAATGAAGCATAAACTTTATCATGGTTATGTTGGAATTGGAATAATGATATTAGGATTGTTCTGACAGTCACTCCACTCCGGTGGTACTGGCTGACTGGTCATCTATCATTTTTCGATGTTTATAAAACCTTAATCTTGTAATGGTTGGGACTCTCCGCTGGATACTCCTTCCGTCGGACTAGGACCTCCATTATGAGACCTCCGTAAGCCCCCGTGAGCCTGTGATTCCCACTAGGAAGCCGAGCAGATTGTACCCCCAAAGCCTGAACCTTTCGACTTGATCGAATCGCGTGATTTTGCCCAAGCCCAGAATTGGGGCTGTCCTATTAATAGCGGCCTTTCTGGGACCGCTATTGTCATTACGCGGCCCAGGCATGATCGCATGTGGTTCTGAGCAGTCCTTGGGGTGACTGTGTTCAGTTGGCAAGTGCGTCAACCTTAGTATTAAACGGCACTTACCAGACTGTTCTGGGTTGGGGCGGCCCAATTAGGACCATTTACATTCTTAACTCTGGGTCTTGTTCCTTTAGCCCAGTGTTGCTTGAAGCGGCCCATGTCAGACCGTTCTCACATCACACGGCCCTTAGAGGACCGTTTACCCTTGGCACCGAGCTGGGTTTTCCCTTGGCCCAATTCATCTACCGCGGTCCATTATAAGACCGTTTATATTAAGAGGCCCCAGTGTGGCCGCGTAACTTCTAGAGCCAGATTTTTCACGCTTTCTTGTGTACTTTGGCGACCGATCCTCTAAAGGCTGGTGCTCTTAAAACCGTGGATTGTTCTCATTACCTCCAGGTTAGATTGATGAATTCCATTCCTCTTCCTGGCCGAGTCCAGTGAATGTCTAGACATAACTTGGGATCTTAGATCCATCAAATCAATGCCAACGCATCATAAGGGCCCGATTTGGTCCTGGGAGGAGCGCCCGAAAAGTACTAGTGCCGTGGGGAGTTGTAATGACATGGTGAGACATTGCACCGAGTGCATGACTAGCTTGACATCCATGACATTTCATTTACATGATTCATCTCGTTCTTCCACTCTATATTGCAAGTTATTGAATTCCTTCGTGGAATTGACCTCATGATGTGCTTGTTGCATGCTTGATCGGCCAATTCTTAGATATGCTCTTCTTTTACTGAGTATTTCATTGTCATTATTCCTTTTTATTTCAGCACATGACATTAATTAATTGGTTAATTACTTAAACCTTGCCTGCTATTACCTACTGAGCGTTCACTCACCCAATTTTTCCCAATTTCAGGTAACTCCGGTGATGACTCACAAGCTGATGGGGATGGGTAGGAGTGAAGACCTTGGAGCGAGCCAGCTAGAGAGCCACTTAGAGTTGTCCCTAGATAGTTTGAGTCTAAGAGTTGTAGTATTATTCTAGAGTTGAAATATTAATGTTGTGTAATTGTTTTAAGGAGATGTCAGTTGATACTGGTACTTTTTGGATCTTTATTCAAATGGTGAATGTTGAACTTGCTATGCTTTATTAGTTGGAATGAATGGTTGTATTTGGATTTTTTTTCTCTCTCTGCCATGGCGTTATGTTGGAATTATCTAATTCTTAGTCCAAGGCATAGCATGTCTGGAAATCAACATATTTTTTACTCTACTGCCGCGTTCCGAAATTCCACATCGGGGCGTGACAGTTTGGTGGTATCAGAGCCTAGATTTTCTAAGTTCCTAGGTTTCTAAGTAATATCGCAGGACCTGTAACCCTTTTAAAAGTCCAAGGATCTAACCTGGTGAGATCAGGTAGCGACGCGGGATAAGTTAATAAATCAACTCTAAAAGATTCCTGCTAAGTTGTCTTAATTTAATCTATTCAACGTGTAGGGTTTGTTTCAATGGCGGCAGAACGGGCGCAATGGAGAGACATGCTGCGTACTGTACAAGGATTAACTCGGGCCCTGCATCAAGTGGATCAGGGAGGAGGAGCACACCAAGGAGCTGGTGACCTTCACCAGAACTTCCATGGGATGAATCCCCCACGATTCAGTGGTTCTACAGATCCAGATGAAGTCGAGCATTGGTTGAAAGAAATGGATCAGATCTTCGAACTCATGCAGTGTAGCGACCACGAGCGCATGCTTCTGACTACTTTCCAGCTAGAGTGTGACGCAAGAATGTGGTGGGACGCCGTGAAAGCCACCTTGGGAGACCAGCAGGTGACGTGGAAGGAGTTCGAGGAACTCTTCAACAACAAGTATTTTTAAGATCGGGTACAAGAAAAGAAGGTGGCGGAGTTTGCTACCTTGAAGCAAAGGAACTTATCCGTTGTTGAATACGAAGCTCAGTTCTCCAGGTTGTCTCACTATGCAACCCATTTGATATCTACTAAGAAGATGAAGGCCAAGCGATTTCTCAATGGTTTGAAGCTGCATTACATCAACTAGTTGGCGCCTATGGAGATCCAGACTTATGCTGAAATGGTCAGAAAAGCTCAAGTTCTCGAGGATACCCTGGAAATGACGGAAAGGATCCGAGGGAGAAACTCCAACAAAGAATAGACCACTAGTTCCGGGAATTTCAACCCCGGTAATGACAAGAAGAGACCGAATGGTGGGTCTAGTTCGTGGAAAGGTAAGGTGCCGAAAAATGACGACAAGAAGTCTGGCCCGGTGGTACCATCTAAGGCCCTTTGCAAGTATTGTGACCGTCCAGGTCATAAGATGGAAGAATGTTGGCGCAAGTTAGGTACTTATCTTCGCTGTGGAAGCATGGACCATCGTATTCCAGAGTGTCCCCTCCTATCCGATCAAGCTACACCAAACAAGCCGCAAGGAGGTCAAAAGCGACAGGGCAAGCTTCAACCCTACAGGAAGATGAGACTGAAACCACCGAGGAGGGTGGACTTGTTGAAGGTACACTTGTTATTTCTGATAAGCCAGCATTTGTTCTCTTTGATACCAGAGCAACGCATTCCTTTATTTCTTAGAGTTTTGCTAAATCCTTAGCTGTGAAATCGGTATTAATGAATTTTCAATTGGAAATTTCAACCCCTATTGGTTCGAGTTCAGCCATCAAATATTACTACCCTTCTAGTAAGATCCTGATTAATAGGCAGAATATGCCAGTTGATTTGGTTTGTATGGCAATGAAGGATTATGATGTAATCGTAGGAGCTGATTGGTTGGCTAGAAATGAAGCCAGTGTTCATTGTAGATCTAGCTCCGTGTCTTTTTCTGGACACCCCGAACTTTCTTTTGTTCGGGTTAGGCACTCGAAATCCATGCCGCTCATTTCATCTCTTCGAGCTGAGAAGTTGATGAAGAAAGGATGTCAGGCTTTCCTAGCCTTGGTTTCTTTAACCCCTAAGAAGGAGTTAAAAATTAAGGGTATCCCTGTTGTTCGAGATTTTTCAGATGTCTTTCCTGAGGATTTGCGAGGACTTCCACCTGAGAGAGAGGTAGTCTTTTCTACTGATCTAATTCCTGACGTGTTCCCTGTTTCTAAGGCTCCGTATCGTATGTCTCCTACGGAGTTGAGGGAATTAAAGAGGTAATTAATGGAGTTACTCGAGAAGGGGTTTATTCACCCTAGTACATCCCCGTGGGGAGCCCCCGTGTTGTTCGTACGAAAGAAGGATGGTTCATTGAGATTATGCATTAACTACCGGCAATTGAACGAGCTTACTATCAAGAACAAGTACCCATTGCTGAGGATTGATGAACTGTTTGACCAGATAGCAGGAGCACAATATTTCTCTAAGATTGACCTTTGATCAGGTTATCACCAGCTACGAATCAAGGACAATGATATCTTTAAAATAGCCTTCCGTAGTAGGTACGGACATTTTGCATTTGTAGTAATGCCTTTTGGACTAACGAATGCTCCTGCAGCTTTCATGCAGTTGATGAATAGCATATTTCGGCCCGACCTAGATCAGTGGGTCGTGGTATTTATCGATGATATTTTGATATACTCAAAGAATGAGGAGGAGCATGCAGAGCATTTGAGGATGGCATTGCAATTATTGAGAGATCATCGGTTATACGCCAAGTTTTGTAAATGTGATTTCTGGTTGCAGGAAGTGTCTTTTCTGGGACACATTATTACTAAGGAAGGTATTTTTGTTGACCCTTTGAAAGTGGAGGCAGTGAAGAACTGGGATAGGCCTGCAAATGTAACTGAAATAAGAAGTTTTCTAGGCCTAGTAGGATATTATCAGAGATTTATTAAAGATTTCTCTAAGATTGCGTCACCCCTGACCAAACTGACCCGCAAGGAGAACCGATTCGAGTGGTCGGAAGATTATGAACGTAGTTTTCAGACCATGAAGGAGTGTTTGACCACTGCCCCTGTTTTGGCCTTGCCCTCTGGAGAATGAGGTTTTGTAGTTTACACTGATGTTTCAGGTATTGGTTTAGGCTGTGTGCTTATGCAGCATGGGAAAGTGATAGCTTACTCTTCTAGACAGTTAAGATAGCACGAAGAGAATTATCCTGTCCATGATTTGGAGCTAGAAGCTGTAGTTTTTTCCTTAAAGATTTAGAGGCACTACTTGTATGGAGAAGCATTCACGGTGTTTTCTGATCATAAGAGTCTGAAGTACCTATTTTCTCAAAAGGAGCTTAATATGAGGCAAAGAAGATGGCTTGAGTATTTAAAAGATTTCAATTTTTCTATTGAGTTCCACCCTGGAAAAGGTAATGTGGTGGTGGATGCTTTAAGCCGCAGGCCGATAGCAAAGTTGTCAAGTCTCATGTTGCAAGAATGGAGGTTGCTGGAGTAGTTCGCTAGTTTAGACCTCGATGTTAGTGTGGATCGGGTCATGATCGTACAGATTCAGCTTCGTCCCGAATTATTAATGGAAATCAAGACCTTACAAGAAAATGATCCGATGTTGGTATAGATTAAGGAAAGTTTGAGCAATAGATCAGATTTTATGTTGACCGATGACGGCAGGTTGTAATTTCGGGGAAGGACCTGTGTACCTGATGTAGCTGAAGTAAAAAAGCAAGATCTTAGAAGAAGCCCATACATCCAGGTATACTATTCACCCTAGAGGGACTAAGATGTACCGAGATTTGAAAAGATCTTTTTGGTGGCCGAGAATGAAAAAGGAAGTAGCAGAATTTGTGAGCAGAGGCTTGGTGTGTCAGCAAGTCAAGGCTGAGCATTTCAGACCTGCTAGGAAGCTAAAGCCGCTCGTTATACCACAATGGAAGTGGAAAAGTGTCGGCATGGATTTTATTATGGGTCTACCTAGGACTCACAGCTGATTTAATGCAATATGGGTCATTGTTGACAGACTGACTAAGTCTACTCATGTCTTGTCCATTAAGTCAAAATGAACTGTCGATGTTTTGGCTGCTCTGTATATAAATGAGGTTGTAAGACTTCATGGAATCCCAGTAAGCATTGTGTCAGATAGAGACCCCAGGTTTACTTCTCATTTTTGGAGAGGACTACAAGAGTCCTTGGGAACCCGTCTGAGTTTCAGCACTGCCTTTCATCCCCAAACAGATGGGCAGACAGAAAGAACTAACCAAATTGTTGAAGATATGTTAAGAGCTTTCATGATTGATTTTGGAGGCAGTTGGCATGAACACATGGCTTTGATTGAGTTCGCCTACAATAATAGTTACCAGTCCAGTATCCAGATGGCTCCGTTCGAGGCCCTTTATGGGAGAAGTTGTCGATCACCATTGTGTTGGGATGAGATTGGAGAGAAGCAATGGCTGGGACCGGATCTCATTTCAGAATCATCCAAGAACATCCGTATTATCCGGGATCGTCTACAAGTGGCACAATCGAGATAGAAAAGTTATGCTGATAGTAGAAGAAGAACCCTGGAGTTTCAGGTAGGCGAGCATGTATTCTTGAAGGTTTCGCCAATGAGAGGAATTCAAAGGTATGGCATCCGTGGCAAGCTAAGTCCAAGATACGTTGGCCATTTCAAGATTTTGGAAAGAGTGGGAGAGGTTGCTTACAGATTGGCTTTACCCCCTCAGCTATCTGGAGTACACAATGTTTTTCACGTATCAATGTTACGGAAATATGTTTATGACCCCACTCACATCATTCAACATGCGGATCTGGAATTAAACGAAGATTTGACCTGTGAAGAAAGACCAATCAATATCTTGGACTATAAGCAGCAACAACTCAAGAATCATTCTATACCTATGGTCAAAGTTCAATGGAGCCGACGAGGAACCGAAGAAGCAACTTGGGAATCCGAGGATGCCATCCGGAAGCAATACCCTGATTTATTTTAAGGTCAATTATCTTACTCCCCATCTCGATAAGTGCAGTGACCCCGATTTATTTTAAGGTCAATTATCTTACTCCCCATCACGATAAGTGCAGTGAATTTGGAGGACCAAATTCCTTAAAGTGGGGGTGGGTGTAGTACACCGTTGAAGTATTAGATGAAATAAATAAGGAATTTTTATGGAAAGTACGATAGGTAAAGTCGCAACTAATTTATAAAAATATGGAAAAATAATAATCGTGTAGAGTACAAAAAGTTTAGGCTGTTGTTCTTCTGAGTTAAACCCTAATTAAAATCCTAGCCAAGCCGAATTAAGGATTTAAGGTTAAAAAATCAGACCTTAGAGTATCTATACCTTAGATTACGAAATTAGAACCCAAATCACGATCGTTTGAGCCCAAACAAAGTCCAATAGATCGGCCTTTGGGAGTAGTCCAAAAGCCCTCTCATTCCTCGCGCTAAACCTAACCCTGAAATTCAAATTTGGAGGAGAACGGCGGCGCACGACTTGGTCAAACACGTATCTCGCGCGATCGCGGGTGTGGGACTCTATCATCTTGATCGATCCTCCTAGAAAACAATTAGCCTTATAAAACTGACCCTACCTCAACCTAGAAACTCTTGGATGCTATAGCAGCCGACGAGAAGCTTGTTCGTGGGAGAGTTTCAGCGTATTTTGGGATGTTCCTCGTACGTCCGGTGAGAGGTCATCGTCCCCTTCTTCCTTCTTTTAAGGTAGGTTCTAGCAGACCAAACCTTAAGTAGTTCATACCACTAGAAGCGTCTTTAAGTCTTCTTTCTTTCGATACCAAAAGCCCTAAGTTCTGTTTAGTATAATGAGAGTATTATGTGTTTTAGTAGGAGCATGTTAGAATTAGGGTTAACCATGTTTTCTACGATCAATGTTGGGTTTGGCAGGCTTAAAGATTTAATTAATCAATCTATGTTATGCATCTTTTTGTCCTCTTTCCCTTGATAACTTTTTGCCCAATTTCCATGCACCCTATCGAGTGAATTAGTCGTTTCAATCGGAACTCATCTAGATCGCTGGAGTTCGGGTGTGGCGTCCTGTCACGCCCTGTACTCTATACCATCGAGGTATTGTCCGCTTTGGCCTACTGGCCTCACGGTTTTATCCTTTTCTAACAGTGATCGACTCCAGAATGGGGGGCTTCCCGGGCAGGTCACCCATCCCAGTACTACTCCCCATTAAGCACGCTTAACTTTGGAGTTCTTTTTCAAGAACTGAGCCGATACTTCAAAAGGCGCCTCGGTGATATAGAGTACAACTTAGCTATATTTGAGGGTGTTACAATCTACCCCTCTTATATAGGCGACGTCCTCGTCGCTGGGCACATATAGCACGCAATCATGCAATCAAGCCCCCAAGCATGTAGGACTCTAGAGGTGGCCCCTACAGGCTCAAGAGGTGACTCCCACTATGTAACACTTTGCTCCATTACGGACTCAAGAGGTGGCTCCCATAGTGTAACACTTTGCCCTGCATGGCACTTAGTTCCCACACTTCCGGCTGGGGTATCGCTCTGATACCACAAAAACTGTCACGCCCGAGAGCGGAAGATACCCGGAGACGCGTGACGAGTTTATATCAATCATGTCAATCAGAGTATTAGTGTATTCGACACCAAAATCAGAGATGCGCAAAAGTTAAGATAACCCAATCCTTTATTCCTTCATAAGAATATGTCTATTACAAACCTTGCAAATACTAGACTCAATAAAATAAAATACAACGCTTGACTCAAGAAAAATAGAGAAAAGACAGGACTAATTTATGCTTGAGTAGTTCTAACTCTGTCACTCTTGACCATCCCCTTCAGATTGAGTTCCCTCATCGTCGGACTTACCTGAAAAGTAGGGAAACACTGAGTGAGCGAACGCTCAGTAGGAAATTATATCTCAAGAACTAGCAATAGGTTTAAGTAATTACATCTTTCATGAATGCACTATAGCTATGCATGCTCGCAAGACGATAAGATAGAGAGAGTGTATAACAATAAGATAGCGATGAACTTTTAAGAACTTATATCAAAAGATACCAAGATATTCAAGCAAGTAGACTCATCATGTCATGTTGGAATTTGGCTATCACGTTCAAGCAAGCGAGTACACAATTACCCTTTCTTGGGCCACGCAAGTCATGTAATATCATGTCAAGTACAAGATTTGTGGAATGTTCAATCAAGCTAGTCATGCACTTCGGTATAATGTCAATACCGTGATCAATCAACTCCCATGGGCACAAGTACTTTCGGGTGCTCCTCCCAAGACCAGATCGGGCCCTATATGCGCAGGCATTAATCATGTATTTTAACATCCACTTTTGTGTATAGCCAACATGGAATTTCAAGAATAAAGCTCGTAGACATGTAGGATAAACTTGGATAGAGTAGAGTCCAAAAATATGACACCTGACATAGAATGGCAGTAACAACGGTACAATCACGATTATCGATAAAAACTAGGTGGAATTGGTTCCCTAACTTGGGTACCATGACAAGCAAGTATGGGCACTCTTTATATAGAATTGAGGTCCACATGAACAGCACATCAATGGCAAGACGTCCTCATTCTTAATATAGAATTGAGGTCCACAAGAACATCATGTTGAATATAGAATTAGGGTTTACAAGAACAGCATCAAATGGCATGATAATCTCATCCCATTAATAGAATTCTCATGATACACACTTTGCATAACATGAGGGCCGGTATACCATGTTTCTTTTTGAGTGACATGACAAAATAGGGTAATGGGTTTTTATGGTACAACCAGCTCAGTCGGCCTTGAGGGAATCCAAGGCTGCGAGGAGACTTATGGAGGTCTCTATGACTAACTCGCTAGTCCAAAGGAACGGAATGTCCAATGGAGAGCTTGTATGTCAATGAGAATTAAGGGTAGTGCGTTAAAAACATCATGAAGCATGGGACTATATTTACGGAGTGGAAATATAGTGCCGATAATAGATATATATATATATATATATAATCCTTCGGTTGACAGTAATCAGTATAAAACAGTAATACAGAAAATAGCGACTTAAGCTAAGTCATTAATTATCTAATTAACGCCTTACTCAGGGGCGTTTATTCATAATTTGACGGCGTATATAGCAGTCGTCCATTCTTTATTTCTATTTTACCAAAATTTCCAATATTATGAAATTTAACAAAAACGCGCCCTGGTCAGGGGCGTTACCTTTCAATTTGCGCCCTGATCTGGGGCGTCGGTTCAATAAGAAACGACTTTGTGCAGGTCGTTAATTCAATAATTTTTCCAAATTTCAGATATTAAATTTTCAGGAAACAGGTACATGGTCAGGACCAGAAAAATAGCAGGATTCAATCAGGATGAACATGCATTAGATTAGGTTTATGGTTTCATAGATATAGAATTTTAAACATGGGTAATTATCAATTTATATGAAATTGACGACTCCTAGGTAGGGCGTCAAAACAAGAATTAGCGCCCTGGTGTGGGTCGCTTCTTTAATTTAGCGCCCTTGCCAAGGGCGTTGCTTTGAAAATTGCATAGAAACAGTTGAAACCACAATAAAACTATATGCATGGAGGATCGATGATATTATTAAAGATATTAAGCTAGTTTGGGCTACGTTCTTGAGAAAACCTACCTTTTGATGTTTTTAATTGATGAACGGATGAAGGTTTGGAGAAGAAACGATGCTCTGTTCTCGAACAGAGATAACTTTGCAGGAGATGGACGAAGAATACCCGATCTTCAGTCAAAAGGTGTGATCGTCTTCTCAACACAGACAACCTGTATAGGAAGATGAGGATGAAAAAGAACATCAATGTTCTTTCAACACACACAACCAAAAATAAAGAGGAAGAACATTACCTGTTCTTCACGTTGATGACAGCAGCAGCAGATCACCAAATAGCGATCAAGGGTTGGTTTAGGAGGTTATTTATAGGATTTTGGAGATCCTATTAGGGTTAGAGTTGTATTGGAAGTAATACTTCCATGATAGAGTCCTTACCATATTCCACCTTCGACGTAGTTATCCAGAACTTGCCCTGGATAGACTCCTGGGTCGAACGAAACTCGAACTGAATTAACGTCTTAAGAGAGGGCGTTAATTTAAATTGACGCCTTGTCAAGCGTCATTTCGTATGTAAAACGCGCCCATGTAGAGGGCGTCACTTATACTTGCCCTTTTTATTTATGTTGGCCGCTGAGAATTGACGACTTCATCTGTTGGCGTCCTTTCTGGAATTCGCGCCTTGTATAAGGGCGTTTCTTCTTGAAGTAGCGCCTTGACCCAAGGCGTTATTTTCCTTCTGGCTTATTCTTATACGTTTAGGCTTTCATCATCTATTTACTTATCTTTTATTTTAATTTGATTTATTTAAAAATCTTGTTTTTATCAGGGTTGCTACACGTCCTATACGCGGCCCTAACAGGAACCGCTTGTCACCTCACGGCCCCTCGATAGATCGCTTATGGCGCATGTGGGTTTCGAACCTGTCACGCCCCGACGCGGAATATCGGGACCGACAGTAGAAAACGCTAGTAAAGATAACATGCTAAGCTAAGAATTAACATAATGCCATGAACAGAAATAACTCCAATCTATTACAATAACCATCAAACGACTTAAACATAATCAAACATAATCGCTACTCGACTCCGTTACAATAACTAACACAAGTTCTAAGGCATAGCTAGATGTAAAACAACTATAACAATCTCAACATATCTACTAGCTGATACACTCCAAGTCATCACTCTTGCCCATTCCCATCCATCTGTGAATCTTCACCTGAGCTGCCTAGAAAGGGGGAAAAATAACTATATGAGTGAACGCTCAGTAGGTAACAACAGGCAAGTGTAAGTGATTAACCAATTAATTACATGTATGAAACGGAAGAAAAGAAATAACAATCGAATGAAACAACATAATAAAAGAAAGTGCTAAAAAATGGAATAGAATAACAATATGACAGAATGATATAACTACACGAATTGCAAGTTAAGAACAATATATATAACAGGAAATTACAGGAAATTGGCCAACAAGAAAGAATGTAACCAAGTCAAACACGATTCAAGTAAGAGATCATTGTCATAGACATCACGCTAGTCATACACTCGGTGCAATGCCTCACCATGTCATTACAAACTCCCATGGACACAAGTACTTTTCGAGCGCTCTCCCCAGGACCAGACCGGGCCCCTGTGATGCGTTGGCATTGATTTATTGGATCCAAGATCCCAAGTTCCGTCTAGACTTTAATCAAGTTAAAATGGCCAATTATAATCAAGTATAAACTTACCTCGGAACATCCCAAGGCTAAGTTGAAGAGATATTGTCCAGAAGTTCAAATTATCAAGAACCATCATGTTCTTGGATTCAAAACCATAAAACACGAAGAAACTAGTCTCTGGATGATATGCGATTCCTACTGGACCGCTCAAGACTTGTGCGGTAGACACTGGGCCACACTAACAGCAACTGGGCTTAGGTTTAGCCCTCAGGGGTCAAGGTTGAACGGCTGATAAAGGGCCACTCTTACATATGAACGGTAGGGATTAGGCCGTACAAGGCCAGAAGTTTACAAAATCGAGGTCATGATATGTGGTCCTGACAGAGCCGCTCATTAGTTGAACGGTCCATTCAGGGCCGCCTGTAAGATGTAGGGTCCATTACTGGCCGCACAACACAGGGCCTAACCATGAGTTAGAACTTAGTCCAAGTGGGCTCCCGGGCTACCATAGGCAGGGTGGAACTGAACCAGAGTCCTGCCCACTGTCTGCCGGTCGGCCTAGGGTCTACTGGACTGATCAAATCAGGGATTGGCCGAATATGGATCAAGGATAATCGGCCAAACTAATTGGCATAAGCCAGGGATAAACGGTCTTTATTGGGCCATTCAGGGATATATGCGGTCCACAAATGGCCGCGCAAGTCCCTGTTAGTACAATTCGGGCTAACTCAAATCACATCGGTTCGATTGAGTCTAAATCAATTCTAGGAAATAATAAAGGTTCAAGATTAACGGTTCAGGTCTAAGGTTAACAATGTAAACCTAATAGCCATTTCAATTATCAAGAATTCATAATTAAAATTGACATTCATTAGAAAGATGGATCAAGATCAAGCTCAAATTAAATAAATCAGCAAGAGTTATTTAGTGTCATGAATTACTGTTTATTGGGTGTGTTGCTAACATGCAAATAACCACTAATCTATTAACCTAACATGCTGAAATGACAATTAACCTGTTCGGTTATAGATGTGCGGTCGAATCTGGACCTTACATCCCCATGAACGGTCACGGACTGGCCGCACCCGTCCCCTCAGATCCGAAGACCTACTGGATATGGACGGTCGGTAGTGTGCCGCCTGGAGGGATGTGCGGTCTGGAACTGGCCGCAAAAAATACATTCGGTTAGGTCTCGGCCGCACGTTCCAGGGACACGATCACGTATAAAAACATATAAACGGTCAAAAGCTGGCCGCCTGTATAGGATGTACGGTCTATCGTGTGGCCGCACAAGCCCATCCAGGTCACTGCCCCCTTCGCCTTGCCCGAGTCGGGCAAGGTTTCTAGGGTCAGAACTAAAACATGAAATTCGCACGATATAAAGCATGGAATTTAGGGCTTTTACTATCAAAAGAAAAAGCATGAAAAACTATACAAGATGCACGAATCAATTTTATGTTTACAGCCTGAAATTGCTACTTAATCGAAAGGGAACAATTATAACCCTAGATGTGACATGCTTCTACTAAAACCTAAAATTCTCGCAGAACACTTGATAAAATTTAGGGCTTTCTATTTCAATGAAAAGCTGACACGGTGCTACTTCCAACCATATATTATTTGTAGGGTTTGGCTTGCTATCACCTACCTAAATCGGATGAAGAAGGAAGGAGAAAGAAACCCAAAGACGTCGGTACACGCATCCACTAATCGCTAGAGATCTCCCTCGATCTAACTCCTCTGTAGCCGCCGTTGGTTCTAAACGATTCTAGGGTTAGAGAGCTTCATTTTAATAGGTCACACACCTTCTGGAGGGTTCTATGCGTGGAGTATTCGTCCACGCAAGTCGAGTTGATGTGAACGTCACCGTAATCGTTGACTCGATCCAAACTCCGCCGAATGCATCTTCTAGGGTTAGGGTTTCGAGAGATTAAGAGAGGGTAAATGATCCTCTCATCCTGGCCTTTCATTTGTCACCGATTTGGACTCATTTGATGGAGTATTGGGCTCGAATTTGGTGTTTCAAGTTACAGTTAACTAAGTGTTTAATTTGGGCTTAATCCACTAATTCGACCTACTTACAAATTTTATTTGGGTTGGCCACAGATGACAAGTTTGTTAAACGTGTTATTCTCTACAAGAATATAATTTGTCTAGATTTTTATAAAATATTAGAAATATAACTCATTCTATTTATTAAGGAATTATTCTAATTAATTTCTAAAAGAAACCGGGGTATTACAGAATCCATCTGCCCTACGCGGACTAGCGATGGACCGCTAGACATGTCAGATGGCTCTGAATAGACCGCTTACATCATGCAGAACTATTTTCATGATGATTTAAGCATGTGAGTTCTTGTTAAATTAGGTCTGTAATAAGATAGCAACCCACAATTTGATTGGAATATATGAACGTTGATTAATGATTAATCTTGGCTAGATTACTTTTGTTCTTTTCTTTCTATACGTATCTCCCTTGTTCTTATTTAATGAAGCATAAATTTTATCATGGTTATGTTGGAATTGGAATAATGATATTAGGATTGTTCTGACAATCACTCCACTCCGGTGGTACTGGCTGACCGCTCATCTATCATTTTTCGATGTTTATAAAACCTTAATCTTGTAATGGTTGGGACTCTTCGTCGGATACTCTTTCCGTCAGACTAGGACCTCCATTATGAGACCTCCGTAAGCCCCCGCGAGCCTGGGATTCCCACTAGGACGCCGGGCGGGTTGTACCCCCAAATCCTGAACCTTCAGACTTGATCGAATCACTTGATTTTGCCCAAGCCCGGAATTGGGGCTGTCCTATTAATAGCGGCCTTTCAGGGACCGCTATTGTCATTACGCGGCCCAGGCATGACCGCCTATGGTTCTGAGCGGTCCTTGGGGTGACTGTGTTCAGTTGGCAACTGCGTCGACCTTAGTATTAAACGGCTCTTACTAGCACCGTTCTGGGTTGGGGCGGCCCAATTAGGACTGTTTACATTCTTAACTCTAGGTCTTGTTCCTTTAGCCCAGTGTTGCTTGAAGCGGCCCATGTCAGACCGTTCTAACTTCACACGGCCCTTAGAGGACCGTTAACCCTTGGCACCGAGCTGGGTTTTCCCTTGGCCCAGCTCATCTACCGCGGTCCATTATAAGACCATTTATATTAAGCCGCCCCAGTGTGGCCGCATAACTTCTAGAGCCATATTTTTTGAGCTTTCTTGTGTGCTTTGGTGACCGAGCCTCTAAAGGCTGGTGCTCTTAAAACCCTGGATTGTTCTCGTTACCTCCAGGTTAGCTTGATGAATTCCATTCCTCTTCCTGGCCGAGTCCAGTGAATGTCTAGACATAACTTGGGATCTTGGATCCATCAAATCAATGGCAACACATCATAAGGACCTGGTCTAGTCTTAGGAGGAGCGCCCAAAAAGTACTAGTGCCCTGGGGAGTTGGAATGACATGGTGAGGCATTGCACTGAGTGCATGACTAGGTTGACGTCTATGACATTTCATTTACATGATTCGTCTCGTTCTTCCACTCTATATTGCAAGTTCTTGAATTCCTTCATGGAATTGACCTCATGATGTGCTTGTTGCATGCTTGATCGGCCAGTTCTTAGATATGGTCTTCTTTTACTGAGTATTTCATTATCATTATTCCTTTTTATTTCAGCACATTACATTAATTAATTGGTTAATTACTTAAACCTTGCTTGCTATTACCTACTGAGCGTTCGCTCACCTAGTTTTTCCCAATTTTAGGTAACTCCGGTGATGACTCACAAACTGATGGAAGACCTTGGAGCGAGCCAGCTAGAGAGCCACTTAGAGTTGTCCCTATATAGTTTGAGTCTAAGAGTGGTAGTATTATTCAAGAGTTGAAATTTTAATGTTGTGTAATTGTTTTAAGGAGATGTCGGTTGATACTGGTACTTCTTGGATCTTTATTAAAATGGTGAATGTTGAACTTGCTATGCTTTATTAGTTGGAATGAATGGTTATATTTGGAATTTTTTTCTCTCTGCCATGGCGTTATGTTGGAATTATCTAATTCCTAGTCCAAGGCACAACATGTCTGGAAATCAACCTATTTTTTACTCTACTGCCGCGTTCAGATATTCCGCGTCGGGGCATGACACAAGATAAGCAATATGTTCATGGAAACATGCATGTAATACAATGAAGGCCTAGGCAATCCATGTACTATATGCAACCATTCAGATATTGAAGAACTAATGGGCATTTTATCATAGAAAAACCCATGCAGAAAATACATAGGATTCAATAATTCAAACTTATTGTATGCACCAAAAACACAAGCTTTACTCTACTAGACAAGATTCTTTTCTTTAAGATAGCCACACCAATCAAGGATCACAACATAAATTATTTCCATACTGCATAGCAAAGGTGTGAAAAGATTCAAGCAAATGAAAAGCCTAGCAAAACTGGCCAAGTTGACTTGAAGCAGCCATGGCCCGGTTTCTTTTGTCCAGACCTTAGCACAAGTCATTCCAACAAACCATTTGACAATTCATCATGAAAAACCCAATTATCACATGAAGGCTCCAAAGTGTCAAGCACACTATGCATGAATCACATTCATGATATCCACGATGCATTTCAAACCTGCAAAACAAGATAATCAACATATGAGCTCATTTCATTTACCACAACAATTGTACACACAAATGTCACTCTTATATCCACGCAGTGCACATAATATTTTGTTGCCATCAAAACCATTGCCGAAAACAAAGAGGGAGTGCAACGAACCCAACAACTTCTTAGGAAGCCTTGAAAGAAATCGCTTGGAAAAACATTAGAAGAAGCTCTTCTCTGGCCACTCCCTGGACCCCTTTCCAGCCCATTGTGTGAGCATCCAAAGCTGATAAAAAGAAGAAGAGAGGGGAGAAGAGAGCCTGAAGCAAAGAAAGAGTGAGAGAGAGAGTGGGAGAGTTTGAGAGCCATTCGTAGGTGGGTGGGTTTTTTTGTATCTCCTTCTTTGCTATTCTATCTTTGTGATTTGTAAGGCTCCCTGTTGGTCGAAATATAAACAGTCATATTCTAGATCAATGAAGTACATGTCCCCTTGATCCTGATTCTCCGTTTTCCCTTTATGGGCTCATATACTTCCCGATAGTACATATATATATATATATATATATATATATACGTATGATATAACTGATCTGCTATGTTGCCCTCTTCCCTAATACATATGTATATGTGATACATATTTTTTTTGACCTATTCTATTTCTGTTCCTACAGTATGTAGGATAACTACCCTCTGATTTCAACACCTGGTTCCATGACGGGGTAGATGTTATTCTGATGGCCACCAGCCTGGGGTTTATCCATGTGGTGCGGACACCCGAGCAGTTGAGCGGCGCGATACGCCGAGCCACCGGTATCGCACACGGAGCACGACTCGAGCCACCTCAGCATCTATTTGGCTCGGAGATAGCCTGGAGACGCCCCCCTGAGTCCCGGCATTTATCATATTTAGTTAGACTTTATGTGTGTGTAATTTGTGTTTATTTCATTGCATTCGGTTTGCCATTTTGATTGTAATAGGGGCTTATGTGCAATTCGGACCCTGTGGGCCCCACGGGCCCCCCAGGTCCCATCCCATTGGGCCACCTCAGCCTAGGGTCCCACGTGGGGTCAGTCAACATGCCAAATGGAGGCATCTAGAAGTTTGAATGGTAAAAGGACACATGGGGGACAAGTGGCTTGAAAAGTCCAAGGAGGCTACCCACCCCCACCTACCAAGTCCACCTTCTACACCCTAGTCCAAGGGCCGCCCCCCTCCCTTTATTTCTTTATTTATTTTGTGTGTGTGTGTCTCATGCCATCCCAGCCCTTCATCTCCCACTCCTAGATCCTACGGTTGTGGATGGATGAGAGATGTAACCTATTTAAGCTTGTATTTTTCATTTTGGAGAATTAATGCCATTTGAATTGGAAAAAAGCTTGAAGCTCCAGCCTTGGTGCGCCCCCTTCTCTTCTCCCTCTCCCCCTTGAAGCTGTGAAGGCTTCCTTCTGGTGGTGAGACTCCACCCGATCAGTTCCGGTCGCCGCCGCCGCCGCCGCCGCCACGAGCCGCCACCGCACCGCCTTCGCCATCAACGGAGTTCTGCCCGCGCAGTACCATAGAGGCTTCCAAGAATTTCTTGTCTCAGCCACGAGCTCAGATAGATCTGAAAATTTTAGTGGATGTTCCAGAGGTGTCAAGGACATCCCATAAATTTTGGTTTGCCATTCAGATCTCGTTTCATATTTTTTTATTTTCGTCCACTCTTCCATTTTGGTTCTGCCAGAGTTCTGTCCAGATTCATCCCCGCCCTGAGTTTCATGCCTTAAATCCACTTTTTGATTTCTGCTAGTTCGCCCAATTTTAATGGAGGTTCCACCCCTCCACCCCTTCATCCACAATTTTTCCCAATTTTTGGTTCGTCCATTTCATATTTTCTAAAAATCGTTCTCAGTCCCAGCTATAGTTCTGTCCCCCTGTTCCCAGATCCGACCACCAGTCACCCCAAATATCATCGTAAATCACCACCACCTCCAAATCACATTCCAAAAATAGTCCCAATTCCGTGGTTTGATACCCTACAACTTTTAAGAAGAGCTCAAGAGCTGAATCAGAGGTTTACTAGGCGGTCAACGGTGGTTCTCAGACAAGTGTCCTGCAGATCTGAGATTTCGATTACTGTACAACAGGGGCTTGTAAATTCAATAAAGTTCTGATCCGACCAGATCCAGCAGATCTCTTTGGGTCTAGATCAAAGTATTTGAAGAGAGCTTTCCAACGATAGCTCATGCGTCCCGATCTGACGTCGAGATTGCTCGCAGCGGCCGTTTTCGCCGGAGCGCGCACCGGAAGATAGCAACCAAAATCCGTGGACAGCTAGTTCATCAATTGGGAATCGGGGCCGATCGACCCCCGATCGGTGTTCCCGGCCGACCGCCGTCCGTGGAGGCACGCCACCAGGGGTCCACATCATAGTGGGTCCCACCCCCACAGATCCGGAGGACAGCGCCATCCGTGGGCCCCGCGGGCCCGCAGAACCCGCCGTTCGGAAAGCACGAAAACGCGGAGTTCGGCACCGCCGGGCGACATCAAGATGCTGCCCGTCAACCCGAGTTGCGTGATTCCCGGGCTCCACATGTGACCTTTTACCTCCCTGCGTGGAGTGGGTCAAATCATTGTACTGTTGTAAAATTGTTTTACCGGGATCCGTAATTCGGCCGGGGTTGTCTTCGCCATGCCGGGTGCGTGGAGGTAAAGGTCTTAACTCCTTGGCATTACATTGCTTAGCTAGTATACGGTCTTAGGCCGCTGTCAAGAGCGTAGGTACTAGCCCGTGTGTCCATGTCACCGCTGTGAGAGTGAGTGTGACCCGTCCCGTGACTCGATCCGAGTCCGAAAGTTGAGTCGGACTACCCTTGACCTCCGCCGGTTTCTTAACCGCGCACAGTCCGCGCTTTCCCTCGCTTGGGACGGCGAGTGAGCTTCCACTTCTGTTAGTGGCGTTTCGCCACTAGGAGC
Source organism: Amorphophallus konjac (assembly GCA_022559845.1). Lineage (NCBI taxonomy): Eukaryota > Viridiplantae > Streptophyta > Magnoliopsida > Alismatales > Araceae > Amorphophallus > Amorphophallus konjac. Next base: position 207,299,410 of record CM040120.1, on the reverse strand, counting down.
TCGTAATGTCGGGCTTAGTGTCTCCCTGATGTGTGTTGCTGGTCGTGTCTTCATCTAGAGTCCGAGGGTGGCACCATATAGTGTCGTCTCCCGTGTCCGTCCCGCATCAGTTTGGTATCAGAGCAAGTCGAGTCTAGGGTAGTCGTTGCATAAGTCATGCATCATGGTCTAAGTCGAGTCTAGGATCATCCTTATTTTCAAAACAACAAAAAAAAGGTGTTTTCAAATTGTATTTCACCCAATAGCTCGGTATATTAAAAGGTGTTGTCCGAACGTTAGGCTACGCCTATCGGGAGGTCGCACACTTGCGGGAGTGATCTTCGGATTGATTAACTCCGCCCCGTACCGGATATTGGTTTAGGTCTAGGTGCATTAGTCGGTGTTTGCATTAGTTAGTGCATTCCAACCTTGCATAGCCGATCTAGTGTAGTGTCCAAGTGTCGGCATGTCCAACATATAGTTCCCCCCCCAATTTCCCATGGATTCCCAATCACCCGGGCATTATGGCCGTTGGTCCACCCATGGGCTTGGCAACCACCCACTCCACTTCCGTAGGCCCGAAGCCTCGGATTTTTATGGCTCCAATGGCCCGGGCGACTACCTCAAGTGGGAGGCCGCCATGGACACATACTTTGATTGTTATACTATGTCCGAGGCCATGCAATTCTCTTTCGCTAAAGAGCGGCTTCTTCATGAGGCTGCTAAAAAGTGGGATTACATCGAAAGAATGAGAGAGGTTAGGGGGCAATGGCCCATCGAGTCATGGTGGGACATGAAGAGAGAGCTTAGGAAGGTCTACGTGCCCCAACCGGTCACCTCCAACCGGCCCCACCTAATCCCTTCCAACCAAGTGGGTTCTAGTCGGAGGCAAAGAGTCCCACACGTAGATGAGCCAAGACCCAATCCTAGGACGGTTGACTACGGGCGAGTCCACCATGATATCCCTATTCCAACCCACTCCGTTGCCGAACTTATGCAAATGATTTTGGACCGGTTGGATGGGGTGGATAGGACACGTACTCCTAGTGATGTAGTCCAACCCGACCCTAAGGAGGTCATCGCCGGTAGTCTTAACCCGGCCCCATCAACGGAGTCCCCAAGCCCTCTCCCCATCATAGTGTATCCTCTTCTCCCACCCACGAGAGCCCCATTGCCTACACCCCCTGTCAGTCAGAAGGATAAGGGTAGGGACCCACTTATCAGGGAGCATAGTGGGTCACGACAGCAGTGTTATCGCTGCCAGGGGTTCGGCCACTACGCCGGACAATGTCCCACTCGGACATCTCTAGCCATAAGGGACAAAAGGGTTGGAGAAGCCCCACTCCCCGATCTTTATTCTAAGCCACCTCAGCCCGAGCCACCCATGTTTCTAACAGGTATGCTTGTCATAGCCGAGCCGCTTCTTAGCTGGCTCAAGAAGGGCTTGGTCCCACTTCCCTTCCCATCTATGGACCCTATCCTACCTCTGGTGCCAATCAATTCATTTCATACCACTTTCCGGTCTAGTCACTATGTGGATACATTGGATGACCTTCTTAAGGGGTTAGACCGGCAGTGGACATTTACGCACTTGTTGGCTCCAGGCTTCGACCGACCCACAGGTCGTAGTTTCACTCATCCCGCTTTAGGGTCCATCACCTCCGTGTACACCGTGGGTCATGTTACCACGGAGGTTCTTCTACTCCTCCCTATGCCGGCCGAGTCCGACTTCATTCCCCTTTGCCCAAGGGAGGAATCTTACTTTCTACCTATGACTGTCATCCCATCTCTCACAGTGAATGAAGGTGATCATTTACACCTCCAAGATTTCCAAATGTGGGACAGTGATTTGTGGAAGCCTAGTCCGAGGGGTCATACCTTCTTTGATCCCTTCGACCCATTCTCTTGTGGACCCCGTGACCCACCATATTTACTCCACCTTTTCGAGAGAGTCCACCATCATACCCCCACCGTCTCATCTCCCTTCATGGATGAAGGAGATCAACAACAACTTCTAGACTTCCACACATGGGATCTTGAGATGAGGGAATCCATATCGAGGGGTCACATATTCTTTGATCCCTTTGATCCCTTTCTTAGTGGGCCCCTTGGTCCACAATCTCCATTCCACTTCTTTAGGGGAGGTCACCATTATACCCCTCCCCCATGGACCGGGCCATCGGCACCCACCGAGTCCGTTCACGGCCGAGAGACACCCGACCCTCCTGTTCCACCCAAACCTCCCAAATCCAAAGGACCGTCTTATGGTTGTACCGACATTCAGTCACACTTAGGGTATGCATGGCACACCTTCGGATGTCCTGGACCACCTTGCATATGATTGGGTCGAGCTAACATTAGGTTTGTTTAGGGTTGTGTGTGCATCCGTGTGTTTTTATTTTGCTAAGCATTTTAGGAGTGCATAGTGAGTCTGCCGAGTCTAGTGCTAGGCATGTTAGGAGTCTACATGAGTGAGGCCAGCAATGCACGTTACAAAGCGCTAGCCGATGCCCATCGACACCACCGAGAGTTCCAAGAGGGTGAATATGTCATGATCAGGGTAAGACCTGAACGGTTTCCCTCTGGAACCGTTAAGAAGTTGCAAGCTCGCGGAGCCGGTCCCTTTAGAGTGTTGAAACGCGTTGGATCCAATGCGTATGTTGTGGACCTGCCCGAGGAATATGGTATAACCTCTACCTTCAATGTATCGGATCTTGTTGCATATAGGGACCCAGCGGTGATCCCTAGTGAGCCTTTTGAGCCATCTCCTCCCCTTGAGAGTGATCCCACACCTGAGTTTCCACTTCCACCTCCAGCCCCTTTTTCACGGCAGCGTGAGCATATAGATCGTATACTAGACGAGCAAGTGACAGTTACCAGGAGTGGATCTTACCCGCGCTACCTAGTGCGATGGAGAGGACGGCCCGCTACAGAGGACACATGGATCACACATGGCGAGTTGCAGCAGATCGATCCGGACCTTTTGGAGCGATACAGGAGCGATGCAGACCCTTAATCGACAGGGTCGAGTTTCTCCCACCTGGGGAGAATTGGTGCGGACACCCGAGCAGTTGAGCGGCGCGATACGCCGAGCCACCGGTACCGCACACGCAACACGACTCGAGCCACCTCAGCATCTATTTGGCTCGGAGACAGCCTGGAGACGCCCCCCTGAGTCCCGGCATTTATCATATTTAGTTAGACTTTATGTGTGTGTAATTTGTGTTTATTTCATTGCATTCGGTTTGCCATTTTGATTGTAATAGGGGCTTATGTGCAATTCGGACCCCGTGGGCCCCACGGGCCCCCCCAGGCCCCATCCCATTGGGCCACCTCAGCCTAGGGTCCCACGTGGGGTCAGTCAACATGTCAAATGGAGGCATCTAGAAGTTTGAATGGTAAAAAGACACATGGGGAACAAGTGGCTTGAAAAGTCCAAGGAGGCTACCCACCCCCACCTACCAAGTCCACCTTCTACACCCTAGTCCAAGGGCCGCCCCCCTCCCTTTATTTCCTTATTTATTTTGTGTGTGTGTGTCTCATGCCATCCCAGCCCTTCATCTCCCACTCCTAGATCCTACGGTTGTGGATGGATGAGAGATGTAACCTATTTAAGCTTGTATTTTTCATTTTGGAGAATTAATGCCATTTGAATTGGAAAAAAGCTTGAAGCTCCAGCCTTGGTGCGCCCCCTTCTCCTCTCCCTCTCCCCCTTGAAGCTGTGAAGGCTTCCTTATGGTGGTGAGACTCCACCCTATCAGTTCCGGTCGCCGCCGCCGCCGCCACGAGCCGCCACCGCACCGCCTTCGCCATCAATGGAGTTCTGTCCGCGCAGTACCACAGAGGCTTCCACGAATTTCTTGTCTCAGCCATGAGCTCAGATAGATCTGAAAATTTTAGTGGATGTTCCAGAGGTGTCAAGGACATCCCATAAATTTTGGTTTTCCATTCAGATCTCGTTTCATATTTTTTTTATTTTCGTCCACTCTTCCATTTCGGTTCTGCCAGAGTTCTGTCCAGATTCATCCCCGCCCTGAGTTTCATGCCTTAAATCCACTTTTTGATTTCTGCTAGTTCTCCCAATTTTACTGGAGGTTCCACCCCTTCATCCACAATTTTTCCCAATTTTTGGCTCGTCCATTTCATATTTTCTAAAAATCATTCTCAGTCCCAGCTACAGTTCTGTCCCCCTGTTCCCAGCTCCGACCACCAGTCACCCCAAAAAACATCGTACATAACCACCACCTCCAAATCAAATTCCAAAAATAGTCCCAGTTCCGTGGTTTGATACCCTACAACTTTGAAGAAGAACTCAAGAGCTGAATCGGAGGTTTACTAGGCGGTCAACGGTGGTTCTCAGACAAGTGCCCTGCAGATCTGAGATTTCGGTTACTGTACAACAGGGGCTTGTAAATTCAATAAAGTTCTGATCCGACCAGATCCAGCAGATCTCTCTGGGTCTAGATCGAAGCATTTGAAGAGAGCTTTCCAACGATAGCTCATGCGTCCCGATCCGACGTTGGGATTGCTCGCAGCGGCCGTTTTCGCCGGAGCGCGCGCCGGAAGACAGCAACCAAAATCCGTGGATAGCTAGTTCATCAATTGGGAATGGGGGCCGATCGACCCCCGATCGGTGTTCCCGACCGACCACCGTCCGTGGAGGTGCGCCACCAGGGGTCCCCATCATAGTGGGTCCCACCCCCACAGATCCGGAGGACAGCGGCATCCGTGGGCCCCGCGGGCCCGCAGAACCCGCCGTTCGGAAAGCACGAAAACGTGGAGTTCGGCACCACCGGGCGACATCAAGATGCTGCCCGTCAACCCGAGTTGTGTGATTCCCGGGCTCCACATGTGACCTTTTACCTCCCTGCGTGGAGTGGGTCAAATCATTGTACTGTTGTAAAATTGTTTAACCGGGATCCGTAATTCGGCCGGGGTTGTCTTCGCCACGCCGGGTGCGTGGAGGTAAAGGTCTTAACTCCTTGGCATTACATTGCTTAGCTAGTATACGGTCTTAGGCCGCTACCGAGAGAGTAGGTACTAGCCCGTGTGTCCATGTCACCACTGTGAGAGTGAGTGTGACCCGTCCCGTGACTCGATCCGAGTCCGGAAGTTGAGTCGGACTACCCTTGACCTCCGCCGGTTTCTTAACCGCGCACGGTCCGCGCTTTCCCTCGCTTGGGACGACGAGTGAGCTTCCACTTCTGTTAGCGACGTTTCGCTACTAGGAGCTCGTAGTGTCGGGCTTAGTGTCTCCCTGATGTGTGTTGCTGGTCGTGTCTTCATCTAGAGTCCGAGGGTGGCACCATATAGTGTCGTCTCCCGTGTCCGTCCCGCATCACCATGTTAATGGATATGACTCCGGGTTGCCAACCATCGGAGGTTTGCTTAATCCTTTCTTTGCTTCGCCATGATTGTGCTTTATCTCAAAATCCCGCTTTGAGATTTGGACCAATTTCATGGCCATGATGCCAAAGGGGTGAGAAACACGGGATCTAATCCCAAATCAATCATTTTCTTCGTGGACGTTGGTTTCCGGGCTCTTGACCACTCTCGGATCTCCGAGGACTCGCTTCCTCATAGCGTGGACCCCGAGTGATCCCTTAGAGAGAGTGGATATGGATGGCCATGTAATTTGGCGATAAACTTAAACCACGTCTCGGGATCAGGATTGTGGCGTCCCTTGGGTCATAGGAGCCCCTCGTAGGCTAGTCCTCGGGGTATCCATGCCTGATTAGGACTATAAGATGTTGCCGCTTCCGTGCACATCCTCAGGTGTTGCCTCTTTCGTGCGCACCTCTTTTGTTTGGGGCCATCTCGGAGTTCCTCCGTGGATGCGTACCTAATTTGAACCCCCAAAAGCCTCCGGGTCTAGGGGAGGTGCTGTCGGATTTTTGCCGGACAAATTGAAGAACGATGACACTAATGTTGATGACAAATGGACTTAACTCAAGAACACCATGAACATATCATTGAACAAAAAAATTCAATATGAACTAGTGCATAACAAGCACAAAGCAATGCAACGATTGACATAATTTCAGAAAATTGTTGAAACACGAACGAGCAAGATAAAAAGAAATGAAATGATGAATGAAATAAAAGAGTAGGGAATAAGCTTTTTAAACAAAATCAGTGATCTTGGCATGAGTGCTTGCATCTGACATGCATTGTAGCACCCCATATATAATTATAAGGAATAAAATTTCCTAAATGAATTAAACACGTAAAGATCCTCCATTTAAATAAAACAAGGACCCAAATCAAACCTAATAAATTAAAAAGCTCAGTCGATATCTATCTATCTATATATATATGGGCCTCCCGTATATATGCAACCCAATTGAAGGCCTTAACCCATATATAGGGCCTTAATAAACAAAAGCCCATAACCCTTTCCATGTCAAGGAGGAATAGGGCATATACACATATATACATATTCTTGGTTGATTTCAAAAGCCCAAAGCTTATCACGTTCGAACCTTGCATGAGGTTTTAGGGTTTTTATTCCAACTAGGAAAGTGGCTGCAATTTGGGAAAGAAAAGATTAACATGGGAAATTTTAGACCAAGTAGGATTGCTGCATGGGAAGTTAAATCCCATTAGGAAGCTTAAAACCACAAGCTCTATAAATAAAGCCCTCCATCGAATGAGTTCAAGGCTACTACTATTACTCATTCTGTTTCCTTGTGTTGACGTCGTCTTCCTCCTGTGACTGTAGCCATGCTTGAAGAGGAGCCTCTGCTTCCCCTTCCTCTCCCTGCTGCTATTGCATCATCTTCTTCTTCCTACGGCTATTGCAATGTAAAGAAGAGGGCTCCTTCTTCTTCTACCTCTGTCTTCCTCCGCCGTTCGTGCTACTACAGTTGCATAGTTTCTATTTTCTTGCTGTGGTGCGTGAAGGAGAAAGGTTGTGCTTCTTCCTCTATGTTCGTTTAAACTGCTGCGGTTGTAGTTGCTACTGTTGTTCTTCTTATTTCTCATACCTCTCTATTCGTCGTCGTCTAGCAACCCACACAAGGTAGGTTTTCTCAAGTATATGAGCCCAAGATTAATCGCAAAGGATCATTGCATGCATACGTATCTGTGGACCATCTCTGCAATTCAGTTTACATAGCTTTCCTAAGTTTTCTATTACATATGAAAATAGCGACCAAGACATGGCCGCCTATTAATGAACGACCACGTAGAAGGTCACAAATTTTGAATTTGTGACGGTCTATTGGTCGCAAATTAATGAGCGACCCGACCCGTGCCGCTATTTCTTTTAGTGTAATTGATAAGTACCACATGTTAAAAATTTAATATCTATGAAAACTAGTGTTAAAAATCTTACATGACCTTGTTTCTGGATCCTCCATATTTTTCTCTAGCTATCCATGTCTTTAGTTTCTTAAAATTCCCTATAAATAGCAAAGTGCTACTGTTCATGTACAATTTAAAGGAAATGAATAGTATTTTGTGCCTGTAATTGTTCCTGCCCGACGCGTAGCAGTAAAAGAATGGGTGACTGTCCTACCGCCACCAATTAATGAATGAGCACCCCTGTAAGGAGGCGTTGTTTTAAAATTATATGAAAAATCATGAATCTGCGACAAAATCATAGACGCTATTTAAAGTTTGAGCGCCGTTTCATACGGTCGCCAATTATAATTAAATGCTATTGATTTTCTGGAAATTTCTAAAATTAGCGCCCGTGCATAGTGTAGTTAATTCTTAGTATTTTCCTTGAAAATTTGTTAAATCCAAGATTGAGCGACCCTCTGGATAGCCGATATGATGGGGGCATCACTTACCCCTTCACATTTTACGAAGCTCTGATGGATCGTCGGTTTGCGTCATTATATTTTCCACATTTTTCTGAGTCAATCCATGTAATTTTCATATTTTATTTGAGTCATAAACTATGTAATTTTCCCTTTATTTGAGTCTGGTACCTAGGTATAAGGGTCATTTACCTAAGTCTTGAGTCATGTGGTTAATTAAGTAGTCTAATGGGCCCAACTAGTAGGCTAAGCCCAGGGGCGCCCCCCTTGGACTTGTCTGGTCATTAAGTCATTAGTCAGGGTCAGTATGGTCATGTGAAAAGTCCAGTCCCTATAAATACCCCCCTTCACCAACTCATTTGTAATCTTTTGGTCAATCAAAAAAATTGAGTGCATTTTAGTGTAATTGGAGTGGATTCTCCATCTCTCTCTCCCTCTCTCTAAGGGGTGGATTCCCCTCTCTCTCATGTCTCTCTCTCTCTCAGGGGGTCACCCCTTTCCCTCTTTTCCCCCTCCCACCTACTTTCTCTCTCCCCTTCCCACATTCAATAGCCTCCTCACTTTCCCATACCTCTCCATAACTCTACCCTAGCCCCAAGAAGGACTCCTCCAATCCTTGCTCCACCCTCCAACCACCAACTACCCACTCCCCTTCCCCAAGCACCTCCCTCATCTCCGAAGGGAGAATTCCCCACTCCCCAACCATCCTTTCCCTTCCCCACACACCTCTTCCCATCCCCAAGACCAGAAATTAATCCCACCCCTAAACCCATTTTCAAATACTCCTTCCCTATCCCTCCCAACACCAAATTTGCAACTTCCCTTCCCTCCAACTACTAGACCACCTTCCAGCCCCCATTTTGCCACTCCCTCACCTTGGATCACCCCCTCCCAGACCCCCTCACAGCCAGGGTTCGCCCCACACCCATCCACCCCCGTTTCGCCCCCACTCCTACTCCATTTGCCATCACAAGGTTACAGCTCCAATAGTAGTTCGCAGGCAGCAAGCTAGGGTCCTGGAAACAGCATTATATCTGGCCCTTCCCCAATCCTTCGGGTGGCAAGTCATATACCTCTGGAAAGGTAGTCCATAGAGATTTCCCAACGAGGTAGTTTCGTCATCGTCCAAGCTCCGAGCTGCCCGTGAGAGCAATTCCTCCTCGACTGCACAGGACCACTCAGGCAGAGAACCAGAGCCCCAGATCAAGTTCAACCACGGCCACTCCCTTGCATATCTGGGCGTGAAACTTGGCTGAGGGATTCTCCTCCAAGTCCTCTCCCATCCCCAAGAAGCAGAGCTAATTTTGGACCTCGGCATCAAAATTTCCAAATTTTCCCTCCCAAGTGCGCCAGGTCAGTTTTCTTGAGCCTGAATTAACACCCCCTACTGTTTGGGCCTTCACGATCAGATATGACATCTCCTGATGGTGCCGTTGGTCCTGGAGGAAAGAATACTTGCCCACGGACACAGCGGTTCTGGTCCCGCATCATTCGGACATCGGGAGCGTTCGTGGCACCTTCATCTTCCAACAGCAGCAACCTGAGAGCAGTCAGCGCCAGAACGGTTCGATCCTAGTCTAGCCCTTGTCTCAGCCACTGACAACGTCAAGAAATTCCCCCAAAAATTGGATGTCCTCCCGAGTCAACTACGAAAGTTTTGCCACTAGTTTCGTCACAATCGGAGTTCGGGGGAGTCCGCAGCAGTGCCGACAGTGACAGTCTATCCGCTGTTCTTGAGAGTGGACAGATTCGGCAGACTTCTTTTTTTAATCCTTTAAGCTAGTTTTTCCCCTCCCCGCCTGGCTGGCTTACAGCCCCTCCCTATGTGGAGGTAGTGTTTGGTTGTAAATCTCTTAACCCCCACCCCGAGATCCCCCTCTCGCGAGAGGTGTAGTGTTGTAACCCACTTGATTTAACGTTGAAGCTTCATCGGCGCGGCGTGCCGGCAAGCCCACGCTTCCCCGCTCGCCCTCGTCTCCGATCGGGATCGGTGTATTCACGTTGATCAGGTGAGCTTCGGAACACTTCTCATTGCTAGCCTTTAGTTTCTTAGTTTAGTATTGTTTTTGGTTGCTCCGTCGGTGGTAAGAGAGTGCCCGATCCCGAATTTGCTTATAATTGAGCGACCACCGCGGAGTGAGTTGAGAGAGGGACCCTACAACCCACACCCTTGACGTGCTGGCCACCTGCAGAATTGTACATCCCAGGCCCTTAGGGGTCTATCCCAAGCTAGGCAAATCCCCGGAAAGGCAAGGTCCCACTTCGGACCCTCTCCACCATCACCGGTTTGCCTATGGGCCCTAGTGTGCACCAAGCGGGTGAGTCCGCTTGAGTGAAGTTACCGGTCCATTGCATTGCTTGCTTGCTAGGTCCGAGGGGTCTTCGGTCTTGTGACTATTACCCCCAAGGTGGGGTCACATCAAGTGGTATCAGAGCAAGTTCACAACTTGTCTCTACAAGTTGGTCCTAGGGCGCGCATATGAATTTAGAGTCTCCCAGTCCATCGCTCTTGTCCACTAGCATGGCCGCCTCATACCGACCTTACCCATCAGCCCTCTCCATGAGTCCAAACCCCCAAGAGAAACCCACCACCAACACACATGGCCTCCATGGTTGTGTCAACTACCTAATGGGAGCCATAACCTATGCCAATGAGTAGCTTGATAACCTATCGGGTCGACTCGACCAAGTAGGAGACAATAGGCTCTCCCCAAGGGCAGACGATAGAAGGACATCTCCCCCACCTCCCATCTTTTATGAAACTCATCCTAATGACTATTTAGATTGGGAGGCTTCAATGGACCATTACTTCGAGTGGAATCCCATGACCGAGGATAGGAAGGTTTGATTTGCCAAAATGCAACTAACCGAAAGGGCTCAAACCCATTGGTTGAAAATTGAAGGCTTAAGAATAATTAGAAGGGAAGCTCCCCTCACCACATGGGGGGACATGAAGGATCAACTTAGGGATAGAAATGTATCCCCCTCCTACCCGGGTCACCATAACCCAAGGAGCACTTCAACTCCTCCATCCCCACCCGGCCAACCCAAGACCCCAATCACCCAATCCCCACCGCCTCCAACCTCTCCTACCCCGGCCACTACATCTACACCCTACCTCCAAGTCCTCACCACAACCATAGCTCCACAAGCCTAAGTGGACCCCGTGTCCACCCCTCCACCTAGGCCCATGACAGCCACCACCCCCAAACCCAAAATCCCTCACCGAACCCATACCCCACAAGCCCCCTTGGGCCCCACCACTACCCCTCCATCGCCCCCCATAAGAGATACACCTCCCAAAACCAACCAACCCAATCCTCCTCACCCAACCCATCTCCCACTTCCAACCCCAATCCTACCCCAACCTAGGCCTCCACTACTCCCAACCCCAACCCAAGTCCGACCTCGCTCACCACCCCGGATGCGCCATGCATCGGCTATCACCAAACCACCCACCATAGATCCTCCTACCCCATTGGCATTGGAAGATGTGGCCCACAAACTTGGCCACATGGGGACAAACACCCTTCCGGATCCTAACCCTACCAAGGAGACCACCCATGTCCAAGTTGAAGAAGAAATCTCACACGGTGGTCTTAACCTTATACCACCCTCTCTAGTTGGGGCCGAGCTCATCTTGGGAGAACCCCTTGTTAGTTGGCTAAAGGAGAACACAATTAGAGAGATCATGGCCCATATTTGCCCTCCCATGGAGCTAGACCTCCCTATAGTGCCCCTCTCCTATCACACCACCATCCAATCATCTTACCAAGTGGAGACATTAGGGGATCTCCTTAAGGGCCTAGCATGGCAAATGGAGTTGACTGGCATGTTGACCACAATGGCCGACCGGCCTAGGAGCCTTGACCTCCTACACCTATGTGTCGGGTCTATCACCTCAATTTGCACCATTGGTTCCTACACTTGCGACCTTCTTTTATTCCTCCCTACACCCGATGAGCCCGACCTGATCTTTGAATTGGAGTCCCTTATCTCAGGTAGACAGCCAAACCTTCCCCTCAAAGCCAACACCCCATCTCCCGTCACTCTTGGAGAAGACCCATTACCATGTGAGAGAATTATGATGTGGAAACCTATTGGGGATGAACTTTTCATTGATCCCTTTGACCCCTTCCTATGGGAGCCTAGTTGCCCATGTGACTCACCTACCTTACTCACCACCCACTACTCCCTACCCTCACCTACCATAGTGGAACAGGACCACCCCTTCCTAAACGTAGGTTATATCATGGAAGCCATGACCTTGGGCAACATACGCATAGGGATTGAGGAAGTACCCCACTCCACCTTCCTAGACCCCTTCGACCCTTTTGAGTAGAAACTCAAAGGTCATCCCAAAACCCCGCATATGAAAGTCATCATTGGGATAGGAATGCTTGAACCTTGGCGTACCACACGACTTGGCATGATTCATAAGTCAGGTCAATTCATTCATATCACCCACATGTCAAGTAGGAAGCATAAGTGGACCATATTCGGATGTAATGGTCCACCTTCATTCATCATGAGTCTTAAGCATGTTAGGAGCATTCATGGATGTCTGAGTCCTCCGGCACTCATCACACCCACGCATGAGAGGGACACCTATGGATGCCCCGGCCCTCCCACACCCTTCAAAATCTCCATGGCATCTCTACATGATTGGTCTAAATATGGTTGTCCTGGCCCCCCTTTGCATGTCATGCATTTCCCACTCACACCGCATCGTAGTACTTGGCATGAGTATTTAAGCAAGCAAAAAGTGACGAGCGGTGAGAATCACAAGAAGCAGGCAAAAGCTCGCGAATGCCACTTTGAATTCCAAGTTGGCAACTTGGCGATGATGACTTTGGAGTGGCTCTACCCTAGGGTCACCTCCAATTTGAGGGCACGAGGACTTGGACCTTGCCAAGTTCTGAGTGGCTTTGGCAACCCGGCTTACGGGTTGGACTTACCGACGGGTTATGGGATATACCCCACTTCTCACGTGGCAGATCCGGCACCCTATATGTGCACCGCGGTGGACCCTAGTGAGTGCTTTGAGCCTATATCTTCTTTTAAGAGGGACACCCTCGGAGAGCCACCATAAATCAGCCTGAGAGCCTGACGTGTGCACACGGAGGCAATTCAAGGCAAGCAAGGTATCATTGCCAGCATGAGGGTGTGTCCGTGCCACTTTGTGAAGCTGAAGCGCCATCCCCCGGCCATGGACGCGGGGTTGAGTTTGGAGATCGTGGCTCGCATAGAGTTACATTTGGTGTACCACTTCCTCGGTGGACCCATACTCGACGGGGTCGAGTTCTCCCCACCACGGGGGTATGGTGGGGGCATCACTTACCCCTTCACATTTTGTGAAGCTCTGATGGATCGTCGGTTTGTGCCATTGTATTTTCCACATTTTTCTGAGTCAATCCATGTAACTTTCATATTTTATTTGAGTCATAAACTATGTAATTTTCCCTTTATTTGAGTCCGGTACCTAGGTATAAGGGTCATTTATCTAAGTCTTGAGTCATGTGGTTAATTAAGTAGTCTAATGGGCCCAACTAGTGGGCTAAGCCCAGGGGCGCCCCTCTTGGACTTGTCTGGTCATTAAGTCATTAGTCAGGGTCAGTATGGTCATGTGAAAAGTCTTGTCCCAATAAATACCCCCCTTCACCCCCTCATTTGTAATCTTTTGGTCAATCAAAAAAATTGAGTGCATTTTAGTGTAATTAGAGTGGATTCTCCATCTCTCTCTCCCTCTCTCTAAGGGGTGGATTTCCCGCTCTCTCATATCTCTTCTCTCTTTTCCCTCACCCACCTACTTTCTCTCTTTTCCCCCTCCCACCTACTTTCTCTCTCCCCTTTCCACATTCAATAGCCTCCTCACTTCCCCATACCTCTCTATAACTCCACCCTAGCCCCAAGAAGGACTCCTCTAATCCTTGCTCCACCCTCCAACCACCAACTACCCACTCCCCTTCTCCAAGCACCTCCCTCATCTCCCAAGGGAGAATTCCCCACTCCCCAAGCATCCTTTTCCTTCCCCAGACACCTCTTCACATCCCCAAGACCAAAAATTAATCCCACCCCTAAACCCATTTTCAAATACTCCTTCCCTATCCCTCCCAACACCAAATTCGCAACTTCCCTTCCCTCCACCTACTAGACCACCTTCCAGCCCCCATTTTGCCACTCCCTCACCTTGGATCACCCCCTCCCAGACCCCCTCATAGCCAAGGTTCGCCCCACACCCATCCACCCCCGTTTCGCCCCCACTCCTACTCCATTTGCCATCACAAGGTTGCAGCTCCAGTAGTAGTTCGCATGCAGCAAGCTAGGGTCTTGGAAACAACATCGTCTCAGGCCCTTCCCTAATCCTTCAGGTGGCAAGTCATATACCTCTGGAAAGGTAGTCCAGAGAGATTTCCCAGCGAGGCAGTTTCGTCATCGTCCAAGCTCCGAGCTGCCCGTGAGAGCGATTCTTCCTCAACTGCACAGGAGCACTCAGGCAGAGAACCAGAGCCCCAGATCAAGTTCGACCACGGCCACTCCTTTGCATATCTGGGCGTGAAACTTGGCTGAGGGCTTCTCCTCCAAGTCCTCTCCCATCCCCAAGAAGCAGAGCTAATTTTGGACCTCGGCATTAAAATTTCCAAATTTTCCCTCCCATGTGCGCCAGGTCAGTTTTCTTGAGCCTGAACCAACACCCCTACTGTTCGGGACTTCAAGATCAGATCCGACATCTGCCGATGGTGCCGTTGGTCCTGGAGGAAAGAAGACTTGTCCACGGACACAACGGTTCTGGTCCCGCATCATTCGGACACCGGGAACGTTCGTGGCACCTTCATCTTCCAGCTACAGCAACCTGAGAGCAGTCAGCGCCAGAACGGTTCGGCCCGGGTCCAGCCCTTGTCCCGGCCACTGACAACGTCAAGAAATTCCCCCAAAAATTGGACGTCCTCCCGGGTCAACTACGAAGGTTTTGCCGCTGGTTTCGTCACAATCAGAGTTTGGGGGATTCCGCAGCAGTGTCGATAGTGACAGTCTATCCCCTGTTCCTGAGAGTGGACAGATTCGGTGGACTTTTTGTTTTAATCCTCTCAGCTAGTTTTTCCCCTCCCCACCTGGCCGGCTTACAGCCCCTCCCTACGTGGAGGTAGTGTTTGGTTGTAAATCTCTTAACCCCCACCCCGAGATCCCCTCCTGCGAGAGGTGTAGTGTTGTAACCTACTTGATTTCAGGTTGAAGCTTCATCGACGTGGCGTGCGGGCAAGCCCAAGCTTCCCCGCTCGCCCTCATCTCCGACCGGGATCGGTGTATTCACACCGATCAGGTGAGCTTCGGAACACTTCTCATTGCTGGCTCTTAATTGTTTAGTTTAGTATTGTTTTTGGTTGCTCCGTCAGTGGTAAGAGAGTGCCCGATCTCGAATTTACTTATAATTGAGCGACCACCGCAGAGTGAGTTGAGAGAGCGACCCTACAACCCACGCCCTTGGTGTGCTAGCCACCCGAAGAATTGGACATCCCAGGCCCTTAGGGGTCCATCCCAAGCTAGGCAAATCCCCGGAAAGGCAAGGTCCCACTTCGGACCCTCTCCACCATCACTGGTTTGCCTACGGGCCCTAGTGTGTGCCAAGCGGGTGAGTCCGCTCGAGTGAAGTTGTCGGTCCATTGCATTGCTTGCTTGCTAGGTATGAGGGGTCTTCGGTCTTGTGACTATCACCCTAAAGGTGGTGTCACATCATGATATTTCTTATTATAGCGCATGTCTAAGTAGTCGCTATTTTTTCTGATTCTCTCAGATTTTTATCAAGTTTTGATTCCATATCGCGGGATCTTTTGGCACTCTCATCTCGCATCCGTAGATGGAGTCCCTATTTTATTTCCTTCGCTTACACACTCAACTCTTGGTGATGATTGGACCCTCCACGAGATATTCCTTCCTTTGGACTGGTGCTTTCTTCATTGAGACCTCCGTAAGACTCCACTAGCCTTGGATTCCCTCAAGGCGGCCGAGCGGGTTATACCTTAAAAACCTATGACACTGTGTCTAGTTACGTCACTCTGAAGAAATGTGATACATAGTCTTCATAGAGCATTTTTATTGGCCTCTTTTGAGAAGTCTGTATCTGTCTGAAAACTGCGACCATGACTTGGACACAAAAAGGAATTAGCGACCAGCCTTTGAGCACATATTACTGATTTAGTAGCCGTGATATGGACGCTAATTCTTTGTGCCTGTTCTGTTCACAGAATGAGCGACCATTATAGTGGACATTATTTCTGTAATCTGTGGCGACCTAAGTGGACGCTAATTACCCAGTTTTCCAAGAATGTCATTGTTTCGTGAGATTTACCGATATAACATCCTTACTCAAAATTTGGACCTTCAACTCTATTCCATGAAATCTACCTTAATGTTCCTACAAGGGTTCATTCCTTGAAATTCTATATTGGCTATAAACTATAGTGGATGTCGAAATATTTACATGACTCAATACCTGGCAATTATAGGGCCTAGTCTTGTCCTTGGAGGAGCACCCGAAAGTACTTGTACCCATGGGAGTTGATTGACCATGGTGTGGCATTGCACCAAAGTGCATGACTAGCTTGATCAATGGCATTCCACAATCACTATAGTGCTTGACTGACTTGACATGACGTTACTAGCGTGACCCGGAATGGGTATTTACTTGCTTGAAATTATAATAGCCAATTGAGATGACATGACTTGATATTACATACTCGACAATCTTGATATACATCACATGATTATCTTGAAATCTTGTTAGTTCCTCTATATTACTTCTTGATATTCTACACTCGTCATTATATTGCGTTCATGCATCGCTATACTTGCATAGTTCATGTAACATGTAATTTACTTAAAGCAAGCTTGATCTTGAGATATAATTCCTACTGAGCGTTCGCTCACCCTAGTTTTCTCCCAATTTTTTAGGTAATTCCGATGACGAGGATCATTCGGATGGGGATGGCCACGAGTGAAGAGATTGGAAGCCGTCCAAGATTTCCTACATCGTGTCTTTTCTATTTCTTGAGTCAATTATTGTATTTTCCACTTTATTGAGTCTAGTCGTCAATGGATTACTATTATGAGTCAGTGAGTTATGTAATGATGGTTATACTTTGGGATATTAGAGTTATTAATGAATAAATTGGATTTGGTTCTATCTTGCTATTTGCGCACTCTATCTATGTGTCGAATTCCTTATGCTCTGATTGACATGATTGATATAAACTTGTCACGTGTACCGGGTTCCTTCCGCACTCTGGGCGTGACAGTTTTTGTGGTATCAAAGCCTAGGGTATTCAATCCCTAGGAAAACCAAGTCCAAGGATAGCTTTATACCTTTTACCCGGTGAGATGGGTAGAGCCATGGGTTAAGTTAACTTAGGGAGATAAGACCATTGGTTAATCATATATTAATATAGTTATTTAAATCTTCTAGGACCATGGCCTCCGAACGTTCTTAGTGGCGTGATATGCAACGCACTATTCAAGGCCTTACTCAAGCGCTACAACAAGTGGCTCAGGGCGGATCAAACCATGGAGCGGGTGATCTCCACCGTAATTTTTGCAATATGAACCTGCCGAAGTTCGTTGGCTCTTCCGACCCGGACGACGCCAAGAATTTGATCAAGGAGATCGAGAGGATATTCCGTGTAATGCAATGCACGGATGAAGAGAAAGTGTTGTTAGCAACTTTCCAACTTGAGAGGGATGCTCGATTTTGGTGGGAATCGGTAGAAGCTACATTGTCTCATGATCATATGACATAGGGCGAGTTCGTGAAATACTTCAATAGCAAGTATTTTTCTGATAGAATACAAGAGAAGAAATCTGCGAAATTTGCCGCGCTCAAGCAAAGGACTCTATCAGTGGCCGAGTATGAGGCCCAATTCTCCCGTCTATCAAGGTATGCACCGCATCTAGTGTGTACCAAGAAAATGAAGGCTAGAAGGTTTCTTAATGGGCTTCGGCCATAATACATTACTCAACTAGTGACGATGGACATTCAAGTCTATTTGGAGATGGTGCGGAGAGCCCAGCTGCTAGAAGATGCCACGGAGTTATCCGACCGGATCCGTGGGAAGGACAAGAAGGATCATGTTACAAGCTCGGGCTCATTTAAGCCTACCTTCAATAAGAAGACAACTAGCAATGGAGGAGATTCCTCCCAAGAGAAGAAGTTTAAGAAGGGTAACAAGCCCTTTTCTATTACTACCGCACCTTCCAAGGAGGTGTGTAGGCATTGTGACAAGCCCGGCCATAAGGCCGAGGAATGCTAGAGAAGATTGGGAGCTTGTCTCCGATGCGGGAGTCGTGAGCATAGGATTCCCAACTGTCCCCTGTTGAATGAACAAGCCAACAATGAGGAAAAGTGCCCAGTGAAGAAGCAAGGCCGCCTACAAGCACTTCAAGAGGTGGAACAAAATGAAGGTGGACTTGTGGAAGGTAAATTAAACATTTGTTCTAAGACTGCTCGTGTGTTGTTTGATACCGGCGCAACTCATTCTTTTGTTTCCAAAAGATTTGCTGATCCATTACCTATGGAACTCGAGTGGTTAGACTTAATTAGTTCTACTCCTATTGGAGAGGAATCCGACATTTCACATCATTATCCAAATAGTGAAGTTATGATAAAAGGGAAAAATCTACCAGCCGACTTGATATGTCTAGACATGAAGGAGTATGATGTCATACTAGGAGCCGGTTGGCTATCCACACACAAGGCAGTTATAGATTGCCGAAACGGTAAGGTAACCTTTAAGGATTTCTCGGAACTTGTCTACACTAGTCCTCGGAGTTGAAACAAGTCACCCCTTATTTCGGCTCTCCGAGCTAGTAAGCTCTTAAGAAAAGGATGTGTGGCTTTCATAGCATTTGTGACTTCCACGGAAGTTAAGGAGTCCAAGGTAGAAGACGTCCGTGTGGTTCGGAAGTTTCCCAATATGTTTCCAGAAGACTTGCCCGGATTACCCCCACAAAGAGAAGTGCCTTTCACCATCGACCTTGTCCCTAGTTGTGGGCCAGTTTCTAAGGCACCATATAGAATGTCCCCTGCCGAGCTCAAAGAATTGAAGGAACAATTGATGGAGCTTTTGAAGAAAGGATTCATCAGGCTGAGTACTTCCCTGTGGGGAGCACTTGTGTTATTTGTTAAGAAGAAAGATGGATCGATGAGGCTCTGCATCGATTATCGGCAGTTGAACAACGTTACTTTCAAGAACAAGTATCCACTTCCAAGGATTGATGAACTATTTGATCAAATATCCAGAGCCAAATATTTCTCGAAGATTGATCTCAGATCAGGATACCACCAATTAAGGATTAAGGATGAGGATATTCACAAAACGGCATTCCGGAGCAGGTATGGGCATTACAAATTTACTGTTATGCTTTTTGGACTAACGAATGCCCCTGCAGCCTTTATGCAGTTAATGAACAACATATTCAGGCCTCATCTAGACCCATTTGTTGTGGTCTTTATTGATGATATATTGATTTATTCAAAGATCAAGGAAGATCACGAAGAGCATTTAAGGACTGCGTTACAAATATTAAAGAAGAATCAACTTTATGCCAAGCTCAGTAAATGTGATTTTTGGCTTGAGGAGGTATCTTTTTTTAGGCCATGTGATTTTAAAGAATGGCATATCAGTGGATCCATCAAAGGTCAAGGCTGTGAAAAATTGGGAAAGGCCGACCAATGCAACTGAGATTCGGAGTTTCTTGGGGCTTACCGGATATTATCGATGATTCATCAAGGATTTCTCCAAGATCGCCGTTCCTCTTACTAGGCTAACCCGCAAAGAGATTCCTTACAAGTGGAATGAAGAATGTGAACGAAGCTTTCAAGCATTGAAAGATCATTTGACGACTGCCCCGGATTTAGCATTACCAATAGGAGGGGAGAAATTCAAGGTATATACCGATGCATTTGGCATTGGCCTCAGGTGTGTGTTAATGCAACAAGGGAGAGTCATTACTTACTCTTCCCGGCAACTAAAGAAGCATGAGGAGAACTACCCAGTACACGATCTAGAATTGGTCGCGGTAGTGTTTGCTTTAAAGATCTGGAGACACTATCTCTACGGCGAGCAATTCACCGTCTACTCCAATCACAAGAGCCTTAAATATTTGTTCTGAAAAAAGAGTTAAATATGAGACAAAGATGTTGGCTAGAATATCTCAAGGACTTCAACTTCACCATACAATACCATCCTAGAAAGGGTAATTCCGTAGCTGATGCCCTCAGTCGAAAGCCGAGAGTGTTAGTGGCCAACTATATGATCCAAGAGTGGAAGATGCTGGAACAATTTTTCAAGCTTGACATAAGCATGGACAAGGAGAAATGGTGTATTACTCTATCCCACATGAGGGTACAACCGAATTTACTTTCCAAAATCAAAGAGCTACAAGATGAAGACCCGGTGCTAGTAGAGATTAAGGGTAAGCTAAGAGAGCGATCGGATTTCAAGCTAGCATCTGATAGAAGACTATTGTTCCATGAAAGGACATGTGTGCTAGACTGTCTGGAATTAAAGAAGTAGATTTTAGAAGAAACTCACCGATCAAGGTATACAATACATCCTGGAGGTACCAAGATTTGAAGCGAACCTTTTGGTGGCCCAACTTGAAAAGGGAGGTAGCGGACTTTGTTTCTCGCTGTCTTACATGCCAACAAGTCAAGGCGAAACACCAAAAGCCCGCTGGTAAGTTACATCCTCTAGATATTCCCAAGTGGAAGTGGGAGGATATTGGCATGGACTTCATCATGGGTTTGTCTAAATCTAAAGGCGGACATGATGGAATATAGGTCATTATAGATAGATTGACCAAATCGGCACACTTCTTGCCTATAAAGAGCCGATGGTCGGTTGATGTTCTAGTTGTCTTATACATCAAAGAAGTTGTTAGACTACATGGAGTTCCTGTTTCAATTGTGTCTGACCAAGACCCGCGCTTCACTTCTCATATTTGGAAAGGTCTATAACATTCGTTGGGGACAAGACTCAACTTCAGCACTGCTTTTCATCCTCAAACGGATGGTTAGACCGAGAGAACAAACCAAGTCGTGGAAGACATGCTACGAGCTTACATTATTGACTTTGGTGGAATCTAGCATGATCATCTACCCCTGGTCGAGTTTGCATATAACAACAGTTACCAGGCAAGTATTCAAATGGCACCTTTTGAGGCATTGTACGAAAGGAGTTGTCGATCGCAAATATCCTGGGATGAAGTTGGGGAAAAGTAACTTCTAGGTCCAGATATGGTAAGGGATACGACTGATAAAGTATAACTTATTAGAGAAAGACTTAAGATGTCTCAGTCCAGACAAAAGACTTATGTCAATACTAGAAGAAGAGACTTGGAGTTCCAAGTTGGAGACCATGTATTTCTTAAAGTTTCTCCCGGATGAGGTATTAGAAGATTTGGTGTTAAGGGCAAGCTTACACCAAGATACATCGGTCCCTTCGAAATACTAGAAAGAGTTGGCGATGTTGCCTATAGAATCGCCTTGCCACCACAGCTATCCGAAGTACATAATGTATTTCACATCTCTATGTTTAAGAAGTATGTTCATGATCAGTTTCACGTCACAGATCATGGTGACCTAGTGATACAAAAGGATCTCACATATGAACAAAAGCTATTAAAGATCATTGACCCTGAAGTTCGTGTACTACGGAACAAGACTATTCCCATGGTAAAAGTTCAATGGAATAAAAGTTTCAAACATGAAGCCACATGGGAGACCGAAGAATATATGAAGAGAAGATTCCCCGATTTATTTCAAAATTCAAAGTACTCTACACCCTCCATGTCTATATGAGATTGAATTTAGGGACCAAATTCTTTTAAGTGGGGGAGGGTGTAGCACCCCGGATATAATTATAAGGAATGAAATTTAACACGTATAGATCCTCCATTTAAATAAGACCAGGGCCCAAATCAAACGTAATAAATTAAAAAGCCCAACTGATATATATATATATATATATATATATATGATGATAATACACACAGAAAGTGAGCTAGAAGGGGGGGTGAATAGATCACTCCCAATTCAGAGTAATTTGAAGGAACAAATTATGTAATCTGAAATGCAGTAAAGAAACCCTTCTAGACTGACCACGGAACAGATAGATAGACAGAAGCTTATTGAGAAACAGAGTTATGATGAAACAATGATCGAACAGTTGACGTGCCAAAGCCAATTTGAGAAATCAGTCAACCAATCTACACAGATGGGACAGAGAGCTTTTTAAGGTGGTTCGATTGCGATCCGCAATCTACGTCCACCCTTTACTCCTCCGGGGTAAGGCTTCCTTGCACTAAGCAATCAAAAACCAATAGACTCAGTCTGCTAACACCCGCTGCCTGACAGCCTGCCCCGAGGAACACTCTCCTCGCTCTTCTGAAGACCAGAAGAATCACTGGAGGCCCAACCTCCCTTCCTTTGCAATCAGCAAAGGGAACCCCGTGAATTGTCCCAGTAACTCATGAACCAGAGGATCGTTCCTCTCTTCCTCCAAACAGGATGGAGGGAAACCGGGGTACCTCTACCTTCCTCCAAGTGAACTTAAAGGGTAACAAAGTAGGATTGGAAAGGTGAAAAACTCAAAGGTGAAAATAAACAAAGAGGAAAAATCACCTAGAAACAACAACAATGTAGCTTCCGTAGAAGCAGACGTTCAGACTCAAGACTGGCAATCACTCAGGCTCTTCTCTTTCTGAACTAGTTCTCTCTCTTTTTGATTTTTCTCCTGGACTTTTCTCTCGTCTCGAATGGGGAATTTCAGCACTGGCAGAGGCTTTAGATATTCTCTTCTCTCTCTTCTGTTCTTCTGTTATCCTGTCCTCTTCTTTCTCCCAGCCTTTCGATCCTCTCTTATAAGCAGCAGACGATGGGAGTGTGGATACCACGTTTCCCACCCAAACTTTCACGCAGATCTGATCCTTTGAGATTCCACGTGTCAGAATCGTGGTACCCTAGCAGTCGATGTGGCAGGATCCTCTAGTACGCTCCTTGCCTTGGATCACGTGCCATTAACTTGGTACTATAAATTCCACGTGAGGTAAGTTCGCGGGTTGCTCAATAGATGCTTGATGATATGGCTCACCTGGCAACGAAAAAGTCACGAGGGTTAGTTTGTTTGAAGATATGCATTGACCTTACCTCTCTAAGATTGAGATACGCATAGACTCTAAGCAGTGGAGTGTAGGGACCTTATATGCATGGACCTAAAATGTACACTGACCCTTGCATGCGTATGGCAAAATATGCACATACTTATATATGCATGATACAGAAGTTGCACTGACCTTTTATATGCACGATAGAAAAAACATGCACTGACCTTGCATGCAGACTAACAAGGTATACACCGACCTTCTATACGCACGATAAGAAATATGCACTCACCTTGCATGTAGACTAACAAAGTATGCACCGACCCTGTATGCGGACCAGCAGAAGGTGTATCGACCTGATATGCATATTAGCAAAGTATGCACCGACCTTGTATCGCACAAGGGAAAATGTGCACCGACCTTGTATCACACAAGGGAAGTGTGCACGGACCTAGTATAGTACAAGGCAAAAGCTGCACCGACCTTCATTATGCTTAATGCAGATGTGCACGGAACTTGTATACACACAAGGCAAATGTGCACTGACTTGATATGCTATAGAGCCGAGAATGCACCGACCATCTACATTCGTAAGGAAGAATATGCACCGACTTTGGTCATGCATAAGACACACTTGCACCGACCTTAGTCATGCAGGATGTCAACATGCACCGACCCTCTTTATGTTGAACTGAACACATCGACATTATATATGCTAAGGCAGAATGTGCTTAGACCTACATGGATTTTAACAGTGATGGAGATAGACTTGAAAGCAACAGACCATGACTTCATGCAGACACAATGACTCCAAAGACTCAAATGCACAGACTCATGAAGGCTTCTGACATGTTATGCTTGACTTAAGGTGTTTGACTTTTGACTTATGGTGTTTGACATCATCAAAACCACAGGGGTACAACAGTCTCCCCCCTTTTGATGATGGCAACACTATGAGCCAATCAAAATTAATGTAGTCAAAAAAATGAGGGATGATCAAACATGCATACAATGTCACACACTAACTCTCCCTGACACACTGACTTCCAACCAGAACGAAAGTCATGTTCAAATTCAATCTCAAATCCATATCCATTTTCTCAAAACCATATCCATTCTCCCCCTTTAACATCATCAAAAGGAGTGTAGGGAGAAACAAGGTACTGCTAAGCTAGTGAGACCAGAGGCAATTAATTCACGTGGTAGAGAAATCTCATATGTAACCCTTAAAGATCCAAGTAAGGTAACTGAAAGGAGCTGAAAGACCTCAAGGCTAATAAGTAGGAAAGACAAAGAATAAGAGTGAAGATCATCATCGTACAAAAATAAGAATAAGGACCAAGGTGAAACAGGTATGCCAAGAGAAAGTTGTCTAAATGTTATACTAATCAAGTAACTGGAGGCTCATCTACAGTTGAATGGTCCAAAGGTATTGAGGTTAAACAGTCTACAAAATAATTCAGAGGGGTGGAAGATTTTTCTTTGTTGAGCAGCGAAATTGCCATTGAGTAATTTTTGTAAATCACACATTGATATATGAGAAGACACATTGATCAGAGGCCGGAATTCCCGGTTCCTCAATATGATAACCGTATTACTTGTCTTTAGAGAACAGAGTTAGCAATAGAAGTTTCTTTTGACATGAGGAGACACCTTGATCAGAGGCCTGAATGCCCAGTTACTCAACATTTTAATGCTATTGCTCTGCCATGAATTTTAAATTTTTAGAAACTTTTTAAACAGAGATATTCTAGCACTTCATGACATAGAGTGTGTTTCATTTCTTTGATGAAGAGTCTAGTTTCTCGATAACCAGAACATTGCTATGAAATGTTGATATTCCCCTAAACAAATTGATTTTATTTGGTATATGACGTTTGAAGACAATACCGGATGTACTGATCCTCGTAGAGTTTGCTTCCAAAAATTTAAGTTTCAAACATTTAGGAGATTTCATGACATAAAAATGTCAACAGTGATCCATGTTCATTAATGATGTAGGAAGATAGTCTTCAGGTTCTCTATCTAAGTCTTTGCAGGATTATTAGAAAGAAGCTTTTTAGCTAAATTTTAGTTAATCAAATTTAAAATTTTAAGAGAATTGAGAGTTTCTACCTTTTGTGAAACAAAAACTTCATAAGGTTTTCAATGAGCTTTGTGCAGTGGCAAGATCTCTCAAAAACCTTGGAATCGGTCTCCTAAGACCACAAACTGACATACAAGAAACTCCCCCTGTCACCTTGACTGACAGATGAACTCAAACCGATCAGCTTAACATAGCAAGTGCCTCTTACACTAAGACATACCGAGAATACCTCCCCCTTACAATATGAATTAGATGAGCAGACAACTGGAATGCAAAATGTATTGAAATGTAGAAAACAAAATTTATGGACTTGAACCTGATTTATATGTAAATGAGCCTGTGGTACCAGGTGGAGAACGTAGGTCAGAAGACCTCCTCACACATGATGTGGGTTTCCAGTCAGAAGAAATCTGACCTTCTTCCAACTTATCATTTGATATACCAACAGGTTATGCATGCCAATTTTATGTAAAGAAAAAAATGACAAACACTGGATGAAAATTCATGCAAATGAGGACTGCATGCAGCTCAACATGGACATAGAAGCATGGATGCATTTTATTCCAATATTCCAGATGTCACGCCCCGACGCGAAAAATCGAGGGTGTGAGCAATTATGAGGCACTCGTGTCGATCAGAGCATGTACAAATTTAAATCTAAGGCAAAGAGATAGAGGTAAATAACTCTTTTATTCCATCAATTAAGGTTTTACATAATCATTCATAAGCCTAAAAAGGGCATGATACAATTTTTCCAAATTTCATGGTTCTAGTAAGAGTAACTATTGATCTACATAAACCTAGGTAAATCACTCTTTCACTCTTGTCCATTCCCTTGTTCATTTTCCTTTCCTGCAACAAATAACCAAATCGTAGGGTGAGCAAAAAGCTCAGTAGGATTTTATATCTCTAAAGCCAGACAATCTTTAAGTATTTAACAATTTAAACAATTTGTGTCAGGAAGTAGTTGATCATGAATTTCAAGTAGAAAATTTTGTATAAGGAAATTCCAAGTAATTTCAAGATAACAAAATAATTTCAAGATCACGATAGTAGATAAGACGATGGTCATTTCCAGAAATATATCAAGAACTTTCATGATGAGACGATGGGTACTGTCATTAAGACAATTCAAGAACTTTCATGATGAACTTTTAAGCAATATCGAAGTAGAGCGATCACTTAAACTTTAAACAATATAGAAGTAGAACAATCACTTCTACAAGGATATTTATGATGAACCTTTAAGCAATAACAATATAGAAGTAAAGCAATCACTTCTACCAACACTCAATAGCATTGGCCAAAGCACTAAGGGGAGATCACGACGATATGACAGCCCCTCATGGAATATCACTATTTGGCTACACACTTAGGGGTTCTCACGACAGTATGATTGCCCCTAACTGTAATAGACCCTGTATTGGTGAATGCCAACACCTGATCATTATAATATCGGTTTATATTTGGACTTTGCCTTGCCCGTGGGATCAGATCAGAACCCCTTTATACACTAACATTTAAATGACATTTCATTGGGACCCATAGCCCCTGACATTTTTCTATATAACTCCACAATATGTGTGAGGCCCGTGCCCTAGCGGATCCTTAGTGATTCGGACCTAGAATCTATTCTGGAATTTCTGGCTATTTTCCAGGATTTTTAGGAATTTTTCTGGTATTTTTCCAGATTTAATTGGAATTATTTAAGGTTTAATGGGATTATTAAGGTTTATATATATATTAACCTTTTATTTTTTTCCAATTTCCCCTCACCCTCTCTCTCTCTCTCTTCCCCTCGTCGATCTCATGCTCTCTCCCTCTCTCGTCCGATCACCCCCCCCCTTCCTAGGGATTTCGGGTGATTCGGCGTCGGATCGAGGCGTGGAGCACGCCGGTGGAATCCTCGCGTCGAGAGGAACGCTTGGATGCCCTCCTTGACGTGATTCGTGGCCCATGGTCGTGAGATGAGACGTGGAAGCTCGGTGAACCCTCCTCGGTGCATGCGGCTTATTCGGCCGTTTCGGCTTGAACGAGGTAGGGGGATGGAATCCCGATCTTGCTAGGATCATTTCCTATAGCTTGTTTGCTTGATTAGACTCCTGTGGCATGCATAATGGTTATTTTCCATGTTTGGGGTTTAAGCTTTGTTCTTCGTATTTGATCCATTGTGGGTGTTGCATGTGGTTGTTTTAGTTGGTATATTGTTGTTTAGGACGTGTGGTTTGGCAGGAAACAGGGTTTTTCAACGTTACCCGACGATTCTGGTCGCCCGGGAGGGAACCCATTTTTAAACATAACCCTCCGTAACCCAGACGGTGTGACGGTCCTACCAGAAACCATCACACCCGTAACGGTCCATAGGGGACGCGTTACAGTCCTGTGACGGACCCAAGGGGGTGCGTCACAGTGTGTGTAATGGCCAGCTCCCTGTCCGTTACATTCTCGTTAGTTGGCGTTGACCCGTTGAGGTGGTTGGCCTGACGGTCTGTCGGGCGACCGTCAAGGCCGCGTGATGCGCCCCGGCTGGGCCGTCGCGCTCTGTGTGTAAGGGCTGTTAGCCCTTTTGGTCTCGGGTGGCCATAACGGCCGTGCGGGGGCACGTTACGCTGGATGTAACACGCTATCCCTCGACCGTTACGCCCTGTGACGCGGGGGCTTTGACCGTTACATGCCCTGGGGTTTTAAAAATCACCTGTTCATTCTTTAATGCTTTCTAGAATGATTATATGCCATGTTTGAGTTATTTTATGTAATATGGCATGTTTTTAGATCCCAATAGAATAGCTTTTCTTTCTTTGCGATGGAGCCACTGTTGTAGCCCTAAGGCCTTGAGTTGCCGACCCGCCTGGGGATGGCGGAGGGGTGTTCCCGTTACACGGTTTGTAAGCTAATTACGTGGGCTCCCGGCTAGCGGTAGCGTCCTGCCGAGGGAGAAAACTAGCTAGAGGGCCTGGCTCAGGCGAGAGTCAGTGTGTGCACATGTGGTCGGAGGCTTTTGGACTGACACTGACGAGTGTCACTCTGACTAGTCACTTGGTTTGTTACTATTTACGTGCTCAGCTTGTCGTGTTACTGACTGCGAGTGCTTGAGACGCAGTGTAAGCCGTCAGTGGATGCATCTGGTTTCTGCTCCCAGTGGTTGTCCTGTTACCTGTGGCTTGGTTAGTTGAGGCACTTTCTATTGGTAGATTTAGTTTTTGTCGTTTAGACTTATTTGTTATTGGCATGTATTAGCTGTTATATCTATTCAGTTAGATTTGTAGCTTTCAGTCTTATCATGCCATTGCCTGTTCATTTGATTAAATGCATGCTCTAATTGCCTTATTTTTGCATGATTGCTTGTTTAGTGCGAGGTAGGGATCCGCGTGACCCCTACTAAGTCTGGCTGTGACTCACCCTTCTCCTTTCAGGTGAGCCGCGCCCATCGTCTCCCGGAGTTTCCCGTGTGCTCGGAGACCGTTCTTAGCTGCCAGCAGTAGACGGGTCGCCTTTTTGGGCTTTCTGGTGTACTTTTGCCGGGGTATGCCCCGTGTAGTTGTACTTTTGGACTGCACTCTTGTGCCTCTGGACTAGTTTATATATTTAGCACTCTGTTTATTTTGAAATTGCTTTCGCTCTCCTGCTAAATCTTACTGCTTAAGTCTAATATGCACGCTTGTGATTGCAATTCGTTATACATCCCCTCGACAATCTTCACTAACCCTTCAGGGGCCTCATCAGCCTCTTGGGTGGCTTCCCCAGTTCTTGGTATCGGTATATTGATGTTATCGGTATATCGGTATCCGGAGCTTTGGGTCGTCACAGTTGGTATTAGAGCCGAGTTGAGGATTTGTATAAGGAATTGGAATTTACACTTGTCCAGAGTTAGTCCTTTGTGTCTTCTATTGCTGGCTTAGGATGTTTTCTGTATGATTGATGGATTTGCTATTGTTTTCGATTTTCGGCAGTTGCAAGATGCCACCTTGTCGAGGAAGACCTCCTCGAGTTCCTCGAGTTCCTAGAGATGCGCCTAGAGAAGAGAGTGGTTCTGCTCAGCCTCCTGTAGTTCCTGCAGTTCCTGCTCCAGCGCCAGTTGTTGCCCCTCATGTTGAAGCGCCTGGTAGTCGAGGCAAGGCTTTGAAAGAGTTTCTCTTGTTCAATCCGCTCGCGTTTGACGGTCAGGCTGATCCCGAGGTAGCAAGACAATGGCTGGATGCGATCGAGTGCGTGTTCCTGTCTATGGAATGCGTGGAAGATGAGAAGGTTATGTTGGCAGCGTGTCAACTCCAAGGTACAGCTATTACGTGGTGGAAAGCCGAGTGGCAGATTGCTTTTCATTCTAGGCCCCTTCGGCAGATCACTTGGGTGGAGTTTGTTGCAGCTTTCGAGCGTGCCTATACTCTTGCCTGTTTGCAAATGGCAAAGATGTACCATTTCATGGAATTGTTTCAGGGCGATATGATTGTGCTTCAATATCGGAACAAATTTATGGAATTGGGTCAGTATGCGCCCCATGTGCTTGGTAATGAGGCGTTGAAGACTCAGCAGCTTTTGCGAGGACTTCGGCCTGAACTTAACTTGCCGTTGATTGCAAGTCGTGTAGCTGATTTAGATGGTGCGTGCCAGGTAGCTGTGGCACTCGAGCTGGAGATGGCGAGACCTGGAGGATATTCTCAAGTTGGGTCGGTTCAGCCGACGGTTCAGTTTCAGCAGACTTACCGACCGCCAGCGACAGGAGTTTCCTCTATTCCGCCAGAAGTCAACAGTGTTTCTTCCTCTTCCAAGTCTAAGTTTAAAAGATTCAAGAAGAAGAAGAAGTTCTTTCAACAGCCACCATTTGGTACAGATACTATTTAGCAGCAGTCGACGCCTTCTCCTCAAAGTCGACAGAGTTCTGATGTTAGTCAGCCGTGGACTTGTAGAAGGTGTGGTGGCAACCATAAGGGTCAGCCGTGTTCTCTTCCTGTTGTCTGCTTCCGTTGTAACCAGCCTGGTCACGTTGTTCGGGATTGTCCGTTGAGGCCGAAATCGGTGCAGACTCCTCTGTTTTTGTAGCCTCAGCAGTCGCAGTTTAGACCTCCTCCTGTACCTCAACCTCAGCAGAAATTCTTTTCGCAAGCTTCAGCATCTTCCCAGTAGTCTTATGCCGCATCCAAGAAGCAGAAAGGCAAGGTTTCTCATATTTCTTGAGCTGAAGCGATTGCATCCCATCTGGTGGAAGGTACGATTATGCTTTATGGTCTTTCAGCTCGTGTCTTATTTGATTCTGGTGCTTCTCACTCTTTTATCTCTGAGAATTTCATTGCATGTATTGAGGAGCCGACATCAGAGATAACTTGTGAATTGCATGTTGAGATGCCTTCTGGAGATTTTATGATCACGCCTTTGTGTCTAGAAGAATCTCCTATTATGATTAATAATCATCAGTTGCCAGCGAGTTTGTATGCATTACAGCTGGCAGATTATGACGTCATTCTGGGAATGGATTGGTTGGAGCAATATGGAGCTGTGGTTGACTGTAGATCGAAGAAGGTCTATTTTCAGCCACAGGGGAAATCGGCATTTTATTTCCAAGGTATTCGATCCCGCTCTTCTCGCTTGATCATTTCTGCTATTCGAGCCTGTAGATTGCTTAGTGCAGGTTGCCAGGGATTCTTAGCTTCTGTGGTTGCTGTTGAGAAACCACGACAGGACGTTAGTGATATTCCTGTTGTTTGTGAGTTCCTTGATGTGTTTCCTGACGAGTTGCCAGGCTTGCCTCCAGAGCGAGAAATTGAAATGGTGATTGAACTGATTCCAGGTACAGCCCCGTTAGCAAAGGCACCGTACCGAATGGCTCCAGCTGAACTTAAAGAACTGCGAGCACAGTTGCTTGAATAGCTGGAAAAGGGCTATATTCACCCCAATTTTTCTCCGTGGAGTGCTCCAATGTTATTTGTGAAGAAGAAAGATGGAAGCTTGAGGCTTTGTATTGACTACAGACAGCTGAATCAGGTGACTATCAAGAATAAATATCCGCTTCCCCTGATTGATGATTTGTTTGACCAGTTACAGTCTGCTACTGTCTTTTCACGAATTGACCTTCGGTCTGGCTATTTTCAATTGCGGATCCAGGAATATGATGTGGAGAAGACAGCTTTCAGTACTCGATATGGTCATTATGAATTTTTGGTAATGCCATTTGGCTTGACTAATGCTCCAGCAGCCTTTATGGACCTAATGCAGCGCATTTTTCATCCATATCTGGATCAATTCGTGGTGATCTTTGTTGACGACATTCTGATTTACTCTGCTTCTGAGAAGATCATGTGCAGCATTTGAGGATCATTCTGCAGACTCTGAGAGACCACGAGCTCTATGCAAAACTCAGTAAATGTGAATTTTGGCTTCGAGAAATTCATTTTCTTGGCCACGTGATTTATGGTGACGGAGTAGCAGTAGACCCTGCAAAGATTGAAGCTGTTTTAAATTGGCAAAGATCGAGAACTGTGACAGAGATCAGAAGTTTTCTAGGTTTGGCTGGGTATTATCGAAGATTCATCCAGGATTTTGCAAAGATTGCAGCCCCAATGACTAGACTGACTCGTAAAGATGTACCTTTTATCTGGTCGGATCAGTGTGAGGATAGCTTTGTTGAAATGAAAAGGCTCTTGACTTCTTCTCCAGTGTTGATTTTGCCGTCCGGCTCGGGTGGATTTACGGTTTGCACAGATGCTTCTCGAGTAGGTTTGGGTGCAGTGCTGATGCAACACGGAAAGGTTATCGCATATGCATCTCGGCAATTGAAACAGCATGAGGAAAATTATCCCACGCATGATCTAGAGCTAGCTGCAGTTATTTTTACTTTAAAGATCTGGAGACATTATCTGTATGGTGAGAAGTTTCAAATTTTTACTGATCATCAGAGTTTACAGTATATATTCTCCCAGAAAGATCTGAATCTCAGACAGCGTCGCTGGATGGAATACATGAAAGATTATGACTTTACACTCTCATATCAGCTAGGTAAAATGAATGTTGTGGCTGATGCTCTGAGCAGGAAGGTGCAAGTCAGTCATCTGTTGCTTCATGATTCGAAATTATGGGAACAGCTTCTGAGCGAGGCATTCAGTGTAGAGATTCCTGCCGATCTGAGGATAGCAGTTTGTGCTAGTTTGGCTTTGGGTTCAGCTTTATATCAGCATATTAAGGAAGCTCAGCAAGCTGATCCTGATTTAGCCCGTGTTATATCAAGTTATGATGTGAAATTTGATGATGAGATGGTCGTCAGTTTCCATGGCAGATTGTATGTCCCCGCAACGGATGCATTGTGATTTGCAGTTCTGAGTGAAGCCCATGGATCCCGCTTTGCTATTCACCCAAGTGTCACTAAGATGTATCAGAATTTGAAAAAGCAATTTTGGTGGCCAGGTATGAAGAGTGATGTCGCGGTATTGGTTTCCAAGTGCTTGACTTGTCAGCAGGTTAAAGCCGAACATCAAAAGCCAGGTGGATTGCTTCAACCGTTAGAGATTCCAATGTGGAAATGGGATCATGACACTACAGATTTTGTGGTGGGTTTACCTCGGACTTCTCAAGGTTTTGATGGTATCTGGTTGCTTGTTGACATATTGACTAAGACTGCCAGATTGTTGCCAATAAAGGTTGCTTGGAATGTGCAGAGGTTGGCCGAGCTTTATGTGCAAAAGATTGTGCCACTGCATGGAATTCCAATTTCACTTGTGTCAGATCGTGATCCACGTTTTACCTCCGGCTTCTGGCGCAGTTTTCAGAAAGCTTTGGGCACTGAGTTAGCATTCAGTTCAGCGTATCATCCGCAGTCAGATGGACAGTCGGAGAGGACTATTCAGACCCTGGAAGATATGCTGAGATCGTGTTGCCTTGACTAGCAAGGTTCGTGGAGTCAACATTTGCCACTTGTTGAATTTGCTTATAATAATAGTTTTCACTCCAGTATTGGCATGGCTCTTTATGAGGCACTGTATGGTCATCCTTGTCGTACTCCCTTGAACTGGTTTGATGCTGGGGACAGACTTTTGACGGGACCTGACATGGTGCAGTAGTGTTCTGATGTGGTTCATCTTTTTAGACAGAGATTGTTGACGGCTCAGAGTCGACAGAAAAGTTATGCAGATCAGCGCAGACGTCCACTACAATTTGAGCCAGGAGATATGGTTTTTGTCAAGGTATCTCCAATGAAGGGTGTTTCTAGATTTGGGAAGCGTGGAAAGCTTAGTCCGCGTTATGTTGGCCCGTTTCCTACCGTTGAAGCTGTGGGTCCGGTGGCTTATCGATTGCAACTACCAGCGGCTATGCAAGCTATTCATGATGTATTCCACGTCTCTCAGTTGAGGAAATATGTGTCAGATACATCCCATGTTCTCGATGATTCAGTTTGGCCCGAAGTGACTGCTGATTTGTCTACGCCAGAGTTCCTATTAGAATTGAAGACCGTCGTGAGCAGCGGTTGAGAAATAAGGTTATCCCTCTGGTAAGAGTTGCTTGGCAGCGCCACTCCGGTAATGAGTCTACTTGGGAACGTGAAGATGAGATGCATCAGCTTTTTCCTTTCTTATTCCAGTAAGGTATAATGCTTTTCTCAGTTTCCTCCTTATCCGTTATTGTAAATTTTGAGCGTGAAATTTTTATTAGGAGGGAGGGACTGTGAGGCCCGTGCCCTAGCGGATCCTTAGTGGTTCGGACCTAGAATCTATTCTGGAATTTCTGGCTATTTTCCTGGATTTGTAGGAATTTTTCTGGTATTTTTTCGGATTTAATTGGAATTATTTGAGGTTTAATGGGATTATTAAGGTTTATATATATATATTAATATATATATATATATTAACCTTTTATTTTTTTTCCCATTTCCCCTCACCCTCTCTCTCTCTTCCACTCGTCGATCTCACGCTCTCTCCCTCTCTCGTCCGATCACCCCCCCTTCCTAGGGATTTCGGGTGATTCAGCGTCAGATCGAGGCGTGGAGCACGCTGGTGGAATCCTCGCGTCGAGAGGAACGCTTGGACGCCCTCCTTGACGTGATTCGTGGCCCATGGTCGTGAGACGAGGCGTGGAAGCTCGGTGAACCCTCCTCGGTGCATGCGGCTTATTCGGCCGTTTTGGCTTGAACGAGGTAGGGGGATGGAATCCCGATCTTGCTAGGATCATTTCCTATAGCTTGTTTGCTTGATTAGACTCCTGTGGCATGCATAATGGTTATTTTCCATGTTTGGGGTTTAAGCTTTGTTCTTCGTATTTGATCTATTGTGGGTGTTGCATGTGGTTGTTTTAGTTGGTATATTGTTGTTTAGGACGTGTGGTTTGGCAGGAAACAGGTTTTTTCGACGTTACCCGGCGATTCCGGTTTGGCAGGAAACAGGTTTTTTCGACGTTACCCGTTTTCAAACATGGAGGGAACCCGTTTTCAAACATAACCCGTCCGTAACCCAGACGGTGTGACGGTCCTACTAGAAACCGTCACACCCGTAACGGTCCATAGGGGACGCATTACAGTCCTGTGATGGACCCAAGGGGGTGCGTCACAGTGTGTGTAACGGCAAACTCCTTGGCCGTTACATTCTCGTTAGTTGGCGTTGACCCGTTGAGGCGGTTGTCCTGACGGTCTGTCGGGCGACCGTCAGGGCCGCGTGACGCACCCCGGCTGGGCCATCACGCTCTGTGTGTAAGGGCTGTTAGCCCTTTTGGTCTCGGGTGGCCGTAACGGCCGTGCGGGGGCACGTTACGCTGGATGTAACGCGCTACCCCTCGACCGTTACGCCCTGTGACGCGGGGGCTTCTGACCGTTACATGCCCTGGGGTTTTAAAAATCACCGGTTCATTCTTTAATGCTTTCTAGAATGATTATATGCCATGTTTGAGTTATTTCGTGTAATAATGGCATGTTTTTAGATCCCAATAGAATAGCGTTTCTTTCCTTGCGATGGAGCCACTGTTGTAGCCCTAAGGCCTTGAGTTGCCGACCCGCCTGGGGATGGTGGAGGGGTGTTCCCGTTACACGGTTTGTAAGCTAGTTCCGTGGGCTCCCGGCTAGCGGTAGCATCCTGCCGAGGGAGAAAACTAGCTAGAGGGCCTGGCTCAGGCGAGAGTCAGTGTGTGAACACGTGGTCGGAGGATTTTGGACTGACACTAACGAGTGTCACTCTGACTAGTCACTTGGTTTGGCACTGTTTACATGCTCAGCTTGTCGTGTTATTAACTGCGTGTAATGCCATTGATCTTGATGGATCTTTTGCAGGTCTTGTTGGATCTCTGCTGGATCTTTCGGATCTGTTTCGGATTGGTTTCGTTGAGTTTTGGTTCGCTTTTGTAGCTTCCGAGTGAGTTTGACGAGCCGTGTGGGTTTTTCTC
Organism: Amorphophallus konjac; assembly: GCA_022559845.1. Classification (NCBI taxonomy): domain Eukaryota; kingdom Viridiplantae; phylum Streptophyta; class Magnoliopsida; order Alismatales; family Araceae; genus Amorphophallus; species Amorphophallus konjac. The sequence goes on along the minus strand of CM040120.1, from coordinate 207,264,076 downwards.
ACGTACTAGTTACGGAACCCTACGGTGAGTTTGTTTGTCAATTTTCGAACTCGTGGATGCTATAGCGACGATGTACTCTTCGAGCCGGCCGTTTTGACTATTTTTGCGTCTTTTTCTGAATTTGTGCATTTTCGGTGCATTTTCGGAATTTTTGGAAATTAGGAAAATTTCCAAATTTCTTTTCTTTTTATTTCTTTTCCTCTCTCTCTCTCCTCACTCTCGCCGTTCCTCTCTCTCTCTCTCCCGTTCACTCTCGTTCTCCCTCCCTCTCGCCTCCGGCTGCAGACGGAGCGGTGTAGGGGCTGGGTGGCGACGTGGCGGAGCTGTCGAGGTGCGCGATGGGGCAAGGATCGGATCGATTCTGGCGCGATCCCGTTCGGTGGATTCAAAGCCGCTGAAATCGGTTCGCGAGTGGTTTTCGGGGTGGTTTAGTCCCTTCGAGGCACGGTTTCTTCGGTGGAGGTAGGGTGACTGATCCTTACTTCGTCCTCTCCGTTTTCCCTGCCATTGCATGGCGTTCGGTTAGGAAACGGTCGTGTTTGGGCTTGGTTTGCCTAAACCGTGATTTTCGTGGTTTTTAGGGTCGGCCGGCAAACGGCGACTGTTTGCGGCGTAGTTAGTTTCTAACTGACCGCTGGGATGTTAGGATCCCATCCACGTTGATTTCATGTGGTTTGGTGTTCATTCGAGGCCGGTAGAAGCTCGGGAACATCGGTGACCAACTTTGGGTGGATTTGATGAAATCGCCCGGATCTTGAGTTTTTGAGCTTGCATGTGGGCGTTTTGGCCCTCTTGTGTTGTTTTCCAGCCATTGGGTTTGTTTCCCCGGCACTTCGGCATGAATGGGGCGTGGAACGGGCCGATTTGGCCGTTCCTCTATTTTCCCGCCGTGATCGATGTAGCGGTCGTGCCAGCGACCGTCACTTGTCTTTGACGGCCCCACGACTGGCCGTTACATCGGTTGGCGTTTTTGGGTTTGCTGGCTTTGGGCGTGTGACGGCCCAATGGTGGCGCGTCACAAGCCCTGTAACGCGTATGGCTCGACGCGTTACATCTGTTTTGTCGTTTTACGGATTGAGTATGGCGGTTCCTCTGACGGCCTGGTCCTGGCACGTCAGAGTGTTGTAACGCACCCAGGTTGGGCCGTTACATCGTGTTTGACAGAGTTTGACTGGGCGTTGACCGTTTAAGGCGGTTGATGTAGCGGTCGTGTCCCCGTGCGTCACAACGTTGTAACGCGCCGTGCTTAGGCCGTTACATGCTGTTTGGCTGAGGGCTGGGTGGATGTATGTTGTCTTGTGTGTGACGACCTTGCCCCCGTGCGTTATTTGGATGTAACGCGTCCTCGTGGGACCGTTACATGGCCTAGCTCAACCTTTGTTTTCTATCTTCGGGTTGTGTTAGTAACGCGCCTGCCCCTGTGCGTCGTTTGGTTCTAGCGCGTCTTCCCTGCCGCGTTGCTTGCTTGTAACGCGCTTGGCCTTGTGCGTTACTTGGCCTTGTTTCGTGTGTTTGTGTTTTAGAGTGGTTAGGGTGGTGTGTGAGTGACGGCCTATCGTTCGACCGTCACTTGGTGTGTAACGGCCGTGGTCTAGACCGTCACATGCTTGTAGCGGTCTAGGGGTGGTGCGTTACATCCCTTGTGCTCCGATTTCTGTGATTTTGGTTTCGGCTTGTCTTGGCTTGTCCTTGTGGTCTGCCCATTGTCCCGTGGATGTCTCCCGACATCCTATGAGGGCTAAGACTACGTTGTAAGGTGGCCAGGCGTCTTCTTGCTTGAGGTAGGATTTCCTATCCTACTTTTGCTTGTGTTTGGTCTGTTTCCGGTCAACCCGGGGTGACCCAGGGGTTGATAGGTGACCTTGTGTGTGGGTGTCTTGGCGGTTCCGTCCAGCCCGAGACACTGGTTCTGGATGCCTCGAGGTGTTGTTCTACCTCGGTTTGCATGTCCAGGTGTGCTGAGGGTTCTTGGTGTTTCCCTCAGATCTCCGTGTGTTGTTTTCTGCGGAGCGTGATTTCTTCTGGCTTAGGATTAGACCGATTGGCGGCTTGTTCCGCTGTTTGTGACGATCTTGCCGTTGAGTCGTCTGACTCAAGGATCGTTACGTTGTAGGTCTAGTTGCCTGGTCCTGAGTCGGTTGGCGGTTGTTTGACTGCCTTGGTGCTTTGTGGTGCACGAGACAGGGCTTTTCTTAGCTGTCTGTGCTTTAGCACCTGTGTTTCAGAGTCTATGCCTTGTGAGCCTCCACTAGTTGTAGCCCTAGGCTTGTTGCCGACCCACTGGGAGTGGTGGAGGGGTTTTCCTGTTGCGTCTTGTTACGTACGGTTCTTAAGCTAGTTCCGTGGGCCCCGGCCAACGGTAGCGTCCTACCGAGGGAATACTAGCTAGAGGCCTGACCTAGGTAGAGGTCGGTGTGTGCACACGTGGTCAGGGACTGGGGACTTGCGCCGACGGGCATGGTCCTGACTAGTCACTTGCAGTTGGTGCTGTAGTTTCGTGCTGTGGTACCTTGTTTCCTTGGAACTGTTGTTCCTCGGACCTGGTTCTTGGTGTGTCTTATCCTTGAGTGACTTGACACTTGTGGCGCAGTGTAAGACGTCAGTGGACGCATCTGGCTGTTCTTCTGGGAGGAGGGTGCTCCTATCACTTGGTGTGGCGACTCTCGGCGTTTTCTTGCGCGCTGTGACCTTTTCGAGTTGCCCGCTCGTGGCCGTACTCGAGGTCAGTGTTCTGTCGTTTGCATGACGTTCTAGTCATGTGTGGGGATGTGTGCATGACGTTTCCAGTCGTGTTTGTCTGTGTTTTAGGCTTCGATGTCTGCCTTCGCCTTTGCTTTGGCTGACGGACTGGGTTACCCTACTGTGTGAGTTTGCGGTTGACCGTCTGTTGCCGCTTGGAGTATCTTAGGGTGCCGAGTTCTCCTCGGTGGCCGTTGTTCCGTGTTTTACGGCCGCGCTCTTCTTTGTTGTTGAGCTCCCCTTGCTCTTAGCCTGTTCCCTACTCCTGCTGTACCCTGTCTGTTTACAGCTTTGTAGTGTAGCTTTTCCTGCTTTGCTGCACTCGTTGTTTCTATTGCTTCCGTTGCACTGTGCGTTTTCCAGTGGGGATCCGCGTGACCCCTACTGAGTTTCTGTTTAGAGACTCACCCCTGCTTTTCAGGTGGGTTTCGCCATTTGCCTCTGCTGTTCCTAGTGGAGCGCGTCGTTGTAGCTGCCAGCTGTACCTGCGGCAGGCTTCTCCCGACTCATGTGTACGTTCTTTTCTATCAGGCTGTACTTGTTGTTTTTCCTTGGGACTAGACTCTGGTGTATAATTGTATAATTTGAATTATTAATGAAAAAGTAATTTTTTTTCCGCTACTTTAGCAATCCAATGTAATGAAATTTAATTGCTTACTGTTATATCTGCTGGCTTCAATGTATTCCATACACTCCTTTTTCCCTTCGGCACTTTCCCGCGCTTGGGAGGCCTCGCGGGTCCCATGTGGTATCACGTGTATTCGGTATTTATACCGGGTGCACCGGGTATCCGGAATCCGTGTCGTCACAGCTGGTATCAGAGCAGTGTTCTGAGATGTTCGGAGTTCTTTTCTGAGCTATCAGATCATTGTCGTGTGAGATACATGGAAATCCAGATATACAGTTACCAGAGTCCGTGAGGTCCAGTACAGTCTCTTGCTGGCGTAGGTGTTGCGATGTTTATCGCGGTGTTTTCCATGTGTGGTCTTATGCATGCTTTGTTGGCATTGTACGAGATGGTTTTGCTCTCGTCTGGGTGTGACGAGGTGCTTTGTTCGATTTTAATGTTGGTCTCGATCGTGTTGCACTTGGCAGTGTTTGTCGGTTGGCATGAACTTGCAGTGCATGGTTCGAGCTGTTTTCTGTGTTTCGCTCAGGTGGCTTATGACTTTTAGCGTTGGTGTGATGGCCATGCACGTTCTTACGTTGCTTTGGTTGTCCCAGCTTAAGTCTGTTCAGCTCCTGATGCATTGTTGTTTCTGTTGTCTTGATTGTCTTGTTGCCTCGATTGAGAAGTTGCTCAGGCGAGCTAGGATCTTCCTTTCCTGGTGAGCTTATGTTCTTGAGCTTGTTGCTTCTCGTTCTTCTTGGTGAAGCTTTTTCGAGGTGAGCCTTGGAATCGCTGTCTTGGTGGTGCCTTTGTCCTGTGTCTGCTTAAGTGTGGACAGCTTTATTTTGAGCCTGATCTATCTTTTGTTGTACGGTTGCTTGGCTTTGGGCTCCATAATGGTGTTAAGAGCTGTCGTGTACCGTATTTCTCGTGCTGTGTCTGACGGCCGATGTGTTGTGAAGGCTCATTTGTCGTTCCAGGACGTGAAGGTAAGCTGAGATTAGCATCTTTCGTTGCTCTGCGCTGAAGCCGGTGCTCTTCCTTTGTTGCACTTAGGCTCCTTGTGATCGGTTGGTCGCGAGATCGGTGCTCATGGCGTGTTAACTGCGATCTTTGTTGATTGCGATGGTGCTGGGTGTGTGCTGAGGTACGATTATCGATGTTGTTTTATTGTCTGTGCGCGTTGTTGAGAGTACAGCTGAAGTGTGTGGGTTGGTTACCCATTTGTCGAGAGGTTTTGTTCCTTCTCGATGTGGCTTTGTCTTGGCTTCCTGCACCTTGACTTTTCCCGTTGCCGTGCCGTTGTTTGTGGTTTTCTGGTGTTGGCATTGGCTTGTGCGAGTGTTGGGGAGTTTGTCGGCATTCCTCGCTGATTGAGTACCCTTTGCTCTGCATTTCTTTCTTGGGTGTTGTGCTATCGAGGCGTGTTTGTAGTCCTTGAGATGCGTTCCCCAAGATTGATGTCGTTTCTCGTTGTTTTGGGTCTTTTTCTTGGTGAGCAGTCTGATGCGTGACCCATTCCTTGTGGTCGTGTGCTCAGCTATTTCTGTGCCTTGATTTGACCCTGCTTGCAGTGTGTTCCGTGGTTCTGTGTGTTCTGCAGACCCGAAATTCTGCAGGTGTTGCCGTTGTGTTGTTTTGGCGCTGTTTCTTTATGATTTTGTGTCTCTGTCTTGGACCATGGTCTTGTCTTGTCAGTTGGCTTGCTGTGCTCTCTTTTCCTGGTGGAGTTAGCTTGCGACTCGATCAGATGTGATAGCTGGCTGAGTGCTGACTTGATTGTGTGTGTGGTCCAGAGTTGTTGTTGTCGTTGGTGTCCTGTGTGCCAAGTGTTCCCTGTTACCTTTGACACTGGAGCCGATGATGTGGTCGAGCTGTCAGCTGTGAGGACTGTGTCTCCTTGTGTAAGCTACCGTTTGCCGTGCTGCCGTTGTGTTTCTCGGTTGTCTGTTGTTGTGGCAGTCGTGTCTCCGTTCCTGGTGAGACGTAAACGACGTTGCCCTTGCTTCGGAGGTGTCAGATGTGTTCACTTTGGTGTCATGCTCGTGCTGTAGACTTGCTGTCTTGGAAGCTAGAGCGTATACCTGTAATTATGGTCTGACGGTGTTCCTCTGAGCTGTGTTTTTTGAGATTTGTGTCATTTTATCGTGATTTGTGCAGTTGGGTTGTTCTCCCTTGCTTCTCCTTTGTTAGTCCTTAATTTCGAGGGCAACATTTCTTAAAGGAGGGGAGGATGTAATGCCCTGGATCTTGATGGATCTTTTGCAGGTCTTGTTGGATCTCTACTGGATCTTTCGGATCTGTTTCGGATTGGTTTCGTTGAGTTTTGGTTCGCTTTTGTAGCTTCCGAGTGAGTTTGACGAGCCGTGTGAGTTTTTCTCACGTACTAGTTACGGAACCCGACGGTGAGTTTGTTTGTCAATTCTCGAACTCGTGGATGCTACAGCGACGATGTACTCTTCGAGCCGGTCGTTTTGACTATTTTTGCGTCTTTTTCTGAATTTGTGCATTTTCGGCGCATTTTCGGAATTTTTAGAAATTAGGAAAATTTCCTAATTTCTTTTCTTTTTATTTCTTTTCCTCTCTCTCTCTCCTCACTCTCGCCGTTCCTCTCTCTCTCTCCCGTTCTCTCTCGTTCTCCCTCCCTCTCGCCTCCGGCTGCAGACGGAGTGGTGCAGGGGTTGGGTGGCGACGTGGCGGAGCTGTCGAGGTGTGCGATGGGGCGAGGATCGGATCAATTCTGGCGCGATCCCGTTCGGTGGATTCAAAGCCGGTGAAATCGGTTCGCGAGTGGTTTTCGGCGTGGTTTAGTCCCTTCGGGGCACGGTTTCTTCGGTGGCGGTAGGGTGACTAATCCTTACTTCGTCCTCTCCGTTTTCCCTGCCATTGCACGGCGTTCGGCTAGGAAACGGTCGTGTTTGAGCTTGGTTTGCCTAAACCGTGATTTTCGTGATTTTTAGGGTCGGCCGGCAAACGGCGACTGTTTGCGGCGTAGTTAGTTTCTAACTGACCGCTGGGATGTTAGGATCCCATCCACGTTGATTTCGTGTGGTTTGGTGTTCATTCGAGGCCGGTAGAAGCCCGGGAACCTCGGTGACCCACTTTGGGTGGATTTGATGAAATCGCCCGGATCTTGAGTTTTTGAGCTTGCATGTGGGCGTTTTGGCCCTCTTGTGTTGTTTTCCAGCGTTTGGGTTTGTTTCCCCTACGCTTCGGCGTGAATGGGGCGTGGAACGGGGCAATTTGGCCGTTCCTCTATTTTCCCACCGTGATCGATGTAGCGGTCGTGCCAGCGACCGCACTTGTCTTTGACGGCCCCACGACTGGCCGTTACATCGGTTGGCATTTTTGGGTTCTGCTGGCTTTGGGCGTGTGACGGCCCAATGGTGGCGCGTCACAAGCCCTGAAAGCGTATGGCTCGACGCGTTACATCTGTTTTGTCGTTTTACGGATTGAGTATGGCGGTTCCTCTGACGGCCTGGTCCTGGTGCGTCAGAGTGTTGTAACGCGCCCAGGATGGGCCGTTACATCGTGTTTGACCGAGTTTGGCTGGGCGTTGACCATTTAAGGCGGTTGATGTAGCGGTCGTGTCCCCGTGCGTCACAGCATTGTAACGCGCCGTGCTTAGGCCATTACATGCTATTTGGCTGAGGGCTGGGTGGATGTGTGCTGTCTTGTGTGTGACGGCCTTGCCCCCGTGCGTTATTTGGATGTAACGCGTCCTCGTGGGACCGTTACATGGCCTAGCGCAGACTTTGTTTTCTGTCTTCGGGTTGTGTTAGTAACACGCCTGCCCCTGTGCGTCGTTTGGTTCTAGCGCATCTCCCCTGCCGCGTTGCTTGCTTGTAACGCGCTTGGCCTTGTGCGTTACTTGGCCTTGTTTCGTGTGTTTGTGTTTTAGAGTGGTTAGGGTGGTGTGTGAGTGACGGCCTATCGTCCGACCGTCACTTGGTGTGTAACGGCGGTGGTCTAGACCGTCACATGCTTGTAGCGGTCTAGGGGTGGTGCGTTACATCCCTTGTGCTCCGATTTCCGTGATTTCAGTTTCGGCTTGTCTTGGCTTGTCCTTGTGGTCTGCCTGTTGTCCCGTGGATGTCTCCCGACATCCTATGAGGGCTAAGACTACGTTGTAAGGTGGCCAGGCGTCTTCTTGCTTGAGGTAGGATTTCCTATCCTACTTTTGCTTGTGTTTGGTCTGTTTCCGGTCAACCCGGGGTGACCCAGGGGTTGACAGGAGACCTTGTGTGTGGGTGTCTTAGCGGTTCCGTCCAGCCCGAGACACTGGTTCTGGATGCCTCGAGGTGTTGTTCTACCTCAGTTTGCGTGTCCAGGTGTGCTGAGGGTTCTTGTTGTTTCCCTCAGATCTCCGTGTATTGTTTTCTGCGGAGCGTGATTTCTTCTGGCTTAGGATTAGACCGATTGGTGGCTTGTTCCGCTGTTTGTGACGATCTTGCCGTTGAGTCGTCTGACTCAAGGATCGTTACGTTGTAGGTCTAGTTGCCTGGTTCTGGGTCGGTTGGCGGTTGTTTGACTGCCTTGGTGCTTTGTGGTACACGAGACAGGGCTTTTCTTAGCTGTCTGTGCTTTAGCACCTGTGTTTCAGAGTCTGTTCCTTGTGAGCCTCCACTAGTTGTAGCCCTAGGCTTGTTGCCGACCCACCGGGAGTGGTGGAGGGGTTTTCCTGTTGCGTCTTGTTACGTACGGTTCTTAAGCTAGTTCTGTGGGCCCCGGCCAACGGTAGCGTCCTACCGAGGGGAATACTAGCTAGAGGCCTGACCTAGGTAGAGGTCGGTGTGTGCACACGTGGTCAGGGACTGGGGACTTGCGCCGACGGGCGTGGCCCTGACTAGTCACTCGCAGTTGGTGCTGTAGTTTCGTGCTGTGGTACCTTGTTTCCTTTGAACTGTTGTTCCTCGGACCTGGTTCTTGGTGTGTCTTGTCCTTGAGTGACTTGACACTTGTGGCGCAGTGTAAGACGTCAGTGGACGCATCTGGCTGTTCTTCTGGGAGGAGGGTGCTCCTATCACTTGGTGCGGTGACTCTCGGCGTTTTCTTACGCGCTGTGACCTTTTCAAGTTGCCCGCTCGTGGCCGTACTCGAGGTTAGTGTTCTGTCGTTTGCATGATGTTCTAGTCATGCGTGGGGCTGTGTGCACGACGTTTCCAGTCGTGTTTGTCTGTGTTTTCAGCTTCGGCGTCTGCCTTCGCCTTTGCTTTGGCTGACGGACTGGGTTACCCTACTGTGTGAGTTTGGGTTTGACCGTCTGTTGCCGCTTGGAGTAGCTTAGGGTGCCGAGTTCTCCTCAGTGGCCGTTGTTCCGTGTTTTACGGCCTCGCTCTTCTTTGTTGTTGAGCTCCCCTTACTCTTAGCCTGTTCCCTACTCCTATTGTACCCTGTTTGTTTACAGCTTTGTAGTGTAGCTTTTCCTGCTTTGCTGCACTCGTTGTTTCTGTTGTTTCTGTTGCACTGTGCGTTTTCCAGTGGGGATCCGCGTGACCCCTACTGAGTTTCTGTTTAGAGACTCACCCCTGCTTTTCAGGTGGGTTTTGCCGTTTGCCTCTGCTGTTCCTGGTGGAGCGTGTCGTTGTAGCTACCAGCTATACCTGCGTCAGGCTTCTCCCGACTCCTGTGTACGTTCTTTTCTATCAGGCTGTACTTGTAAGGTCCGTGCCTTAACGGATCCTTATTGTAATTTGTTCTAGTATTCGTTCTGGAATTTTCGGCTATTTTCTGGATTTTTAGGAACCTGTCTGGTATTTTTCCGGATTTATTTGGGTTTTTTGAGAGTTATTAGAAATTAATGAGATTTTAATATATATAATAATTATATTATATATATTTTAATTTCTTTTTTTTTCTTTTAACCTCTAACCCTCACCCCCTCTCTCCCCATCGATCTCTCATTCACCCTCACCCTCTCTCTCTCCTCACGCGATTGCCCCTCTCTCCTCTCTAGGGAACGCGGGCGAGACGGCGTCGGACTGAGGCGTGGTTGGCGCCGGTGGATTCCTCGCGTCGAGAGGAACGCGTGGGTACCCATTTCGGCACGGTTCGGTGATCGTGGGAGCGGGGTGGAGCTTGAAGGCCCGGTGAGCCTACCTCGGTGCATGCGGCCTTTTCGTCCGTCTCGGCTTGCAAGAGGTAGAGGGATGGAATCCTGAGCTCGCTAGGAGCATTCCCTGTAGTTCATTTCGTTGTTTAGGCCTCCCGATGTATGCATGTGGCCATTCTCCCATTTCTAGTGTAAACGAGTAATTTAGCCGTTTAATGGGTTTGGGGTGATGCATGCGGGTGTTTTAAGCTTGATAGTGTTGTTTAACATGTATGGTTTGGCAGGTTACAGGTTTTCACGGCGTTGCTCGAGGATTTCTATCGTCCGGGAGGGCCTCGGTTTTCAAACCGAACCCGCCCGTGTTCCAGGTCGTGTGACGGTCCTGCCAGGAACCGTCACACGCCTGACGGTCCTTGGTGGACGCGTCGTTTTCAAACGACGGCTCGTCGAGGACGCGTTATTTGGAGAGTAACGGTGGGAACCCCATCCGTTACTCGTGCATAGTTTTGCGTTGACCCGGTCAGGCGGTGCGCCCTACGGCCAGTCGGCCGGCCGTCGTTTCGGTCCGACGCGCCTGGGTTAGGGCGTCGCTTCGCCTGCTATCGGTTTCGAATACTGTTCGTTGATTTCCGGCCTCGGGTGGAAGTAACGACAGTGATCCAACGCATCGTTACAAAGTAACGCGCTGGGCCCCCACCGTCACTCCCCCTCTTGGGTCGTTTGAGCTGGAACTCTGGTGGAAGTAACGGCGGGACACTGACGCGTCGCTTCGGATGTAACGTGCCAGTCCCCCACCATCGCTTGCCAGTAACGCATGGGCAGACGACCGCCGTTTGCCTGTAGGTTTTGATATGTTCCCAGCCTTCTCGTTATGCATTCCATAATATATAAGTGCCATGGTTATATTGTTTTAGTATTCAATGGCATGTTTCTTATACCAATAGAGTAGCTTTTCTTTCCATGCAATGGAGCCACTGTTGTTGCCCTAAGGTCTGTTGAGTACCGACCCGCTTGAGGATGGCGGAGGGGTGTGTTTCCCATGCACGGTTTGTAAGCTAGTTCCGTGGGCTCCCAGCCAATGGTAGTGTCCTACCAAGGGAGAAAACTAGCTAGAGGGCCTGGCTCAGGCTAGAGTCAGTGTGTGCACACGTGGTCGGAGACTATGGACGTGCACCGACAGGTGCCACTCCGACTGGTCACTTGGTTTGGTACTGTTTGCGCGCTTAGCTTGTCGCTCTGTCGACGGCGAGTGCTTGAGACGCAGTGTAAGTCGTCAGTGGACGCTTCTGGTTTCTGCTCCAGTGGTTGTCCTTCCTTGTTGTTTGGATTAGTTAAGGCTCATTCTATTTTGGTAGATTTAGTCTTAATCGCTTGCGTTTACTTAGCTTTGGCATGCGTTAGCTGTTATACTTGCTTAGTTAGAGTATACAGCTTTACTTGAGTAGTTATTCGTGCCATTGCCTGTTATCTTTTTAAATGCATGCTCTTCTTGCCTTTATTTATGCATGTATGCTTGTTTAGTGCGAGGTAGGGATCCGCGTGACCCCTACTGAGTCTGGCTGTGACTCACCCTTTCTCCTTTCAAGTGAGCCGCGCCCGTCGTCTCCTGGTGCTTCGTGAGCCATTTTGGAGACCGTGTCTAGCTGCCAGCTGTAGTCAAGCCGCCTTTTTGAGGCTTTTGGTTGTACTTTTGCCGGGGTATGCCCCGTGTAGTTGTACCTTGTGGGCTAGTACTTTGGTTTATCTGGACTAGTATATATATATCACTCTAATTATTTTGAATTGCTTCCGCACTTGTGTTATTTTAATGCTTAATTGTAAACTGCGCGTTCCAAATTCCAATTCGTTATGCATACCCCTCAGCACTTTTCTACTAACCCTTCAGGGGCCTCATCAGCCTCTTGGGTGGCTTCCCCAGTTCTTGGTATCGGTGTATCGATGTTATCGGTATATCGGTATCCTGAACTCTGGGTCGTTATAGTTGGTATCAGAGCGATGTTTGAGGAATTGTATAAGGAATTGAAATTTGCGCTTTGTCCAGAGCTAGTCCTATTGTCGTCTATTGCTGGCATAGGGTGTTTTCTGCGTGATTGATGGTTTTTGCTGTTGTTTTATGTTCTCGGCAGAGTAATTATGCCGCCTCGTCGAGGAAGACCTCCTCGAGTTCCTCGTGTTCCTCGAGATGCGCCCCGGGAAGATAGTGGTTCTGCACCTCCTCCTGCAGTTCTAGCTGTTCCAGTCGCTCCTCCAGCGCCGATAGTTGCTCCTCCTGTTGAAGTGCCTGGCAGTCGAGGCAAGGCTTTGAAAGAATTCCTGATGTTCAACCCGCCTGCTTTCGATGGTCAAGCTGATCCAGAAGTGGCAAGGCAATGGTTGGATGCAATCGAGCGGGTGTTTGTCTCGATGGAATGTGCTGAAGATGAAAAAGTTATGCTTGCCGCTTTTCAACTCCAGGGTGCAGCCATTACGTGGTGGAAGGCCGAGTGGCAGATCGGTTTTCATTCAAGACCTCTTCGGCAGATCACCTGGGCAGAGTTTGTTGCTGCTTTCGAGCGTGCTTACACTCCTGCCTGTTTACAAATGGCGAAAATGTATCACTTTATGGAGCTGACGCAGGGCAGTATGACGGTGCTTCAGTATCGAAATAAGTTTATGGAATTGGGTCAGTATGCGCCCCATGTGCTGGCCAGTGAAGCTTTGAAAACCCAGCAATTTTTGTGAGGTTTGAGGCCCGAGTTGAAGATGCCCCTCATTACCAGTCGTGTTGCGGATTTGGACAGTGCAACCAGACAGCTGTGGCACTTGAGCTAGAGATGACGAGACCAGGTGGATATCCCCAGGCAGGGTCAGTGCAGCCGGTAGCTCAGTCACAGCAGACTTACCGACCGCCAGTGCCAGGTGTTCCCTCGGTCCAGTCAGAGATTAGTGGTTCTTCCTCTCCTTCCAAACCCAAGTTCAAAAGGTTCAAGAAGAAGAAGATGTTTTTCCAGCAGCCGTCCGGTACAGATTCTGTTCAGCAGCCGACAACACCTTCTTCTCAGACTCGGCAGAGCTCAGCTGTCAGTCAGCCATGGACGTGTCGGAGATGCGGTGGTCATCACAAGGGCCAGCCGTGCTCTCTTCCTGTGGTATGTTTTCGTTTTGACCAGCCTGGTCATGTGGTTCGAGATTGCCCGCTGAGGCCAAAACCGTTGCAAGCTTCTTAGTTTTCTCAACCTCAGCAGTCGCAGTTCAGACCTCCTGCACCGCAACCTCAACAACAGTTTTTCTCTCAAGCGTCGGCGTCTTCTCAGCAATCTTCAGTTGGTTCAAAGAAGCAGAAAGGCAAGGTTACTCATTTGACTAGAGCTGATGCTGTTGCGTCCCATCTGGTTGAAGGTACGATTATGCTTTTTGGTCATTCAGCTCGTGTCTTGTTTCATTCTGGTGCTTCTCACTCTTTTATTTCTGAGGATTTCATGGCATGTATTGAGGAACCGACTTCAGAGATAGCTTGTGAGATGTATGTTGAGATGCCTTCTGGAGATTTCATGATTACACCTTTGTGTCTGGAAGAATCTCCTGTGATGATTGATAATCACCAGTTGCCGGCGAGATTGTATGCGTTGCAGCTGGCAGATTATGATGTTATTCTGGGAATGGATTGGTTGGAGCATTATGGAGCTGTGGTTGACTGCAGATCGAAGAAAGTCTATTTTAAGCCACAGGGAAAATCAGCCTTTTATTTTCAAGGTATTCGATCCCGATCTTCTCGTATGATTATTTCTGCTATTCGAGCCTATAGGTTGCTTAGCGCAGGTTGCCAGGGATTCCTTGCTTCAGTGGTTATTGTTGAAAAATCACGACGGGATGTTTGTGATATTCCAGTTGTTTGTGAGTTCCCTGATGTGTTTCCTGACGAGTTGCCAGGCTTGCCTCCAGAGCGAGAGATAGAAATGGTGATTGAACTGATTCCGGGTACCGGCCCCTTAGCGAAGGCACCGTACCGAATGGCTCCAGCTGAATTGAAAATACTGCGAGCACAGCTACTCGAGTTACTGGAAAAAGGTTATATTCGCCCCAGCTTTTCTCCGTGGAGTGCTCCAGTGTTGTTTGTGAAGAAGAAAGATGGAAGCCTGAGACTTTGTATTGATTACAGGTAGCTGAATCAGGTGACTATCAAGAATAAGTATCCGCTTCCCAGGATTGATGATTTGTTTGACCAGCTTCAGTCTGCTACTGTCTTTTCACGGATTGATCTCCGGTCTGGCTACTTCCAATTGCGAATCCGGGAATCCGATGTGGAGAAGACTGCTTTCAGCACTCGATATGGTCACTTTGAATTTCTGGTTATGCCGTTTGGTTTGACAAATGCCCCAGCAGCTTTTATGGACCTAATGCAGCGAATCTTTCGTCCATTTCTTGATCAGTTTGTGGTGATCTTTGTGGATGATATTCTGATCTATTCTGCCTCTGACGAAGATCATGTGCAGCATTTGAGGATCGTTCTGCAGACTCTAAGGGATCACGAGCTTTTTGCGAAGTTCAGTAAATGTGAATTCTGGCTTCGGGAAATTCATTTTCTAGGTCACGTGATTTCTGGTGATGGAGTGGCAGTGGACCCTGCAAAGATTGATGCCGTTTTGAATTGGCAGAGGACGAAGTCTGTATCTAAGATAAGAAGCTTTTTAGGTTTGGCTGGGTATTACCGCAGATTCATTCAAGACTTTACGATGACTAGACTGACTCGTATTACCGCAGATTGCAGCCCCGATGACTAGACTGACTCGTAAAGATGTACCTTTTGTCTGGTCGGATCAGTGTGAGGCTAGCTTTGTTGAATTGAAAAGGCTATTGACTTCTTCTCCTGTGTTGACTTTGCCTTCCGACTCGGGTGGTTTTCTGGTTTGTACTGATGCGTCCCGGGTAGGTTTGGGTGCAGTGCTGATGCAACATGGTAAAGTTATCGCATATGCATCTCGACAATTGAAACGACATGAAGAAAATTACCCCACTCATGATCTGGAGTTAGCTGCAGTCATTTTTGCCTTAAAAATTTGGAGACATTATCTGTATGGTGAGAAGTTTCAGATTCTTACTGATCACCAGAGATTACAGTATATATACTCCCAGAAAGATTTGAATCTCAGGCAGCGCCGATGGATGGAATTCATGAAAGACTTTGACTTTACACTCTCCTATCAGCCGGGTAAAATGAATGTCGTGGCTGATGCTCTGAGCAGGAAAGTGCAGGTCAGCCATTTATTGCTTCATGAATGGAAATTGTGGGAACAGCTTCCGAGCGAGGCATTCAGTGCAGAGTTTCCTGCTGATCCGAAGATGGCAGTCTGTGCTACCTTGGTTTTGGGTTCAGCTTTATATCAGCAGATTAAAGCAGCCCAGCAGGCTGATTCTGATTTGGCTCGTGTTATATCAAGATATGATGTGGAATTTGATGACGAGCTGGTTGTCAGTTTCCAGGGCAGATGGTATGTTCCCGCTGACGATGATTTGAGGAATGAGATTCTGAGAGAGGCCCATGGTTCCCGTTTTACTATTCATCCGGGTGTCACCAAGATGTATCAGAATTTGAAGAAGCAGTTCTGGTGGCCAGGTATGAAGAAAGACGTGGCTATGTTTGTTTCTAAGTGCTTGACTTGTCAGTTAGTTAAAGCCGAACATCAAAAGCCAGGTGGTTTGCTTCAGCCGTTAGAGATTCCGATGTGGAAATGGGACCATGTTACTACAGATTTTGTGGTGGGTTTGCCTCGGACTTCTCAAGGTTTTGATGGCATCTGGTTGCTTGTCGACAGATTGACTAAAACCGCCAGATTATTGCCGATTAAAGTTACTTGGAATGTGCAGAGGTTGGCCGAGCTGTATGTGCAGAAGATCGTGCCACTGCATGGAGTGCCTATTTCACTTGTGTCAGATCGTGACCCACGTTTTACCTCCGGCTTCTGGCGTAGTTTCCAGAAAGCTTTGGGCACTGAGTTAGCTTTCAGTTCAGCGTATCACCCTCAGTCAGATGGACAGTCAGAGAGGACTATTTAGACTTTAGAGGACATGCTGAGATTGTGTAGCCTTGATTGGCATGGTTCGTGGAGTCAGCATTTGCCACTTGTTGAATTTGCCTATAATAACAGTTTTCACACCAGTATTGGAATGGCTCCTTATGAAGCACTTTATGGTCGTTCTTGTCGAACTCCTCTGAACTTGTTTGATGTTGGGGACAGATTGTTGACAGGACCTGACATGGTGCAGCAATGTTCTAATGTGGTTCGTCTGATCAGGCAGAGATTGTTGACGGCTCAGAGTCGGCAGAAGAGCTATGCAGATCAGCGCAGACGTCCACTACGATTTGAGCCTGGAGATATGGTGTTTGTTAAAATATCTCCGATGAAAGGTGTTTCCAGATTTGGGAAACGTGGAAAGCTTAGTCCGCGGTATGTTGGCCCTTTTCCGATTGTTGAAGCTATTGGTCAGGTGGCTTATCGTCTGCAATTGCCAGCGGCTATGCAAGCTATTCATGATATTTTCCACGTGTCTCAGTTGAGGAAATATGTGCCAGATGCTTCTCATGTTCTCGATGATTCAGTATGGCCTGAAGTGACTGGTGATTTGTCTGTGCCAGAGTTTCCTCTCAGAATTGAAGACCATCGTGAGCAGCGGTTGAGAAATAAGGTTATTCCTCTGGTAAAGCTGCTTGGCAGCGTCACTCTGGTAATGAGTCCACTAGGGAGCGTGAAGATGAAATGCGTCAGCTTTTTCCTTTCTTATTCCAGTGAGGTATATGTCCTTTCTCAGTTTCCTCCTTTTCTGTTGCTGTAAAATTTCGAGGGTGAAATTTTTATAAGGAGGGAGGGACTATAAGGCCCGTGCCTTAACGGATCCTTATTGGAATTTGTTCTAGTATTCGTTCTGGAATTTTCGGCTATTTTTCTGGATTTTTAAGAACTTGTCTGGTATTTTTTCAGATTTATTTGGGTTTTTTGAGAGTTATTAGAAATTAATGAGATTTTAATATATATAATAATTATATTATATATATTTTAATTTCTTTTTTTTTCTTTTAACCTCTAACCCTCACCCCCTCTCTCCCCGTCGATCTCTCATTCACCCTCACCCTCTCTCTCTCCTCACGCGATCGCCCCTCTCTCCTCTCTAGGGAACGCGGGCGAGACGGCGTCGGACCGAGGCGTGGTTGGCGCCGGTGGATTCCTCGCGTTGAGAGGAACGCGTGGGTACCCATTTCGGCACGGTTCGGTGATCGTGGGAGCGGGGTGGAGCTTGAAGGCCTGGTGAGCCTACCTCGGTGCATGCGGCCTTTTCGTCCGTCTCGGCTTGCAAGAGGTAGGGGGATGGAATCCTGAGCTCGCTAGGAGCATTCCCTGTAGTTCATTTCGTTGTTTAGGCCTCCCGATGTATGCATGTGGCCATTCTCCCATTTCTAGTGTAAACGAGTAATTTAGCCGTTTAATGGGTTTGGGGTGATGCATGCGGGTGTTTTAAGCTTGATAGTGTTGTTTAGCATGTATGGTTTGGCAGGTTACAGGTTTTCACGGCGTTACCCGACGATTTCTATCGTCCGGGAGGGCCTCGGTTTTCAAACCGAACCTGCCCGTGTTCCAGGTGGTGTGACGGTCCTGCCAGGAACCGTCACACGCCTGACGGTCCTTGGTGGACGCGTCGTTTTCAAACGACGGCTCGTCGAGGATGCGTTATTTGGAGAGTAACGGTGGGAACCCCATCCGTTACTCGTGCGTAGTTTTGCGTTGACCCGGTCAGGCGATGCGCCCGACGGC
Organism: Amorphophallus konjac; assembly: GCA_022559845.1. Lineage (NCBI taxonomy): Eukaryota > Viridiplantae > Streptophyta > Magnoliopsida > Alismatales > Araceae > Amorphophallus > Amorphophallus konjac. Next base: position 207,246,891 of record CM040120.1, on the reverse strand, counting down.
CAGTCGGCCGGCCGTCGTTTCGGTCCGACGCGCCTGGGTTAGGGCGTCGCTTCGCCTGCTATCGGTTTCGAATACTGTTCGTTGATTTCTGGCCTCGGGTGGAAGTAATGGCGGTGATCCAACGCGTCGTTACGAAGTAACGCGCTGGGCCCCCACCATCACTCCCCCTCTTGGGTCGTTTGAGCTGGAACTCTGGTGGAAGTAACGGCGGGACACTGACGCGTCGCTTCGGATGTAACGCGCCAGTGCCCCACCGTCGCTTGCCAGTAACGCATGGGCAGACGACCGCCGTTTGCCTGTAGGTTTTGATATGTTCCCAGCCTTCTCGTTATGCGTTCCATAATATATAAGTGCCATGGTTATATTGTTTTAGTATTCAATGGCATGTTTCTTATACCAATAGAGTAGCTTTTCTTTCCATGCAATGGAGCCACTGTTGTTGCCCTAAGGTCTGTTGAGTACCGACCCGCTTGAGGATGGCGGAGGGGTGTGTTTCCCATGCACGGTTTGTAAGCTAGTTCCGTGGGCTCCCAGCCAATGGTAGCCTCCAACCAAGGGAGAAAACTAGCTAGAGGGCCTGGCTCAGGCTAGAGTCAGTGTGTGCACACGTGGTCGGAGACTGTGGACTGACACCGACAGGTGCCACTCCGACTGGTCACTTGGTTTGGTACTGTTTGTGCGCTTAGCTTGTCGCTCTATCGACGGCGAGTGCTTGAGACGCAGTGTAAGTCGTCAGTGGACGCTTCTGGTTTCTGCTCCAGTGGTTGTCCTTCCTTGTTGTTTGGATTAGTTAAGGCTCATTCTATTTTGGTAGATTTAGTCTTAATCGCTTACGTTTACTTAGCTTTGGCATGCGTTAGCTGTTATACTTGCTTAGTTAGAGTTTACAGCTTTACTTGAGTAGTTATTCGTGCCATTGCCTGTTATCTTTTTAAATGCATGCTCTTCTTGCCTTTATTTATGCATGTATGCTTGTTTAGTGCGAGGTAGGGATCCGCGTGACCCCTACTGAGTCTGGCTGTGACTCACCCTTTCTCCTTTCAGGTGAGCCGCGTCCGTCGTCTCCCGGTGCTTCGTGAGCCGTTTTGGAGACCGTGTCTAGCTGCCAGCTGTAGTCGAGCCGCCTTTTTGAGGCTTTTGGTTGTACTTTTGCCGGGGTATGCCCCGTGTAGTTGTACCTTGTGGGCTAGTACTTTGGTTTATCTGGACTAGTATATATATATCACTCTAATTATTTTGAATTGCTTCCGCACTTGTGTTATTTTAATGCTTAATTGTAAACTGTGCGTTCCAAATTCCAATTCGTTATGCATACCCCTCAGCACTTTTCTACTAACCCTTCAGGGGCCTCATCAGCCTCTTGGGTGACTTCCCCAGTTCTTGGTATCGGTGTATCGATGTTATCGGTATATCGGTATCCTGAACTCTGGGTCGTTACAGTACTTGTTGTTTTTCCTTGGGACTATACTCTGGTGTATAATTGTAAAATTTGAATTATTAATGAAAAAGTAATTTTTTTTTCTGCTACTTTAGCAATCCAATGTAATGAAATTTAATTGCTTACTGTTATATCTGCTGGCTTCAATGTATTCCACACACTCCTTTTTCCATTCGGTGCTTTCCCGCGCTTGGGAGGCCTCGCGGGTCCCATGTGGTATCACGTGTATTTGGTATTTATACCGCGTGCATCGGGTATCCGGAATCCGGGTCGCCACACTGCGAATGCTTGAGACGCAGTGTAAGCCGTCAGTGGACGCATCTGGTTTCTGCTCCAGTGGTTGTCCTGTTCCCTGTGGCTTGGTTAGTTGAGGCACTTTCTATTGGTAGATTTAGTTTTTGTCATTTAGACTTATTTGTTATTGGCATGTATTAGCTGTTATATCTGTTCAGTTAGATTTGTAGCTTTCAGTCTTATCATGCCCTTGCCTGTTCATTTGATTAAATGCATGCTCTAATTGCCTTATTCTCGCATGATTGCTTGTTTAGTGCGAGGTAGGGATCCGTGTGACCCCTACTGAGCCTAGATGTGACTCACCCTTCTCCTTTCAGGTGAGCCGCGCCCATCGTCTCCCAGAGTTTCCTGTGTGCTCAGAGACCGTTCTTAGCTGCCAGCAGTAGACGGGTCGCCTTTTTGGGCTTTCTGGTGTACTTTTGCCGGGGTATGCCCCGTGTAGTTGTACTTTTGGACTGCACTCTTGTGCCTCTGGACTAGTTTATATATTTAGCACTCTGTTTATTTTGAAATTGCTTCCGCTCTCCTGCTAAATCTTACTGCTTAAGTCTAATATGCGCGCTTGTGATTGCAATTCGTTATACATCCCCTCGACAATCTTCACTAACCCTTCAAGGGCCTCATCAGCCTCTTGGGTGGGTTCCCCAGTTCTTGGTATCGGTATATCGATGTTATCAGTATATCGGTATCCGGAACTCTGGGTCGTCACAATATGGCCAAATAATTTCAAGAACAAGCTCATTTGTAAACAAGTACAGATCTGGCAAAAATTGTGATAATTGCTAAGGAGAGTGGAAAACTCATTTTAGACATCATGTTTAACGACATTAAGTCATAGAATTCAAAGATGACGGTAAACAAGGAAGGAGGTTAAGTAAATAAAATTATTTTAAATTTTATAGTCTAATCTGATGTGTATTTTTCATAATTAAGTGTTTTAGGTAGGAAGTATAATTTCTGAATTTTAAAATCCTGATTTTTGGTATTTACTATTTATTCATCAATGTACTAGTTATTTGATAAGAAAATAGAGCTTATGTACTAAAAATAAGTTTTACTTGTTGGAAATAATTTTTATGTGTCACTTTACTGCTGAGATGATAAGGTAGACTTTTCATGTTGGAATTAACTTTTTATCATGCTGAAAATTTTTATTTAACATATTAATATGAATACTTAACATGTTAAATAATCCTCGTACTCAAACTTACTGATGAGGTGATAAACATAAGTTTACCATGCTGTTTTTCTAAATTTCCTGATAACAAAATAAATTTTTCATGCTGAAAAATAATTTTTCTACATTTATTTACTAATTATTTGTTGAGAAAATAGGTTTATCATGCTGAAGATAGTTTTTAAATAGATTTAGCATGCTTAAATTAATTCTAACATACTAAGATAATCCTGACATACTGTAAATAATTTTATCTGACTGAAAGTAATTTTTAGCATGCTGAAAATTATTTTTATACATTTATTTACTAATTTCTTGATAGGAAAATATGCAAAAATTAGTTTTAAATAAACTTATCATGTTGAAAAACAATTTCCTATCTCAATATGTAGGAGGTAAATTTATCATACTTGAAATAATTTTTTAACATGCTGAAACTAGATTTTATACATTACTTTACTAATAACATGATAAAATAGATTTTTACCTGCTGAAAAATAGTTTTAAATAACTTTAATATGCTTAAAAATAGTCCTAACAAGCTAAAATAATTCTAACATGTTGGAATTAATTTTATCATGCTGGAAGTAATTTTAACATGCTGTGAATATTTTTCATGTATTAATTTCCTACTTACTCGATAAGAAAATAGGTTTAATCATGCTAAAAGTAATTTTCATAACTCAATTTCTGAGAATATGACATAAATGAATGTTATCATGCTGATAATAATTTTTGAAACATCAATTTACTTATAAGCATACTTTTACATGCTTCAAATGAGTTTTATACCTAAATTTTCTAGTAATATAGACTTATCATGTTGTAAATAGTATTTAACACACTAAAAATACTTTTATTATGTAAAAATAAATTTAACAAGCTGAATTTAATATTTAAGATGCTGAAAGTAATTTTAACATGCTAATGCTTTACAATTAAGGTGGATTCCAAGTACTATAATCCCATTGTATGGTGGCTAAAGTTACTTTAATATGCTGAAAAATAGTCCTAACAAGCTAAAAATAATTCTAACATGTTGGAATTAATTTTATCATGCTGGAAGTAATTTTAACATGCTGTGAATATTTTTCATGCATTAATTTCCTACTTATTCGATAAGAAAATAAGTTTAATCATGCTAAAAGTATTTTTCATAACTCAATTTCTGAGAATATGACATAAATAAATGTTATCATGCTGATAATAATTTTTGAAACATCAATTTACTTATAAGCATACTTTTACATGCTTCAAATGAGTTTTATACCTAAATTTTCTAGTAATATAGACTTGTCATGTTGTAAATAGTATTTAACACACTAAAAATACTTTTATTTTGTAAAAATAAATTTAACATGCTGAATTTAATATTTAAGATGCTGAAAGTAATTTTAACATGCTAATGCTTTACAATTAAGGTGGATTCCAAGTACTATAATCCCATTGTATGGTGGCTAAAGTTTAGTCTCATATTGGAAGTTAGAAAAACTTCCATGGCTTTATATGTTGGAGAGCTCACCCTTAGGTCAAGACCCAAGGGGCATAGGATGTGGACTCGAGTTGTGTGTGGATACAAACATATTAATATATTTATTTATTTATTTGTTTGTGTCGAGCCGAGCAGAGGTGAGGTGGGTTGGTGCTATAGCTATATATATATATATATATATATATATATATATCAAAATATTTTATTTTTTTCAGAACGTGCTGGCCTTGGCTAGCACGACCCAGAAGAACGCGCTAGCCAGTGCTAGCGTGATCTGGAGAAATAATTTTTTTTTGAAACTGTATTTCTGGGAACGCGCTGGCTCTGGATAGTGCGATCTAAAGAACGCACTGTCCAAGGCTAGCGTGATCTGAAATATTAATATTTTAATTTATTTTTGAAAAGTGGACGATGGGAAAAATAGGGTATAGGAAGGCACCATGTCAGGGTAACGCGATTATGAACGCGCCCCTTGTGGGTAGCGCGTTATGGTCCTGAAGAAAAATGGGAATACCCCTCCAATAAAATGACCATAACCTGCTCATTTCATAACGGAATTTAATAAATGAGCTATCAATGAAAAAAGCACTGAAAAATGAACAATATGACATGTTTTAATTAATATTTGGCCTTAGAGACACCTACCTTTTGGTGGATCTAATGAGAGGTAAGAAAAATGCCCAAATAATATGAAACCCTTTGATCTCCAAATCTTCCCTTCAATTCGCCTTCAATCTTCAGAGTAGCATAGCCTAGGCCTCTAGGGATGATTTGAGGGTCGAATGAGATTCTATTTATAGCCAAAACTTGGCCAAATTTGTCAAGATTCCTTGCCTAACAATGGCAAACTTTCCAACTCCGAATTGGTAGAAAATTCAAATTTTCTTCTTAATCTAGCCTCCATTTGGTGTGAAACCAATGTAAAAACGGCTGGTCCAAGGTGGGCTGTTAGGTAAGGGTTGATTCTTGAGTCAATCTTCTAGAAATGGGGTTATTATAATCCTTTTCAAAAGGCATTTAACATGTGTTACGAATTTAAGGTCTAATTATCCTTTATTAATCCTTTAACCACTAATCCAGCCCATTATGGATTATCCAATGGGCCAATTGTAATCCTAATCCATCATATGGACTTTTATTGGGCTTGCAATGATTAATGTAAGGGTTAAAGCATTTATTTTTTAATTTACCTTAAGTAAATTTAAGTAAATTCACTATTCTAGTTTAGAAAATTGTAATTTAATTATTTCATGAAAAAATTAATTGTATAATTTATTTGAAAAAATTATTTCTCATTTTAAATTATCGGGTTTCTACATCCTCTCCCACTTAAAAGAATTTGGTCCACAAATTCACATGATTTTCTTTCTGTAATAGTAGGGTAAAATCACCATATCTAAACTATGCATTCTAACTAGATCATCCTTATAATATGCTAAGTGCTAAGATCACCATGTCAAATTTGTGCCATCATGGACGAGATATAAGGTTACCTTCCAATGCTTGCGGCGCTCCTTTCTTTAAGAGTGGACAACGGGTAATTTTATGATACATGCTTCTGCAACGGATGCACTTCCCAAGTTTATACCAACACTCATCTGGGTTGTGTCTTCCTTTCTTACAATGCTCACATTTTTCCTTGACCGGAACCATTGGTTGGTCATCATTCCGGGACTTCTTGTTCTTACGGAAACTGTTACCTCCGTTGAACCTCTTCTTGTCATTCACGGGTTCCTCGCTCTTGGACCCATAAACTAACTCCTCCTTGGCGACCTTCCCTTTAATTCGTTCCACCATATCCATAGCATCTTCTAGAATTTGTGCTTTCCTAACCATTTCCGTATAAGTTTGAATCTGCAATGGAGCCAATCGAGGAATGAGTTCCACCTTTAATCCGTTCATAAATCTTCTTGCTCTCATTTTCTCCATAAAAACTAGGTGTGGGGCATGCCAAGCTAATCTATAAAATGTCGCTTCATAATCTGCTACGGATAAGCTACGTTGTTTTAATGCCGCGAACTCCATGGCCTTCTTCTCGCGGATTCTTTTCGAGAAATACTTCTCATTAAAATGTTCTAAGAACCCGTCCCATGTAATTTGTTCATTAGGTAAGATCGCTTCGATGGATACCCACCATGCTCGGGCATGCTTTTCTAGTTGATAGATCCCTAGTAATACCTTCTCTTCGTCGGTGCATTGCATTACCGTAAAGGTTCTCTCTATTTCTTGCACCCAATTCTCCGCTTCATCCGGGTCAGTAGATCCACTAAACTTCGGGGGATTCATCTTTTGGAATTTTTGATGTAAATCCCAGGCTCCAAGTCGTGTTCCACCTCGTGCAACTTGTTGCAATGCTTGTGTTAATCATTGGACAGTGCGTTGCATCTTGTGCCATTGCGCTCTCTCGGCGGTCATTTGCGAGATTTAGCCTGAAACCATTGTTACGGGGTTTAATCATTTTTCCTCGGTATTTATTTCTTGATAATTCATTCTTTTTAAAATTTAACCCGTGTTTCTACCCTATCTTAACGAAAAGGTTTTAAGATCTTAACCAAATTTCTAGATGTTGATCTAGAACCTATACCAAGGGAAACATAATCAAAGTTTATGAATCCTAAGTTTTATGTAACCTAGGCTCTGATACTACTAAAATTGTCACGCCCCGATGCAAAAAATTGAGGGCGCGAGCAGTTACGAGGCACTCGTGTCGATCAGAGCATGTACAAATTTAATTCTAAGATAAAGAGATAGAGGTAAATAACTCTTTTATTCCATCAATTAAGGTTTTACATAATCATTCATAAGCCTAAAAAGGGCATGATACAATTTTTCCAAATTTCATGGTTCTAGTAAGAGTAACTATTGATCTACATAAACCTAGGTAAATCACTCTTTCACTCTTGTCCATTCCCTTGTTCATTTTCCTTTCCTTCAACAAATAACCAAAACGTAGGGTGAGCAAAAAGCTCAGTAGGATTTTATATCTCTAAAGCCAGACAATCTTTAAGTATTTAACAATTTAAACAATATGTATCAGGAAGTAGTTGATCATGAATTTCAAGTAGAAACTTTTGTATAATAAAATTCCAAGTAATTTCAAAATAACAAAATAATTTCAATATCATGATAGTAGACAAGACGATGGTCATTTCCAGAAATATATCAAGAACTTTCATGATGAGACGATGGATACTGTCATTAAGATAATTCAAGAACTTTCATGATGAACTTTTAAACAATATCGAAGTAGAGCGATCACTTGAACTTTAAACAATATAAATAAAGAACAATCACTTCTACAAGGATATTTATGATGAACCTTTAAGCAATAATAATATAAAAGTAGAGCAATCACTTCTACCAACACTCAATAGGATTGGCAAAAGCACTAAGGGGAGATCACGACGATATGACAACCCCTCATGGAATATCACTATTTGGCTACACACTCAGGGGTTCTCACGATAGTATGATTGCCCCTAACTGTAATAGACCCTGTATTGGTGAATGCCAGCACCTGATCATTATAATACCGATTTATATTTGGACTTTGCCTCGCCCATGGGATCAGATCAGAACCCCTTTATACACTAGCATTTTAATGTCATTTCATTGGGACCCATATGTGAGGCCCGTGCCTTGGTGGATCCTTAGTGCTTCGGACCTAGAATTCATTCTGAAATTTTCGGTTATTTTCCTGGATTTTTAGGAATTTTTCTGGCATTTTTCAGGATGTAATTGGATTTGATTGAGTATTTTATGGAAATAATAAGGTTTTTATATATAATAAATATATTATATATATTAACTTTATTTTTTTTCCTTTAATCCCTCACCCCCTCTCTCTCTCTCTCCCCTCGTCGATCACAATCTCTCACGCCCTCTCTCTCTCGTCCGATCGCCCATCTCCCCTCTCCTTGGGATTCAGGCGAAACGATGACGGATCGAGGCGTGGAAGGTGCCGGTGGTTTCCTCGTGTCGAGTGGAACGCGTGGATTCCCACCTCGGTGTGATTCGTGGCTCGTGGGAGCGAGACAGAGCGAGAAGGCTCGGTGAACCCTCTTCGGTGCATGCAACTTAATCGACCGTTTCGGCTTGCACGAAGTAGGGGGATGGAATCTCGATCTCGCTAGGATCATTTCCTATAGCTTGTTTGCTTGATTAGACTCCCGTAGCATGCATAATGATGATTTTCCATTTTAGGGGGTTTAAGCTTGTTCTTCATGTATAATCCATTGTGGGCATTGCATGTGGTTATTTTATTGGTATCATGTTGTTTAGGACGTGTGGTTTGACATGTTTTACAGGTTTTCGTCGTTACCCGGCGATTCCGGTCACCTGGGAGGGAACCCACTTTCAAACATAACCCGTCCGAAACCTAGACGGTGTGACGGTGCTTCCAGGAACCGTCACATCCGTAGCGGACCATAGGGGACGCGTTACATAACTGTAACGGCCCTTTTGAGGGGCGTCACAGTGTGTGTAACGGTCAGGCTCCCGACCGTTACACTTCGGTTGTTTTCTGTTGACTCGATAGGGCGGTTAACCTGACGGCCAGTCGGCCGGCCGTCAGGGTGCTCTAACGCGCCAGCGCGAGCGCGTTACACCGCTTGTGAGCAGTTTGAAAAATTGTTAGTTGGTTTTGGCCTCGGGTGGCTGTAACGGCTAGGGTCGAACGCGTTACAGTTGATGTAACGCGCTGCACCCAGACCGTTACGCACGGTGACGGCGTGGCCGCAGACCGTCACACTCCGTTTGATCGGTTGTCTCGTTTGGCTTCGATGGCTGTAACGGTCGGGGACGGACGCGTCACAGTCAATGTAACGCGCCCTCTCCCGACCGTCACACTCTTGTGACGCGGTGGCAGCAGACCGCCACACGCCTGTCAGTTTCAAAAAGCCACCTGCCTATTCTTTATGCTTTCTATAATGTTTATATGCCATGTTGAGTTATTTTATAATATAATGGCATGTTTTTAAATCCCAATAGAGTAGCTTTTCTTTCCTTGCAATGGAACCACTGTTGTAGCCCTAAGGTCTTTGAGTACCGACCCGCTTGGGGATAGCGGAGGGGGTGTTCCCATTACATGGTTTTTAAGCTAGTACCGTGGACTCCCTGCCAATGGTAGCGTCCTACCAAGGGAGAAATCTAGCTAGAGGGCCTGGCTCAGGCGAGAGTCAGTGTGTGCACACGTGGTCGGAGGCTATGGATTGACATTGACGAATGTCACTCTGACTGGTCACTTGGTTTGGTACTGTTTACGTGCTCAGCTTGTCGTGTTACCGACTGCGAGTGCTTGAGACGCAGTGTAAGCCGTCAGTGGACGCATCTGGTTTCTGTTCCCAGTGGTTGTCTTGTTCCCTGCTGCTTGGATTAGTTGAGGCATATTCTACTGGTAGAGTTAGTTTCAGTCGTTTGGACTTACTCGTTTTTGGCATGTATTAGCTGTTACATCTGTTTAGTTAAATTTTACAGCTTTATTGTGATTAGTTATTCATGCCATTGCCTGTTATTTTTGCATGTATGCTTTTTTAGCTCGAGGTAGGGATCCGCGTGACCCCTACTGAGTCTGGCTGTGACTCACCCTTCCCTTTTCAGGTGAGTCACGTCCGTCGTCTCCCGGTGTTTCCCGTGTGCTCGGAGATCATGTTTAGTTGCCAGCAGTTGACGGGTTGCCTTGTTGGGCTTTCTTGTGTACTTTTGCCGGGGTATGCCCCGAGTAGTTGTACTTTTGGACTGCATTCTCATGCCTCTGGACTAGTTATATATTTAGCACTCTGTTTATTTTTGAAATTACTTCCGCTCTCCAGCTAAATTTTTATTGTTTAATCTAATGTGCGCGCTTGTGATTGTAATTCGTTATACATCCCCTCGACAAACTTCACTAACCCTTCAGGGGCCTCATCAGCCTCTTGGGTGGCTTCCCCAGTTCCTGGTATCGGTATATCGATGTTATCGGTATATCGGTATCCGGCGCTCTAGGTCGTCACAGTTGGTATCAGAGCAGAAGTTGAGGATTTGTATAAGGAATTGGAATTTTCACTTGTCCAGAGCTAGTCCTTCCGTGTTGTCTTTTGCTGGCTTAGGTTGTTTTCCGCGTGATTGACGGATTTGCTGTTGTTTTGTGTGTTCGGCAGTGCAATATGCCGCCTCGTCGAGGAAGACCTCCTCGAGTTCCTAGGCATGCGCCTAGAGAAGAGAGTGGTTCTGCTCCTCCTCCTGCAGTTGCTGCTGTTCCTGTAGTTCCTCCTCCAGCGCCAGTTGTTGCTCCTCAAGTTGAAGCGCCTGGTAGTCGAGGCAAGGCTTTGAAAGAATTTCTCTTGTTCAATCCGCTTGCTTTCGACGGACAGCCAGATCCAGAGGTAGCGAGGCAGTGGCTGGATGCGATTGAGCACGTGTTCCTGTCTATGGAGTGCGTGGAGGATGAGAAGGTGATGCTAGCAGCATTTCAACTCCAAGGTGCAGCCATTACATGGTGGAAAGCCGAGTGGCAGATTGCATTTCATTCCAGGCCCCTTCGGCAGATCACTTGGGCAGAGTTTGTTGCAGCTTTCGAGCGTGCCTATACTCCTGCCTGCTTGCAAATGGCAAAGATGTACCAGTTCATGGAATTGTTTCAGGGCGATATGCCCGTGCTTCAGTATCGGAACAAATTTATGGAATTGGGTCAGTATGCGCCCCATGTGCTGGCTAATGAAGCTTTGAAGACTCAACAATTCTTGCGAGGGTTGAGGCCAGAGTTGAAGTTACCCTTGATTGCGAGTCGTGTTGCTGATCTAGATGATGCATGCCTGGCAGCCGTGGCACTTGAGCTGGAGATGGCGAGACCAGGAGGGTATCCACAAATGGGGTTGGTTCAGCCGGTGATGCAGTTTCAGCAGACTTATCGACCGCCAGTGGCAGGAGTCCCCTCGGTCGCGTTAGAGGTTAGCGGTGTTTCTTCCTCTTCCAAGCCCAAGTTTAAAAAGTTCAAGAAGAAGAAGAAGTTCTTCCAGCAGCCGTCGTCCGGTGCAGATACTGTTCAGCAGCCGATAATGCCTTCTTCCCAGAGTTGTCAAAGTTCTGCTGTCAGTCAGCCGTGGACTTGTCGGAGATGCGGTGGTCACCATAAGGGTCAACCGTGTTCTCTTCCTGTGGTCTATTTTCGTTGTGACCAGCCTGGTCATGTTGTTCAAGATTGCCTGCTGAGGCCAAAGCCGATGCAGGCTCCTCTATTTTCTCAGCCCCAGCAGTCACAATTCAGACCTACTTATGTACCTCAACCTCAGCAACAATTTTATTCGCAAGCTTCAGCATCTTCCCAGCAGTCTTCAGCCGCATCCAAGAAGCAGAAGGGCAAGGTTTCTCACATCACTCGAGCTGAAGCGGTTGCATCCCATCTGGTGGAAGGTACGATTATGCTTTATTGTCATTCAGCTCGTGTCTTATTTGATTCTGGTACTTCTCACTCTTTTATCTCTGAAGATTTCATTGCATGCATTGAGGAGCCGACATTAGAGATAACTTGTGAGCTGTTTGTTGAGTTGCCTTCTGGAGATTTCATGATTACACCTCTGTGTTTGGAAGAGTCTCCTGTTATGATTAATACTCATCAGTTGCCGACGAGATTGTATGCGTTGCAACTGGCAGACTATGACATCATTCTTGGTATGGATTGGTTGGAGCAATATGAAGCTGTGGTTGATTGCAGATCGAAGAAAGTCTACTTTCAGCCACAGGGGAAATCAACATTTTATTTTCAAAATATTCGATCCCGTTCTTCTCGCTTGATTATTTCTGCTATTCGAGCCTATAGGTTGCTTAGTGCAGGTTGGCAGGGATTCTTAGCTTCTGTGGTTGGTGTTGAAAAACCACGACAGGACGTCAGTGATATTCCTGTTGTCTGTGAGTTCCCTGATGTGTTTCCTGACGAGTTGCCAGGCTTGCCTCCAGAGCGAGAGATAGAATTGGTGATTGAACTGATTCCAGGTACAACCCCGTTAGCAAAGGCACCGTACCGAATGGCTCCAGCTGAACTCAAAGAACTGCGAGCACAGTTGCTTGAATTGCTGGAAAAAGGCTATATTCGCCCCAGTTTTTCTCTGTGGAGTGCTCCGGTGTTATTTGTGAAAAAGAAAGATGGAAGCCTGAGGCTTTGTATTGACTACAGATAGCTGAATCAGGTGACTATCAAGAATAAATACCCGCTTCCCAGGATCGATGATTTGTTTGACCAGTTACAGTCTACTACTGTCTTTTCACGGATTGACCTTTGGTCTGGCTATTTTCAATTGCGAATCCGGGAATCTGATGTGGAGAAGATAGCTTTCAGTACTCGATATGGTCACTATGAATTTTTGGTAATGCCGTTTGGCTTGACAAATGCTCCAGCAGCCTTCATGGACCTAATGCAACGTATTTTCCGTCCATTTCTGGATCACTTCATGGTAATCTTTGTTGATGATATTCTAGTTTATTCTGCTTCTGACAAAGATCATGTACAGCATTTGAGGATTGTTCTGCAGACTCTAAGAGATCACGAGCTTTATGCGAAGTTCAGTAAATGTGAATTCTGGCTTCGGGACATTCATTTTCTTGGCCACGTGATTTCTGGTGATGGAGTAGCAGTGGACCCTGCAAAGATTGAAGCTGTTCTGAGTTGGCAGAGACCGAGAACTATGATAGAGATAAGAAGCTTTCTAGGTTTGGCTGGGTATTATCGAAGATTCATCCAGGATTTTACAAAGATTACAGCGCCAATGACTAGACTGACTCGTAAAGATGTACCGTTTGTCTGGTCAGATCAGTGTGAGGATAGCTTTATTGAATTGAAAAGGCTCTTGACTTCTTCTCCAGCGTTGATTTTGCCTTCCGGCTCGGGTGGATTTGTTGTTTGCACAGATGCTTCTCGAGTAGGTTTGGGTGCAGTGCTGATGCAACATGGTAAGGTTATCGCATATGCATCTCGGCAATTGAAACAGCATAAAGAAAATTATCCCACGCATGATTTAGACCTAGATGCGGTTATTTTTGCTTTAAAGATCTGGAGACATTATCTGTATGGTGAGAAATTTTAGATTTTCACTGATCATCAGAGTTTACAGTATATATTCTCCCAGAAAGATCTGAATCTCAGGCAGCGTCGCTGGATGGAATTCATGAAAGATTATGACTTTACACTCTCCTATCAGCTGGGTAAAATGAATGTTGTGGCTGATGCTCTGAGCAGGAAGGTGCAAGTCAGTCATCTGTTGCTTCATGAATGGAAATTGTGGAAACGGCTCTCGAGCGGGGCATTCAGTGTAGAGATTCCTGCCAATCCGAGGATAGAAGTTTGTGCTAGTTTGGCTTTGGGTTCAGCTTTATATCAGAAGATTAAGGAAGCTCAGCAAGCTGATCCTGATTTAGCCCGTGTTATATCAAGTTATGATGTGGAATTTGATGATGAGATGGTCGTCAATTTCCATGGCAGATTGTATGTCCCCGCAACGGATGCATTGTGATTTGCAGTTCTGAGTGAAGCCCATGGATCCCACTTTGCTATTCACCCAGGTGTCACTAAGATGTATCAGAATTTGAAAAGGCAGTTTTGGTGGCCAGGTATGAAGAGAGATGTCGCGGTATTTGTTTCCAAGTGCTTGACTTGTCAGCAGGTTAAAGTCGAACATCAAAAGCCAGGTGGATTGCTTCAGCCGTTAGAGATTCCAATGTGGAAATGGGACCATGTTACTACAGATTTTATGGTGGGTTTACCTCGGACTTCTCAACGTTTTGATGGTATCTGGTTGCTTGTTGACAGATTGACTAAGACTGAAACTCAACGAAACCAATCCAAAACAGATCTGAAAGATCCAACAAAGATCCAACAAGATCCAGGGCATTACATCCTCCCCTCCTTTAAGAAATTTCGCCCTCGAAATTAAGGACTAACAAAGGAGAAGCAGGGAAGAACAACCCAACCGCACAATCACGATAAAATGACACAAATCTCGAAAAACACAGCTCAGAGGAACACCGTCAGACCACAATTACAGGTACACGCTTTAGCTTCCAAGACAGCAAGTCTACAGCACGAGCATGACACCAAAGTGAACACACCTGACACCTCCGAAGCAAAGGCAACGTCGCTTACGTCTCACCAGAAATGAGACACGACTGCCACAACAACCGATAACCAACACCGAGAAACCAACAACAACACGGCAAGCAGCAGCTTACACTAGGAGACACATTCCTCACAGCTGACAGCTCGACCACATCATCGGCTCCAGTGCCAAAGGTAACAGGGAACACCTGGCACACAGGACACCAACGACAACAACAACACTGGACCACACACACAATCAAGTCAGCACTCAGCCAGCTATCACATCTGATCGAGTCGCAAGCTAACTCTACCAGGAAAAGAGAGCACAGCAACCCAACTGACAAGACAAGACCATGGTCCAAGGCAGAGACACAAAATCATAAAGAAACAGCGCCAAAACAACACAATGGCAACACCTGCAGAATTCCGGGTCTGCAGAACATACAGAACCACGGAACACACTGCAAGCAGGGTCACATCAAGGCACAGAAATAGCTGAGCACACGACCACAAGGAACGGGTCACGCATCAGACTGCTCACCAAGAAAAAGACCCACAACAACGAGAAACGACATCACTCTTGGGGAACGCATCTCAAGGACTACAAACACGCCTCGAGAGCACAACACCCAAGAAAGAAATGCAGAGCAAAGGGTACTCAATCAGCAAGGAACGCCGACAAATTCCCCAACACTCGCACAATGCCGATGCCAACACATGAAAACCACAAACAACGGCACGGCAACGGGCAAAGTCAAGGCGCAGGAAGCCAAGACGAAGCCACAACGAGATGGAACAAAACCTCTCGACAAATGGGTAACCAACCCACACAATTCAGCTGTACTCTCAACAACGCGCACAGGCAACAGAACAACATCGGTAATCGCATCTCAGCACATACCAGGTGCCATCGCAATCAACAAAGATCGCAAACCACACGCCCCGAGCACCGATCTCGCGAACAACCGATCATAAAGAGCCTAAGTGCAACAAAGGAAGAGCACCAGCTTCAGCGCAGAGCAACGAAAGATGCTAATCTCAGCTTACCTTTGTAGACACGCCATTTCTGACGTTACGGTGAGAAAATTCCATATTGTACCGTGACGCCCCAAAGTGACTTATATTTTCTTTTATTTGCGTGATTTCCGTAATCTTGGTTAAATTGCGTTTATTTTGTGAGAGGGAGAAAAATCAAAATATATATATATATAAATAACAAGAGAAAAAGAAATCCAAAAAAAATGTGTATTATTATGTTGATTTTCTATAATAAATTTATTTTTGTAAGTGTATATATAAGTGATTACTATATATAAAATTGATAAAATTATATTTATTAAACAAGTAAAAAGACATAATAACCATAAAAATAAACAAAAAATATATAAAGAAAGCAAACAAAAATAAATAAAATAAGACAAACAAAATAATAAAAATAATTCATATTTAATATTATTATCCTCACGTCCTTTTCTATCCTTCTATTCCCTTCCCTATCTCTCCCGTAATCCTCTCCTCCCTGCTCTCTCACCCTCTCCCCATGACACACACGTACACACACATCCACCCACATGCACACAGGGCTCCACCACCCTCTCCGTCTCTTTCTTTCCCTCTCACTACAATGCACACATCCCTCTCCACCAAGGCACACACACATGCACATCTCACTGTTCTCACCTTCACCCTCACGGCACACACACTCCACTACCGAACCCTCGTCCCCTCCCTTCACACTCTTCGGCTCCCTTGACTACGGCCCTGACTTGCCTCACGCTCTCTCTTATCTTCTCCACGTAGTAGACCCTCCACTCTCCACTCCTCTCTTGACAGCCACTGAGCCCACACGTCTCCCCTCTTCTTCCTCCTGTTAACGCCCGCGGCAACACCTCCACGGCCGCCGTCACACGCCAGTCGCCCCAGAGCCAGCCCGCCACCAAGCCGGTCGCCACTACACCGCCATGCACACCTAGCAACCATTCCCTCTCTCTCTCTAAAACTCCGGTCGCGAGTCCCACCTGCAGAAACTCCCCCCCTCTCCCCTTCACTCTTCCCGGCCTCCCACGTCGACGCCACCTGCGCCACAGGAGCCCGCGAGCCCCTCCGCCTCTGACACCACCTCGCCACTGCATGCACGTCGTCGCAAGCTGTCGTCACCGTCGACCCCGTCTGCAGCTACCCCGGCCGCCTGCACCGCCACCTCTGTCATCGGCCGCCCTCCAGCTTTCCGCTGCAGACGCGTCCGCCACGCCGTAGCTGTCCACCTCCCGGTCGCCCTCGCCCGGCCGTTGTCTGCCGTCCGCCACCGCGACGCCGGGCATCTCCTCCGCTCACCGCGAACGCATCTCTCTCTCCCTGCTTCTCTCTCTCTTTCCCTATCTCTCCACTACACCCCCCCCACGATCTCCCTCTCTCCCCCACCGTCTCTTCCTCTCTCTTCTCTCTCACCATCTCTCTCCCCCTCTCGTTATCTCTCTTTCCCCCTCTCTCTATTCTCTTCCTCTCTATCTCTCTCTCCCTCTCTTACTCTCGATCTCTCCCTCTCTTTCTTTTTTTATTTTTTTTTCTCTCCAACTCCCTCTCTCTCTCTCCCCTCTCTCTCCCTCCGCCGTTTTCTCCCTCTCTTCCTCCCTATCCTCCCTCCTCCCGCGATCTCTCTCCCCTTCTCTATTTCTCTCTCCTCCCTCACCTGCTCTCTCTCTCACTCCCTCTCACCCGATCTCTCTACACCTCTCCTCCTTTTCTTTTCCTTTTTTTATTCCCTCTCTCTTCCCTCCATCTGATTCTCTTCCCACCTCTCTTTCACACCCCCTCTCCACCGTCTCTCTCTCCCTCTCGATCTCTCACCCCCTTTATTTTTATTTTATTTTTTCTTTTCAACTCCTTCTCTCCCTCTCTTCCTTTCTCTCCCTCTCCCCCCTTTTTTTATTTTTATTTTTTAATCTTTCCCTCTCTCGATTCTCTCTCTCTCTCTGTTCTCCTCTCTCTCCTCTCTCCATCTCGTTCTCTTCCCCTCTCATCTCCTCTCTCGCCCTCTCTCTTTCTTTCTTTCTCCCATATATATATATATATATATCATATTATATATCTTATCCTCTTTCTTCTAAAACAAAGCCTTAAAAATAAATTAAAAAAAGAGTTTTCTCTCTCCCTTTCTCGCCTTCTCTCTCAAATTCATGTTCTTTTATTTTGACCAACTTACGTATATGTTTATATATGTTTGTATGAAGGCATATGTTAAATATTTTTAATATGGCTATGTAATGTTCATATAAATATATTTATCATTCATATGTATATGCTAGTGTGTGTGTTCTTATGTCCGGCTCAACTAGTTTCTGAAGTCCGCTCAGAAGCTCCTTAGTCGTACTGTGTTCGTGCCATTGAAGCCCTTCTCAAAGCTCGTCGCTGGCCTCCACCGATAAGCTTTTCTCCCCTCTCTTATTTTTATTTAGTTAATTAATAATGTTGCATGCATCATTTAACATATGTGCCATGCCTTTCTCTCCGAGAGGGCCTCGCTTGTGAGTGTCTTTGCGTTTGTTCATTTCATCATGACATTTCATACCCTTCAGTTCTAAAGGGGTTTTAAACACCACCAACCAGGTGCGTATTCGTTTATGTTATTTACAATTTTATTATCTAGGGATTGGTACTACACTGCCGTCGTTCTCACCAACTAGTTATTTTTTTCCTCTGTTTATTCTTTATGTAGGGGTAACCAGTTAAAAGGCCCTCTTCTTCGGCCTGTCGAAAGAAGAGGAAGAAGGAACCCACGCAACTCCCGTGTCAAAGGCAAAAGCGATCAATCCACTCGGGACCCTCGGTCCCTGGCGATCACAAAACTTCTAACGCGCACTTCATTTTGATCATCTTTATTTTAATAACACCCGCGGAGAGTTGCTTCCCGCAGCGGTTATCTTCTTCTGTCTCTGGCCTCACCCGCGCGGAGGATTATTCCCTGCGGCGGTTTCTATCGTTTACTTTTTGTATATCTAATTCCTAACTGGTGCGGTGGGTCACCTCCCGCGACCATTTTCATTTTAGTGTTTCATTTTCTGCACTTTACTCTCTAACCCCTAACTATTTAATTTCAGCATTCCCCTATCATCGCTATAAAATCCCGCAGAGAACAACATCTCGCGACGGTTTATTTGATCCCTTTTCCTTTCCTGTCATATATACTTATATTTATTATCTATATCGTAGTAAACAACCTCGTAGAGGCCAATGTCTCGTGGTGGCATATATATATACTTATATTTATTATCTATGTTATAGTAAAAACCCCGCAGAGGCCAAAGTCTCGTGGTGGTTTATATATATATATACTTATATTTATTATCTATATCGTAGTAAACAACCCCGCAGAGGCCAATGTCTCGTGGTGGTATATATATATACTTATATCTATTATTTATATTACATTAAAAATCCCGTAAGGCCAATGTCTCGCGGTGGTTTCCATATGTACATATATTAATTACTGCTCATATTGCTATATTGTTGTTAAAACCCCGCAAAGACCAATGTCCTGCGGTGGTGTGCTTTTATTCATATTATTCTCGTAACTGTCCGAGGAGTGGGATACCGTTACAAATTCCGAGTCTACGAGTCTTCCCGTCTGTCAACTCCTATTACGTAGAGTCCCAGGACTCAAATTCGGTATCTGAAAAGTTGCTCTCGGAACGGTGGGTCACGCCTACCGGGAAGGGGTTCAGTTTGCGCGAGAGGGTCTTCAGACCCCTATCTCCGCCATGTTCCGGAGTTCGGTCAGTTTAAATTCTCTCTGTCTCTACCAGAGTGTCATCTGTAGGTCGTACTTGTCCACCGTTCTTCCCATATCCCCTACAGCGCGCGTTTCCATTGTTCTTGTCCTCATTTCTTTCACCCTTTATTAAAGAGAGAGGGAAATACACCATCTCTCTCTCTCTCTCTTTCCACCACGTGACGCGTTCACATCTCTGGCGATCACGGTGGGACCTGCTTTTTACTTTTTTTTTGGTTACCCACAAACTATTCGGCACCCACGTATGCCCCTCCTTTTGACACCCACGTGTGTCCCTCCTTTTGGCACCCACGTGTGCCCCTCTTTTGACACCCACGTGTGTCCCTCCTTTCGGCACCCACGTGTGCCCTTCCCTACTGCGCCCAAGTGCGCCCACTCCCCTCGTGCACTCCGTGCACTCCCCCGGTCCTTTGTGGTTACTTGAGAGGTTAATGTTGTCTCGTGCACCACGTGCATTTCTCCTCCATTTGGCACCCGCGTGTGTCCCTCTCTATTCGGCACCCACGCGTGCCCCTCCATTTTGCACCCACGTGTGCCCCTTCTCCTCCATTCGGCACCCACGTGTGCCCTCCTCCATTTGGCACCCACGTGTGCCCCTCCTTGTTCCCCTCTATTTGGCACCCTCATGCCCCCCCCCCTCCTTATTGCGCCCACGTGCGCTACGTCATTCCCCTCATGAACTACGTGCACCCTTAGAGCCCCTTTCTCTTTTTTTCAAGTGATCTACGTGTCTCGAAAAGAGGAACGGTTGTATCCTACTCCATCTGTTTATTGCTTTTATATCTCTGTTATATCATTGTGATTATCTCTGTTCTATTTGTGTGTTTATCTCTGGTATTTGTGTATTATACATCCCTTATTCAGCACTGCATTTCATGCATTTACCCCTTTTCTTTTCTTTCTTTTACTTATTTAAGGATTAACCCCTCTCGGTGAAGGAAGGACTCTCCGTCGGGAATTCCTCTCGACGGACTAGGATCTCCTCCATTGGGACCTTCGTAAGTCCCTGACAGTGAAGGATTCCCTCTTCGTTCACTGGGCTGGTTGTACCACTGAAGTACCCCGGAGTTAGTTACCTATTCGTGGTGAGACGAGTGCCCCTAGCTGACACGGCGGTAAAACAAAGTGCAATTAGGGTCCCTCCTACTAAGTGTGAATTTTATATTTGTTAAAATCAAAAAAGAGAAAAAAGAAAATCGAAAAAAATAATTAAATCAAAACACAAAAAAAGGTTAAAACAAAAAAAATGGCGTAAGATCATCCACTTGTCTGTTAATCTCTGATACTTGTTTGCTAGTGTATGCATTTACATTCTGGTAAAATTACAGGAATGGCTCATGACTCTTCCGAAGAGAATCAATCAGGTCGTGGTTAGTCAGCTGACACATGGGTCCACGCAATGGACTCAGGCCCCTCCCGTGAGACCTCACAAGAGGTCCTCACTGTTCCACGGGAACTAGCTCCACCCCAGGATATCTTCTCCCTGTTGGGTGCCCTCGCTACTACGCAGCTCAGCCCTGAGCAACTTCTGGCCTTTTAGGCCATTTTAAAGGGGAAGTCTGTATCTCCCCCTCCTCAGGAGTCAACTTTGGCTCCCACATCCTACCAACAGCCGCTCCAGGCTGCTGTATCTCCGTCACATGTACATGTTGCTCCTTCTTCTTCACTTCAAGGACAGGCGAGCCAACAGCCCGCCTCTTATCAGTTCCTCCCCGTACAGTCTCAGATCCCTGCCATCCTTCATACGGTACCCCAGATGGGTCCGTCCACTGGTGGGCCACCATACCCATCTGGCTCAGGGTTTCCTTCTCAGGCCCCTATAAGGCCTTCTCAGTCTCATTGGCAGGCCCCACTTTCACCTGCCGAGGAGTTCAACCAGCCTCTCCTCAATAAATACAATGAAATGAACGAGGAGTTTCAGAATCTCAAGAAAATGGTAGATGGGAAGTCCGCCCATGAGATTTCCCTACCAATTCTTCCCACATTTCATCTCCCTCCCTCCGAAATGCCTACATACCGTAGGTATAACGGTACGGGTAATCCTTCTATTCACATTAAGGATTTCATGTATGAATCTTCCTCATGGCAGAACGATCCAAAATCCCTGGCTTATCTTTTTCGCAGATCCTTGGATGGTCCCGCCCTAGAATGGTTATATTCTCTAGAACCGAGTGAGGCTGAGGATTTTGACGTTGTTAATGCCAAATTCATTCAGAAGTACCGGGATAGGGTCGGTCCAGCCCTTTCTATCACCGACCTAGTTGCTGAGAAAATGAGGTCAGATGAGGATTTTGTCCAGTATGCCGATAGATGGAGGTCCCTGGCCGATAAGGTAAAGGATACCCTTTCAGAACCCGAGCAAGTGAAAATGATCGTGTCTAATGCAACCCCGCAGTTTAGACACATTTTGGCCATGAATAAGCTTACTACGATGGAGGAACTTTATGAGAGGGCTCGGTATATCCAGACCCAATTAAAAGATTCCCCCATCATGCATATGTTTGAACCCCCAAAGCCTAGGGTGTTTAAGAAAACAGGTATCGGTGTTCAAGGAGGAACAACTGAAGGGGTCGTCATAAACGAGCAAGTGAGTGTGCTTGGCAGTCCCAACTAGCCAGCCTACCCCGGGCCTCGTCAAATGTCACGACCACCCTTTCAGCAAGGTTCACCACCCTTTCAACAGGGCCCACCTCTCTATCGTCCTCAGAACAACTTCCCCCAGAACAACATGTCTCAAGCTTTTTATCCCCAACAGCAACAACAGCAACAACCCCAACCTCAATATCACCAAGTTCCACCTCTAGGAAATTACGTCCCACCACAACAACGGATGAGGCCCATTGGACCCAAAAGAGCCCATTATTCACCATTGCCTGAAGCCTTACCAGATATCTTCAACGCCCTTATGGCTGCCAATGCACTCACTTTTCCCAAAGAAAAGTTTACATGGCCCCCGTATGCTGATACCTCCAGGTACTGTGTCTATCACAGGCAACCAGGTCATACGGTCGAGAATTGTTTTAACTTCAAAGATTACATTCATGACATGAATGATCAGGGTGAAATTGATTGGGATGAAATGAAGCGATACATCGCCACGCTGAAGGCCAGGAGACCTCTGCCTAGGCCTCAGCAACCCCAACCACCACAGCAACAGTAGCAACCTCAGCAGGCCCTACAACAGCAGCCTAATATGGGCATCATCCATAATCCACTTCCGGCGCACCAACAGCCTAACCACCAGGCTAATCCCATTTCCTCCTTCCCGGAAGTTGGAAGAGAGCAAACTTGGCATTTGGAAAGCACCTCTGTCCTTGCTACCAGCCATGTTACTAATCAGCCTCCTCGTCTCCTTCGAACATCATCTTCTTATAACCCAACCCCCTCACAACCCCTATTTGGTCCTTCTTCCTTTCCACAGCCATCACGCCCTCTTATCCGTACCCCTATCGTCAATTCACCACCAGTCCATCACCCAATACCATCTATCACATCTCCTTTACCTCTAAACCCTCTCATTACCTCTTATCCCTCTACTTCACCACCTACCTCTATTGAATCTCTACTCCAACCTTTTAACTTTTTTACCGCCCATTACCCGTATGACCCGTCATCCGCCTCTACCTCCATTGAACCTCCTCCTCCACCATCTAAGCCCCTTATTATCCACCACTCATCTGAGGTCCCTTCTACTTCTAATCTACCTCCACCATCTAAGCCCCTTATCATCCACCACTCTACTATTCCCCCACCAAACAAACCCCTAATTAAAACCTCTACATCCGTCATCACCCCTATACATCCAGCTGTTCCTTCACCATTACCTCTCAAACCCTTGTTAAAATCCACACCCAATACCATAGAGGTGCAGCAAGACCCACAAGCAATGTGCTCCGGAGTGGAAAGATGTTCCACCGGGTGTTTCCCCAGAATAGTCAGGCCCCCGAACAGTCTCAGCCAGAGAAAGATAAGGAAGAGTAGTCAGAAGAGTCCATCCCTGGGACCCAGTATGACTTGTTGAAACATCTGGATAAGACGCCTGCCCGTATCTCCATCCTCGAGTTGATCAAAAGATCCACATCTCACCAAGAAGCTTTAAGGGAATATCTCCAAAAAGTCATGGTGAATGAGGATCTCCCTGCGGAGAAAATCTCGGCAGTCCTGACGCCCACCGATACACAATCGCCCATCATGTTCCATAATCACGAGCTTGCCCACAAGGAAGCTCGAAAATATGCGTTGTGTATTGTGGTAAAAATCAATGGTGTGTCAGTGGATCCATGCCTGGTGGACACGGGCGCGTCTATAAATGTGATCTCCCCGAGTACTCTCCAAGCATGTGGGGTTGATGAAGAACAACTCATGCCCTCCTCAATCACAGTCACGGCCTATGACAATAGTAAAAGGCCGCCAATGGGGATGATTACCCTCAATGTAGAACTAGGCCCTATATCAGTCTTCACGGAATTCCATATCCTTGATATGGATCCCACTTTCAAGGCTATACTAGGCCGTACCTACATTGAAGCCATGAATGCTGTACCATCCACCAATCATCAATGTTTGAAATTTCCATACAAATGATGGGTTATTAAGGTAATGAGCATGCCCCTCTGTTCTACGGTGGATGCTATCACCACCTCTTTGCCCTCGGTCTGGCCGACTCATCGGCCCATACTATCCTTGTTAGATGTCCGTGATCCCTGCCGTGCTCCCTTCACACAACAAAAGCCGTTTCCTGTGCCAACCTCATGCCTCCCATTCCGTTCCAAAGGATGGGAAATTATGAGAAATATTGGCTATCAAGAGGGCAAAGGCTTAGGGGTACAATTGCAAGGAAGGTTGAGACCACTGCAGAAGACAAAGTCGGTCTGTAGAGCAGGCTTAGGTTTTAAGGGGCAGTTTGAATCAGACGGGAAACCCCTCACTTGGACTTTGTCCTCACATTTCAAGAAGGGGCCCGTCGTTCAGATGGGAGATCTTCCACCAGAATCACATGGGGGTTACAGAATGTATTCTTGGCTGAAGGATGTTCAAAAACTCCAAAAAAAGGAAAGATTGTCCACTTGGATTGTGAATGGTATAAATGGTTTGACATACCAGATATATCCATTGCACTGGAAAGAATGTTCTCACCTCCACATCTAGAAGGGCCACCTTCGATCTCCAAAATGCCAGGGGATATCACCACTATTGCCAAAATGTCAAACCCTCCTCGTCAGGAGGGTGTTGTCATCAACGGATCATCATCCGTCATCAACATTGCCACTAACGGCTCATTAGTCGTCATCTTCTCCATTCACTTATCACAGCCTTTGTTGCTGTCTCCCTCCTGGGCCAGACGGTTGTCTGATGATCTCCCCAGGTCCCCTTCTTTACTTATTCACTTGCGTGAGTTTCTCAACTCACGCCAGGTCTTTCATCACGATCTGCTCTACGAGCCACACAACTCTTTAGCTGTAATTCCCTTTTCACCTCCTCCAATTTCTTTTCACTGTTTTGTTATGAAAAATGAAAATGAAAAAAAAACGCCAATCTCCCAACTCCTCAACAGCGCATTGTCTTTGAGGAAACCTCCTATATCTCCCACGAGTGTGCCCCGACTCACGGGCCACTCATTCAAGGTCCCCTGAGCGACCTTCTCTACCCCTCATCTGAGGGGTCCTTCCCTGTACATTCTTCACCATCCTCTTCAGTTTCTTTTTCTTTTTCTATAAATGTCAGTCTAGCTAGCAATAATAAGTCAAGGGTAGTACCTAAAAGGAAATCCAAGGGTAGGCAAATTCCCCGTCGGTTCCTTTTGGATCTAGCCATTAGGTGTCAAGCCTTTCTAGCTATCCCTCAATTGTTAGAAAATCCAATCCAACTGCCAGAAATAGAATGTGAGAATGATTGCATGATTGATGAAGGGTATAGGGTCTACGAACTCACTGATGAGGAATACCCCATTGAAGAAGCGGATAAAGAATATGAGGACGCGGCTGACGCCTATGCTAGTGGAATGAGCAGATTTGACGAGCCGTCAGCCGCTGTAGAAGAGTCCACCAAAGAGATAAACTTGGGAACTGAGGATGACCCTAGAATTGTCCTCATAAGTGATAATTTACCCTCATCTGACGAAAAGGCATTGATTAAGGTTCTTAAGGAATATAAGGACACGTTCGCATGGAGTTACGAGGATATGCCAGGTTTGGATTCTACCTTGGTGGAACATCGTCTCACTTTAAAACCAGGGTCTGTCTCGGTAAAACAACGGTTAAGACGTTTTCGACCACAAATGGCTTTAAAAATGAAGGAAGAGGTCGATAAGCTCCACAAAGCTAGGTTCATAAGAGTCGTCCTTTATCCTCAGTGGGTGGCAAACATTGTCCCGGTCATGAAGGAGGATGGTAAGGTGAGAATTTGCATTGACTTTCGGGACCTTAACCGCGCGTGTCCGAAGGATGATTTTCCTTTGCCTCATATTGACGTGTTGATTGATAATACGGCAGGATATGAAACCCTTTCATTCATGGATGGATTTTCTGGATACAACCAAGTCCATCTGGTAAAAGAAGACCAGGAGAAAACTTCATTCACTACTCCCTGGGGAACTTACTGTTATGTGGTCATGCCATTTGGACTGAAAAACGCTGGAGCCCTTACCAAAGGGCTATGATGGCAATATTTCATGACATGATGCACATATATTTGGAAGTGTATGTGGATGATTTTTTGGTAAAATCCAAAACTAGGGTAGAACATCCCGAGGTCCTTGCAAAGGTGTTGCAAAGATCGCGTGAGTTCAATTTGAAAATGAACCCAAAAAAGTGCGTGTTTGGTGTATCATCGGGCAAGTTACTTGGCTTCATTGTGAGCAAAAGGGGCATTGAGATAGATCCCAACAAGGCTAAGGTGATTAGGGATATGCCACCCCCAAAGAATCTGAGAGAAGTTCGAGGATTAATCGGGAGGTTGCAGTTCATCCGTCGCTTTGTGTCTCAACACTCGCAAAGATGCAGGCCCTTCTAAGAGTTGACCAAAGCAGGGACCAAATTTTGTTAGGATTCTAAGTGTCAGAATGCTTTTGATGGATTAAAAGAATATTTGGCCAACCCACCTGTTCTCACTCCACCTGTTCCAGATAAACCTCTGATCCTATATATCTCAGTCCTAGACGACTCTGTGGGAGCCGTCCTGGCACAAATCGATGAGGAAGGCAAAGAATGGGCAACCTATTACTTGTCTAAACTTCTCAACCCCTGTGAGCGAAAGTATACAGCCATGGAGAAGACATGTGCCGCCCTTGTGTGGGTAGTGCAGAAATTAAAACATTACTTTCTTGCTCATGAAGTCCATTTAATTGCTCGCATGAATCCTATCAAATTTCTCTTGGAAAAGTTTATCCTTACTGATAGGCTAGCACGTTGGCAAAGCTTTCTATCTCAATTCGACATCATCTATATCCAGCAAAAGGCGATTAAAGACTATGCTATAGCTGAGCATCTTGCTCACCACCCTCTCCCCAAATTTGATCCTGTTCAATCAGAGTTTCCAGATGAGGAACTAATGTCCATTACCCAGTCTGGTGATCCCATGTGGACATTATATTTTGATGGAGCTTTGAATTCCCAGGGGAGAGGTATTGGCATTGTCCTTTTATCGCCCGAAGGCGTCACTATCCCAGAGGCATTTCAGCTCTCATTTCCAGTCACCAATAACGTGGCTGAATACGAAGCTCTTCTAGCAGGTCTGAATCTTGCCTATTCCTTCTGGGTCACCGAATTACGAGTCATAGGTGATAGTCAACTTGTTCTTCGCCAGGTGCTCACTAAATATCGCACACGCGATCCCAAGCTCAAGCCATATCAAGAGCTCACTGTTGCTTTTGCCAAACTGTTTAACAAGTTAGTCTTTGTCCATGTTCCTCGCAATCAGAACATTCTCGCCGACGCCCTTGCTTCGTTGGCATCATCATTAAGGTTTCCTCTAGGCGGAAGGGCTCTGTCCGTTTCCATCCACAAGCTTATCCTCCCTGCTATTCATAACCCTTCCTATTTTAGGGTTCAGGAGGAAATGTCAAAGTTGGCTCAGGATAGAGAAGTTGTTGAAAAGAGGGAAATTATGTTGGTCGAATTGGAAGAAGCATTGGCTGATGAGGAGAAGCCATGGTTCTATGAGATTGTTAAATATTGCAAAGACCAGTCTTACCCTGAAGAGGCAACAGCAGAAGATAAGAGGGCCATAAGAAGAGTAGCCCAGAGGTACACACTTGTTGGAGGATTGCTATACAAGAAAAGCCTCACTGGTGTTCTCCTGAGGTGTCTTGATGATGATGAGTCCTAGAAGTGTGTAGAGGAAGCACACTCAGGCGTGTGTGGTGGCCATGTGAACAGCCAAATGCTTGCTAAGAAGATCCTTCGGCAAGGCTTTTACTGGCCCACTATGGAAGAAGATTGTGCTGTCTATGTCTGTAGGTGTGTCAAGTGTCAACTTCACACCGATAAGATCCATTCCCCATCTTCCTCTCTCCATCCAGTGTCCTCCCCATGGCCTTTCTCCATGTGGGCATTCGACATCATTGGTCCTCTTGGTGATCCTAACTCCCTCACCAAGTAAAAATCTTTCATCCTCACTGCAACGGAGTACTTCACCAAATGGGCTGAAGCCGAAGCTTACACGGAAATCAAGGCATCAACAGTGTGCAAGTTCATTATGAAGAACATCATTCCAAGATTTGGCATCCCAAGAACTATCATCACCGACAATGGGCCACAATTCATTTCTCAGGACCTTAAGGACCTCTACCAAAGGTATAAGATTGCATTGCATCATTCATCACCATATTATCCACAAGGCAATGGCCAAGCGGAGGCCACTAATAAAACATTGATTAAAATCATAAAGAAAACCTATAAGTCTAGCAGATTCTCGGATTGGCCAGAAAAACTTATTGAAGATCTATGGGCTTATCGCACTTTAGTCCGTACTCCCACTGGGCAAACTCCATTCACCCTTACTTACGGGATGGAGGCGGTAGTCCCATATGAGATTCTGGTCCCTTCTCTTAGGCTACAATTGGATAAGGAACTTCCCCTCGACGAACGTCGTGACTCACTCCTTGCCCAATTGGAACTCTTAGATGAAAAACGCATGGCCGCAGCCGAGCATGCTCGTGTATACCAAAATAGACTCGCACGTTTTTATCAAAAGAAGGTTGTCGAGAGAAAATTCAAAGTTGGTGAAATGGTAGTGAAAAGAATTTTTGTAAAACCTGGCGGGCCGCGTTCTAAGCTCCAACCCAATTGGGAGGGACCATACGTGGTTCAGGCTGTGCATCCTGGTAATGCCTACAGGCTAGTCAATGCTGAGTGAGTTGAGTTATCCCACCCTTGGAATGGACTGTATCTTAAAAAGTACTACCTGTACATAGTTTTTTTTTAAAAAAAATAAATAAATAACTAAAAATGATAATGAAAAGGAAAACAACAAAAAATAATGAAAAATAATGAAAACAACAAAAACATGTGTATAAAACAAAAGAAAAGACAAAAAAATAGAAAATTCAAAATGCTGATGCCTAGAGATCACCATGTAGTTAAGTCATTGCATTCAACCTCCATGTTAGAATAGGGCCCATTAAGATTTGGTAGGTCTCAGGTCTTGGTTTGCCAGAACCGTAGAGATCCCTGTCCGACTGGTTCGACTTATGCCCCCTTTAAAAGAAGGTAACATGCATATACACATGTGTTCTATAAGGATCGTTAGCATCGCTCATGGTGAGGCCTCACCCAGAAGGTCTCCAGAAGGCTTAACTCTTTATTCTCTCTCTCTTCGACCGAATGAGACAGCCGGCGCCCTTAAAACGCTGAGCATGGGAAACATAAACACAACTCCCCAGGGTAATAATAGGATCCAATTCCTCGAGCATCGGTCAGAGCACGAGAAGAGGGCAGTGTCCCCGCAGGCATCCAAGAGGGATTCCATAATATCAAAATATTATGTCCCTCGCAAAAATCTATCAAAAAATCAGAAAAGAAAAGCAAGAAATCAAAGTCAAAAGAAAGGCCTGGTCGTAACCGTGCCTGATTCCACTAAATGAAACCCATTCGACTGAAAGTCAAATTACACAAAAGGGGTCATGAGAGGTAAATGCTCGAGATTAAGTTCGAAATTGCCCGAAAGGGGAAGTTAAGTGTGCCCCTATTGGTTTGCCGGGTTAACAGTTTGGTCGGTCCTCTCAGGAGGTTTGCCCCCAATATTCTTCCGTCTTCCCCTAAAGATGAAGGCTCAATAGAGTTACCGAAGGGTGAAACTCGCCAAGGCCTGCAACCTCCTTTCAATACAAGCATATGGTTATTTATTTTGAAAAGCAAAAGTCATTGCCGTGAAAGAGTCTCAGTGTTTCTGGCCGGTCAAGACCTTTATCTACCACCTTAATGTCTTCTAGTCTAACCTCGGGCTTAGACCAATGCAAGCGCGTCACCTATAGGTGCGACGGCGTCTGATTCCTAGTCAGCGTCGCGTGGTTGGTCATTTGGGTTCCAAGGTGTTCCATTACATACCATCTAGAGTTGTGAGGAAATAGACCCGAGTCGAGCAAATCATTTACCTCGAACACTTTTTGGGTGAATCCCTGTGGTCGGAAGCAACTGGGAGCCTAAGCATGGCATGACGGCATTATCATCAGGATAAGTCTTAACCGGCGGGATTATCATTCGAGGAGTCTAAAGGCCCAAATCAACCTAGATGTGCACTTAGGATACCTGGGAGGTTAGTAAGAAACCCCTGTTCTCATGCAGGTTAGGTGTCCTATGGGTCCTTACCAGGCATTAGCAACAAAAAAAATGATGACAATGATAAAAACACCAAAAAAAAGGAAAAAGAGAAAAATGTAGATATATGCAAAACAAAAAATGATATAAAAATAAAACAACAAAAAAATTGCAAGAAAAATAAAAATAACAGAAAAAAAACACATTTCCTATGATTGCATTTGCATGCAGCATCCCACTTTTAAATTTCGCTTGCATCCGTGTGTTTGTGTGCCGCATTCATCATCATATCTTTATCTTGCCTTTATTAATAAAGGCTTGGCCCCTTGACCCATTATCAAGGACAGTCAAAACAAACCTGCTTATTGAGCAGGGGGCCAAGTCAGAGTAGAAATTCTGACTTGTTTGTTTTAGTGATGTGTGCAGGGATTCCAGATAGTAAGAAAGAGATGAAAAACAAAAAAAACAAACTTTTTATTCCATTCCAAAACTAGAAGTTGTACATTAAGTTCCACCTTCTCTCTCTACATTACTCGTCCCACCGCTCTCCGGACAAGACGCTCTAGAGGGTGCTACCCAACTACGAAAAGTGGTACTTCTACCGTTCAGTGCTCCTCTTCCTATCTCCACACCCCGGCGTTGATCTGCGGGGGTAGCAAAGAAGCTACTAACACGAAAGCCACACTCTCGTGCTCTTCGGTAGCGTTCCTCGCCATCCTTCAGCCATTGCTCGGCGAGGCCAAGACTGGTCCTCAATTCAAATAGTTGGGCCTCCATGGCCCTCTTCTCCTCTTTCTCGGTCAATTTCTTGGCCTTCTCTCTTTCCCTGTCCCTTTCTCTCTCGACACGTTCTCTCTCCCTGTCTTCTCTCTCCAGCTGAAGGGTGATCCTTAGCTCCACAGCGTCCCTAGAAGAGTCGTCATCTGGACGACGACGCAGTTCCTCTTCTAGCTCGGCTATTCTAGCCTCCTTCTGGGTGACATGCGTGAGTGCCTCCTCTATTTCTTTCTCCTGCCATACATATCATCTCAAGCATATGGCAATGCTTGAACAAGGGATATTAAATGGTGAGACTCTCACCTGTGCAGAAAGCATCCCTTCTGCTTCCGCAGCCCGTTGTGTGGTATGAGCAAGCTGCTCGTGGAGTAGATCTAACTCTGAAGTAGGAATCCATATACTGGAAGAAGCGCCGTCTGCCCCCATTGTCGATGAAACTGCATCGAGCTGGGCACGCTGCGGCACATGAGGTGACATTTAAGTGGTTAGTGCCATGAATCTCAAATCATATCAGGAGTGTGTACATGAATACTTACTGATGAACCCAGAGCCGCTCGGGTGTCATTCAACTCTTGCTCCGTGTCTGCCAAACGAGCTCGTAAGTTCGTTATTATGGTGTCACGGGCATCCTACAGTTATGGCTTAGGAGTTCACCAAAAGAACAAAAAAAATGGAGAAAATGTAAAAGATAAAAAATTATGTTTTATTCTACCTCCACAAGCCCTCCAAGCTGGAGTCTCTCCGCATACATTGCCCTGTAGAGTCGCAGGTAATCCTCACTGTCTTACGCCTGCGATTCCACGAGCGTGCCTCCCCACTGCCAATCTTCATATTGTTCGGGGAAGCGCACCCTCCAATCAACACAAGTTGTCGGCCCGCGTGTCTTCTTCCCGACGCTGGGTGATGTGGTCATATCCACCCATTCCTGGGCAAACCCTAGGGTCCTCATGGCTAATCGCAGCCTGAGGGGCTCGATCTCATTCAAGCAATGGAGCCAGAGGTCTCGTCTGAATCGGGCACGACTTCCAATTACCCACGGCTGGTCAACATCGACCATGTTCGAGTAAGGCCTCCAGTTTACCTATGTTGGGTTGTACATATCTTCTTAGTTAGCTGAAAATACAAAAAAATGATGAAAAAATGAATAACGAAAAAAAAAAGAAAAAGAAAAAGAAAAAATCCTACCTTCGCTGCAGGGAACTCTTGTAGCTCCCGTCTCAATACCATCAGTTGGTAGGATAGTGGTGCTGTACTCATGATGGGTTGCCACCGCCTAGCCAACGGGATCGTCATTGGCTACCAGTGTCGAGCTCTCCCCATTGGAATATAATAGTAGCTCCATAGCTACACCATCATGTGTCATTGGCATCAACAAATGCAAAAAAAACATAAAAAACAAAACAAAAATAATAATAATCTTTTACCTGAATGAAGGGCGTAAACCCATTTATTGTCACCTCTCCGCCTGTCCTTTGCGACAGACCTGTGAATAGATGCGCTAGTATGGCAGCTCCCCAGGCGTACTGTCCTACTCTCTCCAAATCCACGAGCAGCTCCAGGAAGCGACAGTGCATATTGTCTCCCTTGGAGCCCAGTAGCAACTTGCCCAACAGAAAGATGAGGAACCTCCTCAGATCCATGTTGGTCCTTTCCCAGTTGCTGGCGTCCACGCAGTACACAGCACGGGCTCCTCTTTCGGCTCTTTCCATGAATTCCTCCAGGGACTCGTCATCCCGTGGACGAATGTCAGTAACCCCTAGCGCCTCCATAATCGATGCCTTCGCTACTGACCTGTTCTTCCGACCGTCGAGGTCCATCCCTAATAGCTTTTGGGCACCTTCTCGGTAGTCCGCATAGGTGACGCCTGTCACTGCCTCTCCATCCACTTTGAGGCCCGTGATTCGGACCACATCTTCTAGGCTGGGCACCATGTGCCCCCAAGGCATCAGAAATGCCTGACTCACTGGGTCCCATCTTTCATGCAGTGCTTGGATCAGGGCAAGGTCGAGCTTTATCGGCTCGATTCTGAGGAAGGCCCCGAACCCCATCACGTCTAATCTGGCCTTCTGGAAGTCCGGGAGACCTCGATAGGCCGCTACCACTAGCTCCCATGAGATGTGCGATCTTATCATGCCCTGCACATCCACAAGAAGTGACAAAAGGGAGCTTCGCTAAGGAAGAAAGGAGAAGAAAGCATGAAGAAAGGAACGAGAGGATCCACTTACAAGCTATGATCGGGTCCTCTCACTCAGTTGTCCTTCGACTTCTGAGAGTCTTCTGGAACTACTGCCAGACCGGCTCCTCTTCGAGGAGCGGGAAGACTCGCCTTCTACTCTGAAGTTAGAATCACCTTCCATCCTGCAAAAATGAGCAACGCTCGTTACCTCTCCCTTTACAAACCTTCACTCCTCAAATCTGCTCTTACGACTTCGGTGTTTCCAAGTTGAGCGAAAGGGGAGGTATTTATAGGATCGGAAAGGAGGTGATCTAGATCTATCACCATCACCCCTAGCAACAGCCTTTGCGACAAGTCACCCCCCTTTTTACTGTTGCGGCCACTCTACCATGGGGAGTGATCGATTTGGGGGCGTGATTTGTTGACTTGTCCTCCCTATTCGGTCCAAAGATTCTCCGCGTTTATTGTCTCGTTGTGACTGCTTTTAGCGCAAAGAAGAAAGTGGGGGACATTTATACGGGAAAACAGGACCACAGGCCGATATTGTTGAAATCCGTGGCTGATCCCCTTTGAAAATCATGGCTATGGTGAGTCGCCGCCTCGTGTTTTATGGAGAAATCTCACCGAGCATACTACGCGAGAACCCATGTGATGGAAAAGAGGCGTAGAGCAGAAGGAACACATCTAGGGCAAACCAGCCGTGTTTGAACCCAGTTGTTCCATTCACACATCTATATAAGGGTTTGTGCCCGTCATGAGAAGGGAGTGAGTAAACAAGCCACTCACTAACCCTCATCACCCTCCTGGTCGCTTCTCTTCTCTCTCCCAAGGCAAGAAGTCCCTCGGAGGCCTTCTATAGTTCCGTGACGCAGCAATCGCTTTGTCGCGCCATGCGTTCCCACCTGCTCTTCGGCAGTGCTCCTCGCCGTCCTCCTGTCTCTCTCGCGACCCTGATGGCCGCGAAGCTCTTGAAATCGAGGCTGCTAGCTGAGCTGCCCTATGCTCTGCCGATGAAGATGCTACCAACTCCAGGAGCTCCTCTGTTGCGAGCTCTAATCCCCTTCAATCTGCAGAGCGAGCCATGTCTGGATGCTCTTTCTCTCAGAGCTCCATCTCCTGGGCCTCTTGTGCTGCTCTATTTTTGCCTTTTCTCTCTCTATTATCTCTTGCTTTATCTCTCTCTTAGCCATTCGGAGAGAAATCTTCAGCTCCCGGGCATCTCAGGGCAACTCCTCATGCTAGGTGCCTTGATTTTTTGGCTCTTGTCCGGAATGGTTGGCTACCATCTAGCACTAGCTATTGCAGATGTTTGTGCCAAAAACAAAACAAAAAGAAAGAAAAAAGGGAATAAAAAAAAGAAAAAAAACAGAAGAGAGTTAGGATCTAAATACGCATTAAAGTTTCCATATTCATTCCAAGATAAGATACATTAGGGTTTGGGCATCTCAGGCCTCAATTTCCCCAACTCGATTACATAAGCTTTCAGCAGTTCTTCATCCTCACTCACAGACTATGTTGCCCTCAGTGTAATGCTAGCCTTCCATGACGCTTTGATTGTCTTCACATTTCTTGCGTCACCCCCTGTGCCCAGCTCCCTTTTCCTGATTAAAGGAAGGTTGGATAGTAGTGGGAATGAATGGCGAGGGAGGCCCATCTGAGTATGACACCGGTGCGTGTTGTAAAGGATGAATTCAGACGCGCCAACAAGCTGGAGCTCCATGTTAAGAGAAGACCTCGTGAGAAGCTCATATGGGAGTAAGCATGTCGGTGCATGAGTGAACATATACTCTTCAAAGGTACTGAAGTGAGCCCGCCAGTCTTCTCGTTTCTTCAGCCAGGGAACGCGATTTGCTATACTACCACTAGAGCCTAACACATTGACCATATGGTGAAGCGGGCTTTGTTGGAAGAGTCTTGAAGTAGACGACATTCCCTCACGATGGTTAAATTTGAAATGCAAGTCAGTCCAACAATTCAAAAGGAGTGCGCAACCAAAAGGAGGCTTACCCATACTGGAAGCCGTGAGTCCGCTATAGAGATAAGTAAGGATAGCAGGTCCCACTCTCTTTCTTTCCCAAATTCCACAGATGACGCTTAGCTGATCTTCCTCCACTATGTTATCAGTATAAGGGAATAGGAGAGCACCCGCTAAGCAGATGGTGAATCCCTTCATGAGCCCTTCAATGCGATCATCATCACTTGTCAACCTTTCAAGAGCATTTATAACCCAATCTGCAAGTTTTTGCAGATGGATTCCCTTCTGAGTCTGGACGCCCTTGATGGCTTCAGACGGCATGAAGCTTCTAAGCACCTCCTCGGAAGTCACCCTTCTTAGCATGCGCATAACCTTTACCTTGCCATTTCTCTGGAATTTCTTCACGCCAAGTAGAAGTTTTGCTTCTTCGAGAAGAATAGTTGCCTCGAAAGTGGGGAAAATGAACATATGGGTTTGAGGGTGCCAAAGCTCTACCAGTGCACCCATAGCCGCCCAATCCATGTGAATCTCGTTATAATGTTTGGCATGAGTTACGAGCCTTTGGAGATGCCACTTTCTGATGATGGCCCTCATACTGATTGAGATGTTCGAAGTGAGTTTCGATAGCCAAGGTAACCTTGAAAACTTCCTCGGGCCAGGAAAGAGAGGATACGGCTGGAAATAGAAAAGTAGAGAAGGCGAAAATGAGCGTAAGAAAGTCTTGCAGAAACACAAAAAAGAAATGGTAACTCACCATTGGAGACTGAATTCTCACGGTAAGATGCCCTTCGAGGTCGGTAAGCCGCTTGCACTCGTTGCTGGGCTTGCTTTTCTTCACGGGACGGGAAGACTCGCCTTCCATCTCAAACTCTGATCTCCTCCTAAGCTTCAACTTTCTTAACTCGCCCTTGAATGCATTTTCTTAAGGCCAAAGGGGTGATACTTATAGTGAGGAAAGGAATCTAGGAACAGTGTTGGCAGTTTCATTTTATTGTGTGTGATAATTTGCTTGCATAGTTGTGATCTTGTTTTGTTATGTTAATTATCGAGTGGGGTACCATTGTCCCACCGATGTCCCACCTTGTCCCGCCTTGTCCCCTAATCATTCAATCATTGTGGTCCCCCCTTATCATGCATTGTATTATATGATATTTACGCTACTAGAGCATGCCAAGGACCTTACGCCTTGGACAAATCCGAGATTTGAGTTCCCCTTCAACAAAAACAGTGATGATCTCGGAAGAGTTCAGGACATACGGATAGGCCGTTAAGTTGTGATAGAATGGGGACGACGGTTCCGTTCGATGAGTCGGTACGTGGATAAACGGGCCCCGGCTCAGTATCAGCCCATTGGATCGGTATCCTGACCCACTCTCCACAGCTTAGCAATATTATCCTTGGTTAGTTTTTATTTCAGTTTGTTTTATTTTTCTTTTAAACCCAGCATGCATTCATGTAGGACTTTGAGTTCATTGTGGAAAATCACTCGCTTACTTTGATTGTGTGAGCTACTGTGCTTAATTGCTTAAATATGGGATATTTCATTCCGAGTCAAGTACTGAGTTTCCCCGAGGTTGCCTTAGGACGTTTCTCTGGATGAAACCATTGTTTGGATTTGTCTCCATTTCATTTCTTAAATTTCCTTCGGACCCACCTTGGCTGCAGCACTTCCACAATGGCTAGTAACCGCTCCCCAACGGTGAAACCTGAGGTTTACGACCTAGGTACTTCCGCACCGTGAAGTTGGTCCTTTTAGTTTGTTTGTGCCCTAGGGCACACAATGTCTTTCCTAGTTTGTTTACCATCCAAACAATCGTTGATTTCAGAGGACCTTCCTCAAGCCTGCTTCGTGAAACTCAGGAAAGATTCCCATCGAGTGATGTTAGAAGCGTGTCTCATCACACCTTGGCATCGACTCTTCAGTCCACTTCATTTCATTTCAATACACTTCATTTCATTCCATTACACGCCCTTCCCCTACAAAGTGGATGCCAAGGCGGGGCAAATGTAGACACGCCATTTCTGACGTTACGGTGAGAAAATTCCATATTGTACCGTGACGCCCCAAAGTGACTTAAATTTTCTTTTATTTGAGTGATTTCCGTAATCTTGGTTAAATTGCGTTTATTTTGTGAGAGGGAGAAAAATCGAAATATATATATATATAAATAACAAGAGAAAAAGAAATCCAAAAAAAATGTGTATAATTATGTTGATTTTCTTTAATAAATTTATTTTTGTAAGTGTATATATAAGTGATTACTATATATAAAATTGATAAAATTATATTTATTAAACAAGTAAAAATACATAATAACCATAAAAATAAACAAAAAAAATATAAAGAAAGCAAACAAAAATAAATAAAATAAGACAAACAAAATAATAATAATAATTCATATTTAATATTATTATCCTCACGTCCTTTTCTATCCTTCTATTCCCTTCCCTATCTCTCACGTAATCCCCTCCTCCCTGCTCTCTCACCCTCTCCCCATGACACACACGTACACACACATCCACCCACATGCACACAGGGCTCCACCACCCTCTCCGTCTCTTTCTTTCCCTCTCACTACACTGCACACATCCCTCTCCACCAAGGCACACACACATGCACATCTCACTGTTCTCACCTTCACCCTCACGGCACACACACTCCACTACCGAACCCTCGTCCCCTCCCTTCACACTCTTCGGCTCCCTTGACTATGGCCCTGACTTGCCTCACGCTTTCTCTTCTCTTCTCCACGCAGCAGACCCTCCACTCTCGACTCCTCTCCTGACAGCCACTGAGCCCACGCGTCTCCCCTCTTCTTCCTCTGTTAACGCCCGTGGCAACACCTCCACAGCCGCCGTCGCACGCCAGTCGCCCCAGAGCCAGCCCGCCACCAAGCCGGTCGCCACTGCACCGCCATGCACACCTAGCAACCATTCCCTCTCTCTCTCTAAAACTCCGGCCGCGAGTCCCACCTGCAGAAACTCCCCCCCTCTCCCCTTCACTCTTCCCGGCCTCCCACGTCGATGCCACCTACGCTACAGGAGCCCACGAGCCCCTCCGCCTCTCACGCCACCTCGCCCCTGCATGCACGTCGTCGCAAGCTGTCGTCACCGTCGACCCCGTCTGCAGCTACCCCGGCCGCCTGCACCACCACCTCCGTCATCGGCCGCCCTCCAGCTTTCCGCTGCAGACGCGTCCGCCATGCCGCAGATGTCCACCTCCCTGTCGCCCTCGCCCGGCCGTTGTCCGCCGTCTGCCACCGCGACACCGGGCATCTCCTCCACTCGCCGCGAACGCGTCTCTCTCTCCCTGCTTCTCTCTCTCTTTCCCTATCTCTCCACTGCACCCCCCGCGATCTCCCTCTCTCCCCAACCGTCTCTTCCTCTCTCTTCTCTCTCACCATCTCTCTCCCCCTCTCGTTATCTCTCTTTCCCCCTCTCTCTATTCTCTTCCTCTCTATCTCTCTCTCCCTCTCTTCCTCTCGATCTCTCCCTCTCTTTCTTTTTTTATTTTTTTTTCTCTCCAACTCCCTCTCTCTGTCCCTCCGCTGTTTTCTCCCTCTCTTCCTCTATATCCTCCCTCCTCCCGCGATCTCTCTCCCCTTCTCTGTTTCTCTCTCCTCCCTCACCCGCTCTCTCTCTCACTCCCTCTCACCCGATCTCTCTCCACCTCTCCTCCTTTTCTTTTCCTTTTTTTATTCCCTCTCTCTTCCCTCCATCTGATTCTCTTCCCACCTCTCTCTCACACCCCCTCTCCACCGTCTCTCTCTCCCTCTCGATCTCTCACCCCCTTTATTTTTTTTTTCTTTTCAACTCCTTCTCTCCCTCTCTTCCTTTCTCTCCCCCTCCCCCCTTTTTTTATTTTTATTTTTTAATCTTTCCCTCTCTCAGTTCTCTCTCTCTCTGTTCTCCTCTCTCTCCTCTCTCCATCTCGTTCTCTTCCCCTCTCATCTCCTCTCTCGCCCTCTCTCTTTCTTTCTTTCTCTCATATATATATATATATCATATTATATATCTTATCCTCTTTCTTCTAAAACAAAGTCTTAAAAATAAATAAATAAAAAAAGAGTTTTCTCTCTCCCTTTCTCGCCTTCTCTCTCAAATTCATGTTCTTTTATTTTGACCAACTTACGTATATGTTTATATATGTTTGTATGAAGGCATATGTTAAATATTTTTAATATGGCTATGTAATGTTCATATAAATATATTTATCATTCATATGTATATGCTAGTGTGTTTGTTCTTATGTCCGGCTCAACTAGTTTCTGAAGTCCGCTCAGAAGCTCCTTAGTCGTACTGTGTTCGTGCCATTGAAGCCCTTCTCAAAGCTCGTCGCTGGCCTCCACCGATAAGCTTTTCTCCCCTCTCTTATTTTTATTTAGTTAATTAATCATGTTGCATGCATCATTTAACATATGTGCCATGCCTTTCTCTCCGAGAGGGCCTCGCTTGTGAGTGTCTTTGCGTTTGTGCATTTCATCATGACATTTCATACCCTTCAGTTCTAAAGGGGTTTTAAACACCACCAACCAGGTACGTGTTCGTTTATGTTATTTACAGTTTTATTATCTAAGGATTGGTACTACACTACCGTCGTTCTCACCAACTAGTTATTTTTTTCCTCTGTTTGTTCTTTGTGTAGGGGTAACCAGTTAAAAGGCCCTCTTCTTCGGCCTGTCGAAAGAAGAGGAAGAAGGAACCCACGCAACTCCCGTGTCAAAGGCAAAAGCGATCAATCCACTCGGGACCCTCGGTCCCTGGCGATCACAAAACTTCTAACGCGCGCTTCATTTTGATCATCTTTATTTTAATAACACCCGCGGAGAGTTGCTTCTCGCAGCGGTTATCTTCTTCTGTCTCTGGCCTCACCCGTGCGGAGGATTATTCCCCGCGGCGGTTTCTATCGTTTACTTTCAGTATATCTAATTCCTAACTGGTGCGGTGGGTCACCTCCCGCGACCATTTCCATTTCAGTGTTTCATTTTCTGCACTTTACTCTCTAACCCCTAACTATTTAATTTCAGCATTCCCCTATCATCGCTTTAAAATCCCGCGGAGAACAACATCTCGTGGCGGTTTATTTGATCCATTTTCCTTTCCTGTCATATATACTTATATTTATTATCTATATCGTAGTAAACAACCCCGCAGAGGCCAATGTCTCGTGGTGGTATATATATATACTTATATTTATTATCTATGTTATAGTAAAAACCCCGTAGATGCCAAAGTCTCGTGGTGGTTTATATATATATATACTTATATTTATTATCTATATCGTAGTAAACAACCCTGCAGAGGCCAATGTCTCGTGGTGGTATATATATATACTTATATCTATTATTTATATTACATTAAAAATCCCGTAAGGCCAATGTCTCGCGGTGGTTTCCATATGTACATATATTAATTACTGCTCATATTGCTATATTGTTGTTAAAACTCCGTAAAGACCAATGTCCTGAGGTGGTGTGCTTTTATTCATATTATTCTCGTAACTATCCGAGGAGTGGGATACCGTTACAAATTCCGAGCCTACGAGTCTTCCCGTCTGTCAACTCCTATTACGTAGAGTCCCAAGACTCGAATTCGGTATCTGAAAAGTTACTCTCGGAACGGTGGGTCACGCCTACCGGGAAGGGGTTCAGTTTGCACGAGAGGGTCTTCGGACCCCTATCTCCGCCATGTACCGGAGTTCGGTCAGTTTAAATTCTCTCTGTCTCAACCAGAGTGTCATCTGTAGGTCGTACTTGTCCACCGTTCTTCCCATATCCCCTACAGCGCGCATTTCCATTGTTCTTGTCCTCATTTCTTTCACCCTTTATTAAAGAGAGAGGGAAATACCACATCTCTCTCTCTCTTTCCACCACGTGACGCGTTCACAACCTTCACATCCTGGAATGACAAATGAGCCTTCACAACACATCGGCCGTCAGACACAGCACGACAAATACGGTGCACGACAGCTCTTAACACCATTATGGAGTCCAAAGCCAAGCAATCGTAAAACAAGGAGCAGATCAGGCTCA
This sequence comes from Amorphophallus konjac, assembly GCA_022559845.1. Classification (NCBI taxonomy): domain Eukaryota; kingdom Viridiplantae; phylum Streptophyta; class Magnoliopsida; order Alismatales; family Araceae; genus Amorphophallus; species Amorphophallus konjac. The sequence continues at coordinate 207,205,921 of CM040120.1, read as the reverse complement.
AAAGAATGCTATCTACACTTAAGCAGACACATGACAAAGGCACCACCAAGATAGCAATTCCAAGGCTCACCTCGAAAAAGCTTCACCAAGAAGAACGAGAAGCAACAAGCTCAACAACATAAGCTCACCAGGAAAGGAAGATCCTAGCTCGCCTGAGCAACTTCTTAATCGAGGCAACACGACAATCGAGACAACCAAAACAACAATGCATCAGGAGCTGAATAGACTTAAGCTGGGACAACCAAAGCAACGTAAGAACATGCATGGCCATCACACCAACGCTAAAAGTCATAAGCCACCGGAGCAAAACACAGAAACAGCTCGAACAATGCACTGCAGGTTCATGCCAACCGACAAACACTGCCAAGTGCAACACGATCGAGACCAACATTAAAACCGAAACGAAGCACCTCGTCACACCCAGACGAGAGCAAAACCATCTCGTACAGTGCCAACAAAGCACGCACAAGACCACACATGGAAAACACCGCGATAAACATCGCAACACCTACGCCAGTAAGAGACTGTACTGGACCTCAAGGACTCTGGTAACTGTATATCTGGATTTCCATGTATCTCACACGACAATGATCTGATAGCTCAGAAAAGAACTCCAAACATCTCAGAACACTGCTCTGATACTAGCTGTGGCGACCCAGATTCTGGATACCCGGTGCACCCGGTATAAATACCGAATACACGTGATACCACATGGGACCCGCGAGCCCTCCCAAGCGTGGGAAAGCGCCGAAGGGAAAAAGGAGTGTGTGGAATACATTGAAGCCAGCAGATATAAAAGTAAGCAATTAAATTTCATTACATTGGATTACTAAAGTAGCAGAAATAAAATTACTTTTTCATTAATAATTTCAATAAATACAATTATACACCAGAGTCCAGCCCAAAGGAAAGACAACAAGTCTAACACAGTACAGTTTGACAGAAAGAAACGTACACTGAAGTCGGGGAAAACCCGACGCAGGTACAGCTGGCAGCTACAGCGAACGCGCTCCACCAGGAACAGCAGAGGTAGACGGTGAAACCCACCTGAAAAGCAGCAGGGGTGAGTCTCTAAATAGAAACTCAGTAGGGGTCACACGGATCCCCACTGGAAAAACGCACAGAGCAACAGAAGCAGTAGCGGAAACAGCAAGTGCAGCAAAGCAGGAAAAGCTACACTACAAAGCTGTAAACAGACAGGGTATAGCAGGAGTAGGGAACAGGCTAAGAGCAACGGGGAGCTCACCAACAAAGAAGAGCGAGGTCGTAAAACACGGAACAACGGCCACCGAGGAGAACTCGTCACCCTAAGCTACTCCAAACGGTAATAGACGGTCAACCCCAAACTCACACAGTAGGGTAACCCAGTCCGTTGGCCAAAACAAAGGCGAAGGTAGACGCCGACGCTAAAAGCACAAACAAAACACGACATGAAACGTCGTGCACACAGCCCCACGCATGACTAGAACGTCATGCAAACGACAGAACACTGACCTCGAGTACAGCCACGGGCGGGCAACTCGAAAAGGTCACAGCGCGCAAGAAAACGCCGAGAGTCACCGCACCAAGTGATAGGAGCACCCTCCTCCCATAAGAACAACCAGATGCGTCCACTGACGTCTTACACTACGCCACAAGTGTCAAGTCACTCAAGGACAAGACACACCAAGAACCAGGTCCGAGGAACAACAGTTCCAAGGAAACAAGGTACCACAGCACGAAACTACAGCACCAACTGCGAGTGACTAGTCAGGGCCACGCCCGTCGGCGCAAGTCCCCAGTCCCTGACCACGTGTGCACACACCGACCTCTACCTAGGTCAGGCCTCTAGCTAGTATTCCCCTCGGTAGGACGCTACCGTTGGCCGGGGCCCACGGAACTAGCTTAAGAACCGTACGTAACAAGACGCAATAGGAAAACCCCTCCACCACTCCCGGTGGGTCGGCAACAAGCCTAGGGCTACAACTAGTGGAGGCTCACAAGGCACAGACTCTGAAACACAGGTGCTAAAGCACAGACAGCTAAGAAAAGCCCTATCTCGTGCACCACAAAGCACCAAGACAGCCGAACAACCGCCAACTGACTCAGGACCAGGCAACTAGACCTACAATGTAACGATCCTTGAGTCAGATGACTCAACGGCAAGATCGTCACAAACAGTGGAACAAGCCACCAATCGGTCTAATCCTAAGCCAGAAGAAATCACGATCTGCAGAAAACAACACACGGAGATCTGAGGGAAACACCAAGAACCCTCAGACACGCCTGGACACGCAAACCGAGGTAAGATAACACCTCGAGGCATCCAGAAGCAGTGTCTCGAGCCAGACACAACCACCGAGACACACACACACAAGGTCACATGTCAACCACTGGGTCACACCGGGTTGACCGGAACCAGACCAAAACACAAGCAAAAGTAGGATAGGAAATCCTACCTCAAGCAAGAAGACTCCTGGCCACCTTACAACGTAGTCTTAGCCCTCATAGGATATCGGGAGACATCCACGGGACAACGAGCAGACCACAAGGACAAGCTAAGACAAGCCGAAATCGAAATCACGGAAATCGGAGCACAAGGGATGTAACACACCACCCCTAGATCGCTACAAGCATGTGACGGTCTAGACCACGGCCGTTACATACCAAGTGACGGTCGGACGATAGGCCGTCACTCACACACCACCCTAACCACTCAAAAACACAAACACACGAACAAGGCCATGTAACGCACAAGGCCAAGCGCGTTACAAGCAAGCAACGCGGCAGGGGAGACGCGCTAGAACCAAACGACGCACAGGGGTAGGCGCGTTACTAACACAACCCGAAGACAAAAACACGGGGACTCGAGCCATGTAACGCGCTAAGGAAAACACGTTACACCCACCTGACGCACAAGGGCAGGCGCATCAGGGCCACCTAACGCGCAAGGGCAGGCGCGTCAGGGCCACTGGCACAAGCCCAAAAAACAAAAGGTTAAGCTAGGCCATGTAACGGTCCCACGAGGACGCGTTACATCCAAATAACGCACGGGGGCAAGGCCGTCACACACAAGACAGCACACACCCACCCAGCCCTCAGCCAAAAAGCATGTAACGGCCTAAGCACGGCGCGTTACAACGCTGTGACGCACGGGGACACGACCGCTACATCAACCGCCTTAAACTGTCAACGCCAGCCAAACTCGGTCAAACACAATGTAACGGCCCAACCTGGGCACGTTACAACACTCTGACGTGCCAGGACTAGGCCGTCAGAGGAACCGCCATACTCAAACCACAAAACGACAAACGTCATGTAACGCACAGGCTCAGGCGCGTTACATGGGTGTGACGCGCCAGACCAAGGCCGTCACACACCCAGAAGCCAAAAGCTCTCAAGAACGCCAAGCCAAATGGCGGTCTATCGTAGGGCCGTCAGAGCCAAGTAACGGCCTCTGAAACGACTGCTACATCGGTTACGGCGGGAAAACAGAGGAACGGCCAAACCGGCCCGTTCCACGCCCCATTCACGCCGAAACGCAGGGGAACCAAACCCAAACAACAAATAACAACATAAGAAGGCTAAAAAGCCCACATGCAAGCTCAAAAACTCAAGATCCGGGCGATTTCATCAAATCCACCCAAAGTGGGTCACCAAGGTTCCCGGGCTTCTACCGGCCTCTAATGAACACCAAACGACACGAAATCAATGTGAATGGGATCCTAACATCCCAGCGGTCAGTTAGAAACTAACTACGCCGCAAACAGTCGCCGTTTTCCGGCCGACCCTAAAAACCACGAAAATCACGGTTTAGGCAAACCAAGCCCAAACTCGAACGTTTCCTAGCCGAACGTCGTGCAATGGCAGGGAAAACGGAGAGGACGAAGTAAGGATCAGTCATCCTACCTCCACCGAAGAAACCGTGCCCCGAAAGGACTAAACCACGTCGAAAACCACTCGCGAACCGATTTCACCGACTTTGAATCCACCGAACGGGATCGCGCCAGAATCGATCCGATCCTTGCCCCATTGCGCACCTCGACAGCTCCGCCACGTCGCCACCCAGCCCCTGCACCGCTTCGTCTGCAGCCGGAGGCGAGAGGGAGGGAGAACGAGAGAGAACGGGAGAGAGAGAGAGGAACGGCGAGAGTGAGGAGAGAGAGAGAAGAAAATAAAATAAAAAGAAAAGAAATTAGGAAATTTTCCTAATTTCTGAAATTTTCGAAAATGCGCCGAAAATGCACAAATTCAGAAAAATACACAAAAATAGCCGAAACGACCGGCTCGAAGAGTACATCGTCGCTGTAGCATCCACGAGTTCGAGAATTGACAAACAAACTCACCGTAGGGTTCTGTAACTAGTACGTGCGAAAAACTCACACGGCCCGTCAAACTCAACTCGGAAGCCACAAAAGTGAACCGAAACTCAACGAAACCATTCCAAAACAGATCCGAAAGATCCAACAAAGATCCAACAAGACCTGCAAAAGATCCATCAAGATCCAGGGCATTACATCCTCCCCTCCTTTAAGAAATTTCACCCTCGAAATTAAGGACTAACAAAGGAGAAGCAGGGAAGAACTACCCAACCGCACAATCACGATAAAACGACACAAATCTCAAAAAACACAACTTAGAGGAACACCGTCAGACCACAATTACAGGTACACGCTCTAGCTTCCAAGACAGCAAGTCTACAGCACGAGCATGACACCTAAGTGAACACACTTGACACCTCCGTAGCAAAGGCAACGTCGCTTACGTCTCACCAGAAATGAGACACGACTGCCACAACAACCGATAACCAACACCGAGAAACCAACAACAACACGGCAAGCAGCAGCTTACACCAGGAGACACAGTCCTCACAGCTGACAGCTCGACTACATCATCGGCTCCAGTCTCAAAGGTAACAGGGAACACCTGACACACAGGATACCAACGACAACAACAACACTAGACCACACACACAATCAAGTCAGCACTCAGCCAGCTATCACATCTGATCGAGTCGCAAGCTAACTCTACTAGGAAAAGAGAGCACAGCAAGCCAACTTACAAGACAAGACCATGGTCCAAGGTAGAGACACAAAATCATAAAGAAACAGCGCCAAAACAACACAACGGCAACACCTGCAGAATTCGGGTCTGCAGAACATATAGAACCACGGAACACACTGCAAGTAGGGTCACATCAAGGCATAGAAACAGCTGAGCACACGACCACAAGGAACGGGTCACGCATCAGACTGCTCACCAAGAAAAAGACCCACAACAACGAGAAACGACATCACTCTCGGGGAACGCATCTCAAGGACTACAAACACGCCTCGAGAGCACAACACCCAAGAAAGAAATACAGAGCAAAGGGTACTCAATCAGCAAGGAACGCCGACAAATTCCCCAACACTCGCACAATGCCGATGCCAACACAAGAAAACCATAAACAACGGCACGGCAACGGGCAAAGTCAAGCCGCAGGAAGCCAAGACGAAGCCACAACGAGAAGGAACAAAACCTCTTGACAAATGGGTAACCAACCCACACACTTCAGCTGTACTCTCAACAACGCGCACAGGCAACAAAACAACATCAGTAATCGCATCTCAGCACATACCAGGCGCCATCGCAATCAACAAAGATCACAAACCACACGCCACGAGCATCGATCTCACGAACAACCGATCACAAAGAGCCTAAGTGCAACAAAGGAAGAGCACCAGCTTCAGCCCAGAGCAACGAAAGATGCTAATCTCAGCTTACCTTCACGTCCTGGAACGACAAATGAGCCTTCACAACACATCGGCCGTCAGACACAGCACGACAAATACGGTGCACGACAGCTCTTAACACCATTATGGAGTCCAAAGCCAAGCAACCGTAAAACAAGGAGCAGATCAGGCTCAAAACAATGCTGTCTACACTTAAGCAGACACAGGACAAAGGCACCACCAAGAAAGCAATTCCAAGGCTCACCTCGAAAAAGCTTCACCAAGAAGAACGAGAAGCAACAAGCTCAACAACATAAGATCACCAGGAAAGGAAGATCCTAGCTCGCCTGAGCAACTTCTCAATCGAAGTAACACGACAATCGAGACAACCGAAACAATAATGCATCAGGAGCTGAACAGACTTAAGCTGGGACAACCAAAGCAACGTAAGAACGTGCATGGCCATCACACCAACGCTAAAAGTCATAAGCCACCTGAGCAAAACACAGAAACAGCTCGAATAATGCACTGCAGGTTCATGCCAACCGACAAACACTGCCAAGTGCAACACGATCGAGACCAACATTAAAACCGAAACGAAGCACCTCGTCACACCCAGACGAGAGCAAAACCATCTCGTACAGTGCCAACAAAGCACGCACAAGACCACACATGGAAAACACCACGATAAACATCGCAACACCTACGCCAGCAAGAGACTGTAGTGGACCTCAAGGACTCTGGTAACTGTATATCTGGATTTCCATGTATCTCACACGACAATGATCCGATAGCTCAGAAAAGAACTCTGAACATCTTAGAACACTGCTCTGATACCAGCTATGGTGACCCGGATTCCGGATACCCGGTGCACCCAGTATAAATACTGAATACACGTGATACCACATGGGACCCGCGAGGCCTCCCAAGCGCGGGAAAGCGCCGAAGGGAAAAAGGAGTGTGTGGAATACATTGAAGCCAGCAGATATAACAGTAAGCAATTAAATTTCATTACATTGGATTGCTAAAGTAGCAGAAATAAAATTACTTTTTCATTTATAATTTCAATAAATATAATTATACACCAGAGTCCAGCCCAAAGGAAAGACAACAAGTCTAACACAGTACAGTCTGACAGAAAGAAACGTGCACTGAAGTCAGGGAAAACCCGACGCAGGTACAGCTGGCAGCTACAGCGAACGCGCTCCACTAGGAACAGCAGAGGCAGACGGTGAAACCCACCTGAAAAGCAGCAGGGGTGAGACTCTAAACAGAAACTCAGTAGGGGTCACGTGGATCCCCACTAGAAAAATGCACAGAGCAACAGAATCAACTATGAAACAGCAAGTGCAGCAAAGCAGGAAAAGCTACACTACAAAGCTGTAAACCGACAGGGTACAGCAGGAGTAGGGAGCAGGCTAAGAGCAAGGGGGAGCTCAACAACAAAGAAGAGTGAGACCGTAAAACACGGAACAACGGCAACCGAGGAGAACTCGGCACCCTAAGCTACTCCAAACGGCAATAGACGGTCAACCCCAAACTCACACAGTAGGGTAACCCAGTCCGTCGGCCAAAACAAAGTCGAAGGCAGACGCCGACGCCGAAAGCGCAAACAAAACATGACATGAAACGTCGTGCACACAGCCCCACGCATGACTAGAACGTCATGCAAACGACAGAACACTAACCTCGAGTACAGCCACGAGCGGGCAACTCGAAAAGGTCACAGCGCGCAAGAAAACGCCGAGAGTCACCGCACCAAGTGATAGGAGCACCCTCCTCCCAGAAGAACAGCCAGATGCGTCCACTGACGTCTTACACAGTGCCACAAGTGTCAAGTCACTCAAGGACAAGACACACCAAGAACCAGGTCCGAGGAACAACAGTTCCAAGGAAACAAGGTACCACAGCATGAAACTACAGCACCAACTACGAGTGACTAGTCAGGGCCACGCCTGTCGGCGCAAGTCCCCAATCCCTGACCACGTGTGCACACACCGACCTCTAACTAGGTCAGGCCTCTAGCTAGTATTCCCCTCGGTAGGACGCTACCGTTGGCCGGGGCCCACGGAACTAGCTTAAGAACCGTACGTAACAAGACGCAACAGGAAAACCCCTCCACCACTCCCGGTGGGTCGGCAACAAGCCTAGGGCTACAACTAGTGGAGGCTCACAAGGCACAGACTCTGAAACACAGGTGGTAAAGCACAGACAGCTAAGAAAAGCCCTATCTCGTGCACCACAAAGCACCAAGGCAGCCGAACAACCGCCAACCGACTCAGGACCAGGCAACTAGACCTACAACGTAACGATCCTTGAGTCAGATGACTCAACGGCAAGATCGTCACAAACAGCGGAACAAGCCGCCAATCGGTCTAATCCTAAGCCAGAAGAAATCACGCTCCTCAGAAAACAACACACGGAGATCTGAGGGAAACACCAAGAACTCTCAGACACGCTTGGACACGCAAATCGAGGTAAGACAACACCTCAAGGCATCCATAAGCAGTGTCTCGAGCTGGGCACAACCACCGAGACACACACACACACGGTCACAAGTCAACCACTGGGTCACACCGGGTTGACCGGAACCAGACCAAAACACAAGCAAAAGTAGGATAGGAAATCCTACCTCAAGCAAGAAGACTCCTGGCCACCTTACAACGTAGTCTTAGCCCTCATAGGATGTCGGGAGACATCCACGGGACAACGGGCAGACCACAAGCACAAGCCAAGACAAGCCGAAACCGAAATCACGGAAATCGGAGCACAAGGGATGTAACGCACCACCCCTAGACCGCTACAAGCATGTGACGGTCTAGACCACGGCCGTTACACACCAAGTGATTGGCGGATGATAGGCCGTCACTCACACACCACCCTAACCAGTCTAAAACACAAACACACGAACAAGGCCAAGTAACACACAAGGCCAAGCGCGTTACAAGCAAGCAACGTGGCAGGGGAGACGCGCTAGAACCAAACGACGCACAGGGGCAGGCGCGTTACTAACACAACCCGAAGACAAAAACACGGGGACTCGAGCCATGTAACGCGCTAAGGAAAACGCGCTACAGCCACCTAACGCGCAGGGGCAGGCGCGTCAGGCCCAACTAACGTGCAAGGGTAGGCGCGTCAGGGCTACTGGCACAAGCCCGAAAAACAAAAGGTTAAGCTAGGCCATGTAACGGTCCCACGAGGACGCGTTACATCCAAACAACGCACGGGGGCAAGGCCGTCACACACAAGACAGCACACACACACCCAGCCCTCAGCCAAACAGCATGTAACGGCCTAAGCACGGCGCGTTACAACGCTGTGACGCACGGGGACACGACCGCTACATCAACCGCCTTAAAAGGTCAACACCAGCCAAACTCGGTCAAACACAATGTAACGGCCCAACCTGGGCACGTTACAACACTCTGACGCGCCAGGACCAGGCCGTTAGAGGAACCGCCATACTCAAACCACAAAACGACAAACGGCATGTAACGCACAGGCTCAGGCGCGTTACATGGGTGTGACGCGCCAGACCAAGGCCGTCACACACCTAGAAGCCAAAAACTCTCAAGAACGCCAAGCCAAATGGCGGTCTATCGTAGGGCCGTCAGAGCCAAGTAACGGCCTCTGAAACGACTGCTACATCGGTCACGGCGGGAAAACAGAGGAACGGCCAAACCGGCCCGTTCCACACCCCATTCACGCCGAAACGTAGGGGAACCAAACCCAAACGACAAATAACAACATAAGAAGGCTAAAAAGCCCACATGCAAGCTCAAAAACTCAAGATCCGGGCGATTTCATCAAATCCACCCAAAGTGGGTCACCGAGGTTCCCGGGCTTCTACCGGCCTCTAATGAACACCAAACGACACGAAATCAATGTGGATGGGATCCTAACATCCCAGCGGTCAGTTAGAAACTAACTACGCCGCAAATAGTTGCCGTTTACCGGCCGACCCTAAAAACCACGAAAATCACGGTTTAGGCAAACCAAGCCCAAACTCGACCGTTTCCTAGCCGAACGCCGTGCAATGGCAGGGAAAACGGAGAGGACGAAGTAAGGATCAATCACCCTACCTCCACCGAAGAAACCGTGCCCCGAAAGGACTAAACCAGGCCGAAAACCACTCGTGAACCGATTTCACCAGCTTTGAACCCATCGAACGGGATCGCGCCAGAATCGATCCGATCCTCGCCCCATCGCGCACCTCGACAGCTCCGCCACGTCGCCACCCAGACCCTGCACCGCTCTGTCTGTAGCCGGAGGCGAGAGGGAGGGAGAACGAGAGAGAACGGGAGAGAGAGAGAGGAACGGCGAGAGTGAGGAGAGAGAGAGAAGAAAAGAAAATAAAAAGAAAAGAAATTAGGAAATTTTCCTAATTTCTGAAAATTCCGAAAATGCGCCGAAAATGCACAAATTCAGAAAAATACGCAAAAATAGCCGAAACGACCGGCTCGAAGAGTACATCGTCGCTGTAGCATCCACGAGTTCGAGAATTGACAAACAAACTCACTGTAGGGTTCCGTAACTAGTACGTGCGAAAAACCCACACGGCCCGTCAAACTCAACTCGGAAGCCATAAAAGCGAACCGAAACTCAACGAAACCAATCCAAAACAGATCCGAAAGATCCAACAAAGATCCAACAAGACCTGCAAAAGATCCATCAAGATCCAGGGCATTACACCCGACAAGGTGCAGCAGTGTTCTGATGTGGTTCGTCTGATCAGGCAGAGATTGTTGACAGCTCAGAGTCATCAGAAAATTTATGCAGATCAACGCAGACGTCCACTACAATTTGAGCCTGGAGATATGGTTTTTGTCAAGGTATCTCCGATGAAAGGTGTTTCTAGATTTGGGAAGCGTGGAAAGCTTAGTCCGCGTTATGTTGGCCCGTTTCCTATTGAAGAAGCTGTGGGTCAAGTAGCTTATCGATTGCAACTACCAGTGGCTATGCAAGCTATTCATGATGTGTTCCACGTCTCTCAGTTGAGGAAGTATGTTCCAGATGCATCCCATGTTCTTGGTGATTCAGTTTGGCCCGAAGTGACTGCTGAGTTGTCTACGCCAGAGTTTCCTATCAGAATTGAAGACCGTCATGAGCAGCGGTTGAGAAATAAGGTTATCCCTCTGGTGAGAGTTGCTTGGCAGCGCCACTCCAGTAATGAGTCTACTTGGGAACGTGAAGATGAGATGCGTCAGCTTTTTCCTTTCTTATTCCAGTGAGGTATAATTCTTTTCTCAGTTTCCTCCTTATCCTTTGTTGTAAATTTTGAGGGCAAAATTTTTATTAGGAGGGAGGGACTGTGAGGCCCGTGCCTTGGTGGATCCTTAGTGGTTCGGACCAATAATTCATTCTGGAATTTCTGGTTATTTTCCTGGATTTTTAGGAATTTTTTCTGCATTTTTCAGGATTTAATTGGATTTGATTGAGTATTTTATGGAAATAATAAGGTCTTTATATATAATAAATATATTAGATATATTAACTTTATTTTTTTTCCTTTAATCCCTCACCCCCCTCTCTCTCTCCTCGTCGATCACAATCTCTCCTCGTCGATCACAATCTCTCACGCCCTCTCTCTCTCGTCCGATTGCCCATCTCCCCTCTCCTTGGGATTCAGGCGAAACGATGACGGATCGAGGCGTGGAAGGTGCCGGTGGTTTCCTCGTGTCGAGTGGAACGCGTGGACGCCCACCTCTGCGTGATTCGTGGCTCGTGGGAGCGAGACGGAGCGAGAAGGCTCGGTGAACCCTCTTCGGTGCATGCGGCTTAATCGGCCGTTTCGGCTTGCACGAAGTAGGGGGATGGAATCTCGATCTCGCTAGGATCATTTCCTATAGCTTGTTTGCTTGATTAGACTCCCATAGCATGCATAATGGTGATTTTCCATTTTAGGGGGTTTAAGCTTGTTCTTCATGTATAATCCATTGTGGGCATTGCATGTGGTTATTTTGTTGGTATCATGTTGTTTAGGACATGTGGTTTGACAGGTTTTACAGGTTTTCGTCGTTACCCGGTGATTCCGGTCGCCCAGGAGGGAACCCACTTTCAAACATAACCCGTCCGTAACCCAGACGGTGTAAAGGTCCTTCCAGGAACCATTCACATCTGTAACGGTCCATAGGGGACGCGTTACATAATTGTAACGGCCCTTTTGAGGGGCGTCACAGTGTTTGTAACGGTCAGGCTCCCGACCGTTACACTTCGGTTGTTTTCTGTTGACCCGATAGGGCAGTTGACATGACGGCCAGTCGGCCGGCCGTCAGGGTGCTCTAACGTGCCAGCGCCTGCGCGCCGCCTGTGAGCAGTTTGAAAAATTGTTAGTTGGTTTTGGCCTCGGGTGGCTGTAACGGCCAGGGTCGAATGCGTTACAGTTGATGTAACGCGCTGCACCCAGACCATTACGCGCGGTGACGGCGTGGCCGCAGACCGTCACACTCTGTTTGATCGGTTGTCTCGTTTGGCTTTGGTGGCTGTAACGGCCGGGGACGGACGCGTCACAGTCGATGTAACACGCCCTCTCCCGACTGTCACACTCCTGTGACGCGGTGGCAGCAGACTGCCACACGCCTGTCAGTTTCAAAAAGCCGCCTACCTATTCTTTACGCTTTCTATAATGTTTATATGCCATGTTGAGTTATTTTATAATATAATGGTATATTTTTAAATCCCAATAGAGTAGCTTTTCTTTCCTTGCAATGGAACCACTGTTGTAGCCCTAAGGTCTTTGAGTACCGACCCGCTTGGGGATAGCGGAGGGGGTGTTGCCATTACATGGTTTTTAAGCTAGTACCGTGGGCTCCCCGCCAATGGTACCGTCCTACCAAGGGAGAAATCTAGCTAGAGGGCCTGGCTCAAGCGAGAGTCAGTGTGTGCACACGTGGTCGGAGGCTGTGGACTGACATTGATGAATGTCTCTCTGACTGGTCACTTGGTTTGGTACTGTTTACGCGCTCAGCTTGTCGTGTTACCGACTGCGAGTGCTTGAGACGCAGTGTAAGCCTTCAGTGGACGCATCTGGTTTTTGTTCCCAGTGGTTGTCTTGTTCCCTGCTGCATGGATTAGTTGAGGCATATTCTACTCGTAGAGTTAGTTTCAGTCGTTTGGACTTACTCGTTTTTGGCATGTATTAGCTGTTACATCTGTTTAGTTAGATTTTACAGCTTTATTGTGATTAGTTATTCATGCCATTGCCTGTTATTTAATTAAATGCATGCTCTAATTGCCTTTATTTTTGCATGTATGCTTGTTTAGCTCGAGGTAGGGATTCGCGTGACCCCTACTGAGTCTGGCTGTGACTCACCCTTCCCTTTTCAGGTGAGCCGCGTCCGTCGTCTCCCGGTATTTCCCGTGTGCTCGGAGATCGTGTTTAGTTGCCAGCAGTTGATGGGTTGCATTGTTGGGCTTTCTTGTGTACTTTTGTCGGGGTATGCCCCGAGTAGTTGTACTTTTGGACTGCACTCTCGTGCCTCTGGACTAGTTATATATTTAGCACTCTGTTTATTTTTGAAATTGCTTCCGCTCTCCTGCTAAATTTTTATTGTTTAATCTAATGTGCGCACTTGTGATTGCAATTCGTTATACATCCCCTCGATAAACTTCACTAACCCTTCAGGGGCCTCATCAGCCTCTTGGGTGACTTCCCCCGTTCCTAGTATCGGTATATCGATGTTATCGGTATATCGGTATCCGACGCTCAGGGTCGTCACACCATAGCCCCTGACATTTTTCTATATAATTCCACAATATGGCCAAATAATTTCAAGAACAAGTTCATTTGTAAACAAGTACAGATCTGGCAAAAATTGTGATAATTACAAAGGAGAGTGGAAAACTCATTTTAGGCATCATATTTAACAACATTAAGTCGTAGAATTCAAGGATGACGGTAAACTAGGAAGGAAGTTAAGTAAATAGAATTATTTTAATATTCATAGTCTAATCTGATGTGTATTTTTTATAATTAAGTGTTTTAGGTAGGAAGTATAATTTCTGAATTTTAAAATCCTGATTTTTGGTATTTACTATTTATTCATCAATGTACTAGTTATTTGATAAGAAAAATAGAGCTTATGTACTAAAAATAAGTTTTATTTGCTGGAAATAATTTTCATGTGTCACTTTACTATTGAGATGATAAGGTAGACTTTTCATGTTGGAATTAACTTTTTATCATGCTGAAAATTTTTATTTAACATATTAATATGAATACTTAACATGCTAAATAATCCTCGTACACTAACTTACTGATGAGGTGATAAACGTAAGTTTACCATGCTGTTTTCCTAAATTTTCTGATAACAAAATAAATTTTTCATGCTGAAAAATAATTTTTCTACATTTATTTACTAATTATTTGTTGAGAAAATAGGTTTATCATGCTGAAGATAGTTTTTAAATAGCTTTAGCATGCTTAAATTAATTCTAACATACTAAGATAATCCCGACATACTGTAAATAATTTTATCTTACTGAAAGTAATTTTTAGCATACTGAAAATTATTTTTATACATGTATTTACTAATTTCTTGATAGGAATATATATATAAATTAATTTTAAATAAACTTATCATGTTGAAAAATAATTTCCTATCTCAATATGCAGGAGGTAAATTTATCGTACTTGAAAAAAAAATTTAACATGCTGAAACTAATTTTTATACATTACTTTACTAATAACATGATAAAATAGATTTTTACATGCTGAAAAATAGTTTTAAATAACTTTAATATGCTAAAAAATAGTCCTAACAAGCTAAAAATAATTCTAACATGTTGGAAGTAATTTTATCATGCTGGAAGTAATTTTAACATGCTGTAAATATTTTTCATACATTAATTTCCTACTTATTCGATAAGAAAATAGGTTTAAACATGCTAAAAGTAATTTTCATAACTCAATTTCTGATAATATGACAGAAATAAATGTTATCATGCTGATAATAATTTTTGAAACATCAATTTACTTATAAGCATACTTTTACATGCTTCAAATGAGTTTTATACCTAAATTTTCTAGTAATATAGACTTATCATGTTGTAAATAGTATTTAACACACTAAAAATACTTTTATTCTGTAAAAATAAATTTAACATGCTGAATTTAATATTTAAGATGCTGAAAGTAATTTTAACATGCCAATGCTTTACAATTAAGGTGGATTCCAAGTACTATAATCCCATTGTATGGTGGCTAAAGTTTAGTCCCATATTGGAAGTTAGAAAAACTTCCATAACTTTGTATGTTGGAGAGCTCACCCTTAGGTCAGGACCCAAGGGGCATAGGATGTGGGCTCGAGTTGTGTGTGGATACAAACATATTAATATATTTATTTATTTATTTATTTGTGCCGAGCCGAGCCGAGCCGAGGTGGGGTGGGTTGGTGCTATAGCTATATACATATATTTTTCAAAATATTTTATTTTTTTCAGAAGGCGTCGCCTTGGTCAGCGTGACCCTGAAGAACGCGCTAGCCAGTGCTAGCGTGATCTGGAGAAATAATTTTTTTTTGAAACTGTATTTCTGGGAACGCGCTGGCTCTGGATAGCGCGATCTGAAGAACGCGTTGTCCAAGGCTAGCGCGATCTGGAATATTAATATTTTATTTTATTTTTGAAAAGTGGACGATGGGAAAAATAGGGTATAGGAACGCGCCATGTCGGGGCAGCGCGATTATGAATGCGCCCCTGATGGGTAGCGCGTTATGATCCTGAAGAAAAATGGGAATACCCCTCCAATAAAATGACCATAACTTGCTCATTTCATAATGGAATTTAATAAATGAGCTATCAATGGAAAAAGCACTGAAAAAAGAACAAGATGGCATGCTTTAATTAAGATTTGGCCTGAGAGACACCTACCTTTTGGTGGATCTAATGAGAGGTAAGAAAAATGCCCAAATAATATGAAACCCTTTGATCTCCAAATCTTCCGTTCAATTCGCCTTCAATCTTCAGAGTAGCATAGCCTAGGCCTCCAGGGATGATTTGAGGGTCGAATGGGATTCTATTTATAGTCAAAACTTGACCAAATTTGTTAAGATTCCTTGCCTAACAATGCCAAACTTTTCAACTCCGAATTGGTTGAAAATTCCAATTTTTCTTGTTAATCTAGCCTCCATTTGGTGTGAAACAAAAGTAAAAACGGCTGGTCCAAGGTGGGCTGTTAGGTAAGGGTTGATTCTTGAGTCAATCTTCTAGAAATGAGGTTATTATAATCCTTTTCAAAAGGCATTTAACATGTGTTACGAATTTAAGGTCTAATTATCCTTTATTAATCCTTTAGCCACTAATCCAGCCCATTATGGATTATCCAATGGGCCAATTGTAATCCTAATCCATCATATGGACTTTTATTGGGCTTGCAATGATTTATCTAAGGGTTAAAGCATTTAATTTTCAATTTACCTTAAGTAAATTCAAGTAAATTCACTATTCTAGTTTAGAAAAATGTAATTTAATTATTTCATGAAAAATTTAATTGTATAATTTATTTGAAAAAATATTTCTCATTTTAAATTATCGGGTTTCTACACCAGAATTCAGGGGGTCTTAAAAATCCCCAGTTCTCTCCTCAAGGTGGTGAATTTTTCATCGTCTAGAGGCTTAGTAAAGATATCAGCTATCTGATGTGCAGTGTCTACATGGATCAATTCAAAAGTGTTTTTTGAAACCTCATCTCTGATAAAATGATCTCTGATTTCAATATGTTTGGTGCGAGAATGTAAGACAGGATTTTTTGCAAGATTTATGGCACTAGTATTATCACAGTATATGGGTGTGCAGCCCAGGTCTACTTGGTAGTCCTGAAGCTGGTGTTTACTCCAGATCACCTGTGTACCACAGCTCCCTGCAACTACATACTCAACTTCTGCAGTGGAGAGGGCCACAAAGTGTTGTTTCTTGGAAGCCCAAGAAACTAAACACCCACCTTGAAATTGACAGTGTCCACTAGTGCTCTTCCTATCTAGCTTACACCCAGCATAGTCTGCATCCGTATATGCAATCAAATCTAAGATGTGTGATGCAAGAAACCATAATCCTAGAGTGTGTGTAGCAGATATGTATCTGAATATTCTTTTTACAGTAGCTAGATGCAATTCAGTAGGCCTAGATTGGTACCTAGCATACATACCTACACTGAATTGTATATCAGGTCTCGAGGCAGTCAAATACAGTAGAGATCAAATCATACCTCGGTATAACTTTGCATCAACTTCTTTACCTGATTCTTCTGCATCTAATGATGTATTGGTACCCATTATAGTTATGATGTGCTTCAAATTATTCATGCCAAACCGCTTGAGGATGTCCAAGGTGTACTTGGCCTGGTTAATGAAGCATCCATCCTCCAGCTGCTATACCTGCATGCCAAGGAAGTATTTTAATTCACCGACCAAACTCATTTCAAACTCAGCAGACATCAATTGAGCAAATTCATTACATAGTTCAGTGCATGTTGAGCCAAAGACTATGTCATCTACATATACATGAACTATGATGAGTTCCTTACTCAAACTTTTGGTAAACAAGGTTTGATCCACTTTACCTCTGTTGTAGCCCTTGCTTATCAGAAATTCTATCAGCCTTTCATACCAGGCCCGAGGAGCCTGCTTTAGACCGTATAGAGCTTTATTTAACCTAAAAACTTTGTTAGGATGTGACGATAATTGAAATTTAGGGGGTTGTTCTACAAAGACTTCTTCTTTAATAAAACCGTTTAAAAAAGTACTTTTCACATCCATTTGATGAAGTTTTATGTTTTTAGAACATGTAAAAGTCAACAAGATTCTTATTGCTTCCATCCTAGCAACAGGTGCATCGGACTCATCAAAATCAACCCCAAATTCTTGACAGTAACCCTTGGCTACTAGTCTGGCTTTATTTCTTAAAATTATTCCATCCTCATTCATTTTATTTTTGAAAACCCATTTAGTTCCTATAACATTTATATTTTCAGGTCTTGAAACTAGTTCCCAGACATTATTTCTTTCAAATTGACCTAGCTCATCACTCATTGCATTAACCCATGATTCATCATTCAAAGTCTCATCAACAGATTTGGGCTCAATCTGTGACACTAAAGCAACTAGGTCTTGATTATTTACATTTTTGAGATAAGACCTTGTCCTAGGGGGATCTCCTAAGTTGCCTATGATGTTATTCACAGGGTGATCCTTCAAGATTCTAACCTTAGTTGAGGGCTCACCTGTTTCAGCTGACCTTACTTGATTTGGAACATTTGATGCTTCAGGTGATTCAGATTCTTCCTCTACCATATCCTCTAGAAAGTTCCCATCATGCCTTGAACTTCTATCATCATCATCCAAGTTAATAACAGTGTTTGTTTCATCGAATATAACACGAGGAGATTCTTCTACTGTTTGGTCTGAAACATTTAAAACCCTATATGCCTTAGTTGTTTCAGAGTATCCTAGAAAAATTCCTGGGGTACTCCTTGCATCAAATTTATCTAGGTCTTTTTTATTATTGTTATGAATGAAGCATTTGGAACCAAAAATCCTGAAGTATGAGATATTTGGCTTCTTACCTTTCAAGAGTTTATAGGGGGTTTTCTTATGGACGGGTCTTACCAAGGATCTGTTGATGGTGTAGCAAGCGATGTTAGCTGCCTCTGCCCAAAATCTTCTGGGTAGATGACTCCCCGCTAGCATAGTTCTGGCCATTTGAATGATTGTACGGTTTCTTCTCTCCACTATGCCATTCTGCTCTGGAGTCCTGGGAGAGGAAAATATGTGAGTTAATCCTTCATTCTTACAAAATTTAGAAAATATGGAGTTTTCAAACTCTCCAGATGGGACATCAGATCAAGCAATTTTATTTACCTTTGTTTGGATATTTTTTGGAATGTATTTGGGTGTGTATTTGTATTTGTGGGTATTTATGAGTGTAATTGGGTCAAGAATGTAATATGGGCTAAACTTCATGTAAGGGGTCCAATTTTCAAAATGGGCCTCAAAACCTTTAGAACCCCCATTGGGCCTTCCCTCTCTTGTGGGCCTCCTTTCATAGAAGGCCCAATATGATGGCCCATGGTCAAGTGTGGAATATTGACCATGGGTTGCCAATGCTGACTAAGGAGGGGGCTGCCCCCTTGTTTGTCCCCATGTAGGGAATTGTTTATTCTTTTTATTTCATCCTTTCCCTTTATGCCCCTTTGACCAAGGGCATTAGAGGTCATTTGGCTAGGTCTAGGGTTTTAGCATTTAATGTATCTTGTGTCATTTTATGCATTTTAATGAAAAAAATTATTGGAATTTACGCCATGGGCGCACCCCCCTCTCTCCCTTCTTGCTAGTTCTTCATCTTCTTCCTCTTGATCCAGGGTGTGAAGCCCTCAATATTAGAGTGAATCAAATTTCTATCTCTTCCCTAAAGTGTGAAGCTCCGCCACCGCCGCTGCTGCCGCCATCGGAGGTGCCAACAAGCGGCCACATGCCACCTTCCACCCTGCTGTCCTGAACAACGAGATCCAGAATAGTAGCCTAAAGAATAGGTCGGTTCTCCCAGCTCTGATCAAGCTAAGATTTTGAGAGATTGTTCCTCTTTGTGTTAGATTTCCAGCAATATAAATTTTGTTCCATTCCGATCCCGTTTGCCCCACCTCCTAGGTCGTTCTTCCTACCCCTTGCAATCTGCCTGGTTGCAGATCTACAGGTTAGAGTCCTGATCCCGTATTTTTCCCGCCCCTCAAAGCACCTCCTAAAATTCCCAAAATAATTCTGTACGTCCCCCACATAGTCCTCCGCCACCCATAAATTCCGCAAGCCATAAATCCCCCATCAACCCTTCAGTCAAAAATCACCTTTAGGCAGCTTCCCTTCTGTTCTGCTAGATCTGGATTCCGAGACCGAAAAGAGTCCGTGGCACAGTCATTTTCATTTTCAATAATTTCACTGGATGAGCCTTAAATCAACGTATATCTTATATTTTTTAGTCCTTTTTCCAAAGGTACCAACCGCGTCTCGATCCGACACCGGATCTGGGCGTACCGGCCGTTTTCGTGGGAGCGAGCATTTCTGCTCTGAGGTAGGCCCGCAAAAAGGGGTCTCTAATTAATTCCAGGAAAAATACGTCAGGGTAGCTTTAGCGACCACCACTCCCGATGGTCGACCAGGGACCCTCTACCTTTGTCCCGGTGAATCGCCGTCGTCAGAAGATGACCGGAGGTCGTCGTCCCTTTGGAGGCCATTGTTCGTTGTCGTGCTGGCCAGCAACTCGTAGAACCGGAGCCGCTGCCCGCCGCCGCCCGGAACCCGTCGCCTTGCTGCCTGTCAACCCAAACTCAGTGCTCCCGGTATTTTTGTGTAGCCCTTTACCTCCCTACGTGGAGTGGGCATGAAAATCTATTTCTATAGTTAATTTAATTACTGTATCGGGAGTACGAAGCTTGGCCGGGAACGTCTTCCCCACGCCCGGTAGCGTGGAGGTATCATGTTCGCTCCTCACTCGGTAGTTTTTTGCTTATTTCGTATACAATTCTATATGCCGCTGCTAGAGTGTTAGGATAACTTAGCTCGCTCAAATTTCAATCACCGTTGCGAGAGAGAGCGAGACTGTCCCGTGACCCGATCCGGGTACGAAAGTGAGAGTTGACCACCCTAGCTCGTTGCCGATTTCTCAACTGCGCACATCCGCACGCTTCCCTCGTTAGGGATGATCGCGAGTTTGCCTAGAGTCCAAGGGTTACATATCAATTGGCGTCGAGTCACGTCCAATCCCGCATCATCTCCTCCATGGTCAAATTGGATCATGGAAATTCTGTGAATTCCTTCTTGTTTAACTTTATTAAAAAAGTGTTCAAACTTCTGAAAAGCATCACTTTTATTTGCTAAGAAAAATAACCATGAAAATCTGGTAAAATCATCTACAATCACAAACCCAAATCACTTCCCATTTAGACTCTAAGTCCTGGTTGGGCTAAAGAGATCCATATGCAAAAGTTCCATTGGCTTGGAGGACAGAGACTCAGATCTGAGTTTAAATGATTTACAGGTTTGTTTGCCTAGAGCACAGGCATCACAAATTTTTGAAATGGAACTGGATTTAATTCTGGGCATGCCTCTAACTAAATCATGTTTGACCAGTTTATTCAATGTAGAGAAGCTAGCATCTCCTAAACGTCTATGCCAATTAAATGCATTATTTTCAAGATCAGCAGCGAAACAAAGATTTGATTCAAGTTTTTCATTTAAATCTACAATGTATACATTATTGACTTTATGTGCTTCAAACTTGACCTTGTCAGAATTTATTTCAAGAATTTTGCATGCATTATTATCGAACACAACTCTGTGACCCTTATCACATAACTGACTAATACTAAGCAAGTTGTGTTGAAGATTCTCTACAAGCAGAACTTTCTCAATAGAGTTTGTGGAAGTCTTACAAACTGTTCCAATCCCAACAATCTTACCTCTATTCTTTCCTCCAAATTTGACCAGACCCCCTACCTTCATTTCCAGTTTACTAAACTTGGATCGGTCACCTATCATGTGCCTGGAGCAGCCGCTATCTAGATACCACCTGTTGTGCTCGGCTGCTAGGCTAACTTGCAGAGAGACATATCAAGCAGAGTAGTTTGGAACCCAAAATAGATTGGGTCCAAAGACATTGTTCAAATCTCTAAGCAGAAACTTAGGAATCCAAAACTGTTTCAAAGTATTTTTCTTTTGTATGTTGTTGACAGTTTTGTTGAAATTACGACTAGATTTCTGTCCACCTGGCCTAATGATGTGGAATCTATTCCTGTTGTTGGACTGTTCATTCCCCGGGTATCTTTTGTACCCATTCTATCTAGGATAGGCATATTCATTAAGGAGTTTCTGTGGAAGAACGAGATTTCCCCAGTTTTTCTTGTATTGACCCATGTCTTTATAGAAGGATGAATTTCTGTTCTGGGTCATATGCCTTGACCTGTGAATGTTCTTGTTCTGGGGAATGCACACAGGAGCTTGCCTAGTTGAGCTCTTTCTAGTTATAGACTGTTGTCCAGCATGGTTTGATGAATTATTCCTTGGTTGTTGGACATTCTGAATATTGTTGGAGCTGGATGGTGTGTCTAGTTTTTCTTTCCCTTTTTCTGGATAGAATGTCACTGTTGTGAATTCAAAGGGTTTCTTGTGTGTTGGGTTATAGCCTAAACCTTCTTTGTTGAAATTAACCCTAGCACCTAGTATTGTATCCAAGTTCATTTTTCCTTGAACAAATTTTTCTAGAGTTCTTTGTTTGTCTTCCAATTCTTTTTGCAATGTTTCACAATTTTTTTGAAGTTCAGAATTCACCTTCCTAACAACTTCATTCTTTTCAGTGGTTAACCTATTTTCACTTTGGCTTTCTTGAAGTTTTAACTTGAATTCATCAAGTTGTTTTTGAACTTCTTTGTTTTCAGAGTTAAGGTCTTCATTTCCCTTTTTGAGAGAATTCATCTCTTCTAATTTTTCCTTGACCTTCTGATTTTCTTTGTCAGTTTGAATTTGTTCTTCAGTAGCAGCATTCAGTTTTCTCTTTAACACCCTATGGTCTTTACTCAAAGCATTAAACTTATCTAACAGTTCAGCATAGGCATCTTCCTAGTCATCAATAGAGAAATTCTCAAAAATGTTGGTTACCTCTTCGTCACTGTTGGCCATAAGACATATTCCTTGGTCGTCTGCTTCTGAAGAATTGGCCTCAGGGTCTTCCTCCTTGTCACTCCACGTGCAGACCATTGCCTGAGGTTTCTTCTTTTGCACCTTAGAGCTTTTCTTCTGGAGATCGGGGCAATCCCCCTTCATGTGTCCAGTCCTCCTGCAATGAAAGCATGTGATCTTTTTAGCATTCTTATTTTTATCAATGTTAGAATCGAAAGGCTTACCAGTAGTATGCGATCTTTTTCTTCTAAACATTTTTCCCTTAGTTCTTAAGAACTTCTGAAATTGTCGAGTCAGCATAGCTTGCTCCTCTTGATCATGATCTGAGAACCCGTCAGATTCCCCACTACTACTATGATTGCTACTCCCATTGCTATTGTGGGACACCTTGAGAGCAATGTTCTTGCCCTTCTTGTCACTTCCTTCACGATTTCTTTTAAAATTCATTTCATAAGTCATTAGAGATCCTATCAGCTCAGTGACTGTGATTTTTGACAGATCCCTAGACTCCTCTATCACAATGGCCTCAGTGTGCCATGCGGGGGTAAACGACCTAAGAATTTTTATGACAAGATCCCCTTCTAAAACCTATTTCCCAAGCCCCTTAAGAGTGTTAGTGATCAGCGACAGCCTAGCATACATTTCTGTAATAGTCTCATCGGATTTCATTTTAAATAATTCATACTCAGAGGTGAGCATATTTACCTTGGTGGCCTTGACTTGGGATGTACCTTCTTAGATGAGCTCTAGTTCATCCCACATTTTATTGGCTATCTGGCTGGCGGAGATCCTAGCGTACTCTTCTGGATGTACTGCGCATTGAATTATGTTTAGAGCCAACCAGTTGACCGTTGATAGCCTGATGTGATCCTTTGTCCACACATCTTCATTTGGTGGGAGCTCGTATGGTCCTGTCGTGATCACTCTCCAGAGTTCGTGGCTCTGCGCTCTCAGGAATACTTCCATCCTATTTTTCTAGTAAAAGTAATTATTACCATCAAAAAAAGGAGGGCGGCTAATAGACTTTCCCTCAGCCATGAAACTGTGAGGAGTGCTAGATCTAGATTTACCCTGGTCGTTGGACCACATGCTGGGTAACCTGCTCTGATACCAATTGATAATACACACATAAAGTGAGCTAGAAGGGGGGGATGAATAGATCACTCCCAATTCAGAGTAACTTGAAGGAACAAATTATGTAATCTGAAATGCAGTAAGAAACCCTTCTAGACTGACCACGGAACAGATAGATAGACAGAAGCTTATCGAGAAAGAGAGTTATGATGAAATAATGATCAAACAGCTGACGTGCCAAAGCCAATTTGAGAGATCAGTCAACCAATCCACACAGATGGGACAGAAATCTTTTTAAGGTGGTTCAATTGCAATCCGCAATCTACATCTACCCCTTACTCCTCCGGAGTAAGGCTTCCTTGCACTAAGCAATCAGAAACCGCAGACTCAGTCTGCTAACACCCGTTGCCTGACAGCTTGCCCCGAGGAACACTCTCCTCGCTCTTCTGAAGACCAGAAGAATCATTGGAGGTCCAACCTCCCTTCCTTTGCAATCAGAAAAGGGAACCCCATGAATTGCTCCGAGCAACTCACGAACCAGAGGATCGTTCCTCTCTTCCTCCAAACACGATGGAGGGAAACCGGAGTACCTCTCCCTTCCTCCAAGTGAACTTAGAGGGTAAAAAAGTAGGATTGAAAAGGCGAAAAACTCGAAGGTGAAAATAAACAAAGAGGAAAAATCACCCAAAAACAACAACAATGTAGCTTCCGTAGAAGCAGACGTTCAGACTCAAGACTGGCAATCACTCAGGCTCTTCTCTTTCTGAACTGGTTCTCTCTATTTTTGATTTTTTTCCTGGACTTTTCTTTCGTCTCGAATGGGGAATTTCAGCACTGGCAGAGGCTTCAGATGTTCTCTTCTCTCTCTTCTGTTCTTCTGTTCTCCTGTCCTCTTCTTTCTCCCAGCCTTTCGATCCTCTCTTATAAGCAGTAGACGATGGGAGCATGGATACCACGTTTCCAGCCCAAACTTTCACGCAGATTTGATCCTTTGAGACTCCACGTGTCAGAATCGTGGTTCCCTAGCAGTCGATGTGGCAGGATCATCTAGTACGCTCCTTGCCTTGGATCACGTGCCATTAACTTGGTACTCTAAATTCCACGTGAGGTAAGTTCGTAGGTTGCTCAGTAGATGCTTGATCATATGGCTCACCTGGCAAAGAAACAGTCATGAGGGTTAGTATGTTTGAAGATATGCACTGACCTTACCTCTCTAAGATTGAGATACGCATAGACTCTAAGCAGTGGAGTGCAGGGACCTTATATGCATGAACCTAAAATGTACACTGACCCTTGCATGCGTATGGAAAAATATGCACAGACTTATATATGCATGATACAGAAGCTGCACTTACCTTTTATATGCACGATAGAAAAAACATGCACTGACCTTGCATGCAGACTAACAAGGTATGCATCGACCTTCTATATGCACGATAAGAAATATGCACTGACCTTGCATGTAGACTAACAAAGTATGCACCGACCCTGTATGCGGACCAGCAGAAGGTGTATCTACCTGATATGCATATTAGCAAAGTATGCACCGACCTTGTATTGCACAAGGGCAAATGTGCACCGACCTTGTATCACACAAGGGAAGTGTGCACGGACCTGGTTTAGTACAAGGCAAAAGCTGCACCGACCTTCATTATGCTTAATGCAGATGTGCACGGACCTTGTATATACACAAGGCAAATGTGCACTGACTTGATATGCTATAGAGCCGAGAATGCACCGACCATCTACATTCGTAAGGTAGAATATGCACCGACTTTGGTCATGAATAAGACACACTTGCACCAACCTTAGTCATGCAAGATGTCAACATGCACCGACCCTCTTTATGCTGAACTGAACACATCGACGTTATATATGCTAAGGCAGAATGTGCTTAGACCTACATGGCTATTAACAGTGATGGAGATAGACTTGAAAGCAACAGACCATGACTTCATGCAGACACAATGACTCCAAAGACTCAAATGCACAGACTCCAATGCATAGACTCATGAAGGCTTCTGACATGTTATGTTTGACTTAAGGTGTTTGACTTATGGCGTTTGACATCATCAAAACCACAGGGGTACAACAGTCTCCCCCTTTTTGATGATGGCAACACTATGAGCCAATCAAAATTAATGTAGTCAAAAAAATGAGGGATGATCAAACATGCATACAATGTCACACACTAACTCCCCTTGACACATTGACTTCTAACCAGAACAAAAGTCATGCTTAAATTCAATCTCAAATCCATATCCATTTTCTCAAAACCATATCCATTCTCTGTCACGTCACGAGATTATGCTGCGGAAATAATCAGGAACGTGCACAGTCGGCTAGTATGTCTCGAGCAAGCAATATAATCAGAGCGCAAGACAATCACATAAGAGTAATTCTAGAATGTAATTCACTAAAAACCTTCAACTTTATTACTTCATAAAATTATTCCTAAAGTACATAAGATCTTTCGACTCTCTTTACTAGACTCAAGAAAATAAAAATTACATCATGACTCGACTAGACATTTAATAACTAAGGCTTCTCTCGAGTCATTTGTCCTTCAATCGCTCTCGAATCCATCACTTGAGTAATCTAAATCCGACTCATCCGTACTTCCTAAAACATTGAGAAAGTAAGTAATGAGCACACTTGCCCAGTAGGTATCTTCGTATCAACATGATTGGTAAATTTAAATGATTAACATTTTAGCTCTAGAGAATAAGATAAATCATGCAGATACGACAAAGCATGCGAATAAATCCAAAGTAACAGGATATGATCAGTCTTGAGATATAAGAGTATGATTAACAAGAATGTCAATTTGGTCGTTCCATGAGCAAGAATGTAATAAGAATGTACTTTTCATAACCATGAAGGCTATGCACTAGAAAGTCAAGCAAGAAAGTACTTTTTGCTTTATAGCAAGTACTTCGTCAATTTACGTGGATCCCGTGGATATTTCACTTATTTATAGAGAAAGTACACCCAGCGTAATACGACACCAGTAGTATCATATCCAATGGTTTACAGTATGTTTCCGACAATCAACCGAGGGGACTAGCATAGAGCCCTTGAACATAATCAGTGCTCGAACTGCATCTTCAAGTATAAATCAAGCTACTTCCACATTTATAACAATAATGTGGCCAATAATGTGTAAGTTCAACAATAATTCCATGATAAGGTAACAAGGAATAAGAATGTTTCAATTAAAAACAAGAGATTTCAAGAAGTGAATTAATATTAGGTTATGCTATAAAGAAAATCTGGCAGCATAACAATACATTCTTCATTGTCCATATCTTTATATTAACATATTATCATAGGTTTAGAGTCCGGAAAATCCATGAACTCAAGAAAACCAACCCCAAAGGTCAAACCATAGTTTAGATAAAAATTAGGATCCAAGCAGTCTATTACTGGACCGTTAGCACGCCTGGTGGTCTAATGAAGGACCGTTTGATAAGATAAAGTCGTCAAATGAGAAAAATCATCTCTAAAGCCTTGGGGTCTAGTGGATGGCCGTTTAGTGTCCTCTAGTGATCTAGTGAATGGCCGCTAGCAAAC
The DNA here is from genome assembly GCA_022559845.1 of Amorphophallus konjac. NCBI lineage: Eukaryota > Viridiplantae > Streptophyta > Magnoliopsida > Alismatales > Araceae > Amorphophallus > Amorphophallus konjac. Next base: position 207,178,920 of record CM040120.1, on the reverse strand, counting down.
TCTGGCGGTCAACTAGATGGCCGCTAAGTTCCAGAATACATAAAACACAAGTAAAAGTACTTTCTAGACAATGGGTTTTAATAGTACAACCAGCTCGGCGTCCTAGTGGGAATCCCAGGCTCGGGGAGTCTTTTGGAGGCCTTGAAACAAGATTTCCTAGTGCGTTAGAAGGAATATCCAAAGGAGAGGTCATCAAGTCCAAGATTGTGTACTTAATGTGTAAAAGTGTAACTAATGACAACATGCCGGGATATGTGCCATGTACTTAAGAAAATGACCCTTAGAAGAGAGAGAATCGTGTTAAAACAGTGATCAAGTTAAATCATGAATCATCTATCATTTGAAACATGTATTTATTATAAGAATATATGATTTTGGTCATAAATTAACATAAGTTAAAATAATACCCATGTGCACAAATCTATTATGATGAACAGTAAATATAGCTAAGTATATGAAACCAGTACCTAAATCTGGATTAAAACTTAGCTAACTAGGCTTATAAGATATTAATTAAGGCTAATCTGCAATATGTTTCAGTTAACAAATTTATAGAAATCAGAAATCAAAAATGGTCTAATGGGTGACCATTTCACGGTAGCTAGCGGTCTATCGGGCGACGGCTAGAGTTCCTGGTGGTCTACAGGAAGACCGTTTCCTCCTATATTAATCCGAGTTCAAATGATAATAAAACAAAATGCTAAACTAAGACATATCATGCATGGAAATCAACATATATAAACTTCCATAATCAAGATAGAACAAATATAGGCCAATAATATGCATAAGTTCGTGTAATTAACAAGAAAATTCTCGTTTTTACTTCATTAAGGCTAGTTCATGCATGAGGAGTATACTAGATGCATAGTCCTAATAAAAATATGAAATTCTCAAAGTACAATGAATGAAATCGAATGAAATCAGAGGGCTTTTATTCCTGACTCAGAGTTTGAGCCATTCATGAGATAACCTACCTATGTCTTGGGCTTTAGATTTTAAATTTTGGGCTGGAAGTTAACCCTAGTTCTGCACGTTTTAAGCTAAATCAGCAACTTCACGCACTTATATATCTTGATTCCCTTGACCTAATGATGCAAAATTTTGAGGGTAGATAAAAGATATGAAGGGTAATAGAAAGTTCTAAAGACACAACTGCTAAATACCTCGTTTAGGGCTCCGAATTCCTTGACCAATCTGGGTCAGACAAACTAATTCTTGAGTTATTAGTGTAGAATCAGCAACTTTGGAAGCCTCTAACTCCTTGTAGACTTGATCTCCTAGACTGAAATTTGGAGGGCAGTTAGAACTTAGTATTATAAACAAAATACTCTAAAGAACTTATCTCTAATTCTACCTCCTTACCTTAATTCCACACGTGCCAAAAGTAAGGGTCGCACACGTCAAATCTGAGATCTATTTGTAGGGTTAGCTAGGGTTTTAAGGATTAGAATGAACTTAGAGTCCCAATTAGGCTTTCAATTCGATCTACTAACCTTCTAGACTTATCTAATTAGTAGATAGAACCAATCCTAGGTGATTTGGATGCTAAAAATCTAATATTTTCACGTTTTCTCATACTCACGGAACTGACAAAGCTTAGCGATCTAGGACTAGACCGCTTACTGTCCCGTTGCGGTCTCGCGATAGACTGTTTTCCTGTATGAGCGCCGAATTTGAAGCAAGTTCAAACTCTTTTGATATTATCCCCATTATTATCCATATTATTCATCTACTAAGGAGTAATTATCCCTTAATTCCGTGATTACTCTTATTTTAAGATTCTAGAATATGGGCTAAGGTCCAAAATAATCTTTTGGGCCAATTTGGGTTTATTATATGGGTCTAATCCTCTTGGATTAATGTAGGACCTAAATAAATAGATTTAATTAACCATAATTTAATTAATAGCCCATTAAATGCTTGATAATTATATTTTTAATCTGAAAGATTCTTAGAAAATCCTCAAGTGTTACACCCTCCCCTACTTAAAAAGAATTTGTCCCCAAATTTAATACATGGATTTATGGAGAGTGTATTTACATTCAAATAATTCCGAAAATCTTTTACGCATGGCTACTTCAGTTTCCCATGTTGCTTCATGTGGCCATGATTTGGTCCATTGAATCTTGACCATAGGAATAGTTTTATTTCAAAGTTGATGCACTTCCCGTTCACTGATCTTGATTGGGTTTTGCTCGTATGTCAAGTCCTTTTTAATCTCCAGATTGTCATGAGTGATGACATGGAATGGATTAGGTACATACTTCTTGAGCATTGAGATGTGAAATACATCATGAACTTCAGATAGTTGAGGGGGTAAAGCTATTCGATATGCGACTTCACCAACCCTTTCGATAATCTCAAAGGGGCCAATGAATCTTGGAGTAAGCTTGCCTTTGATACCGAATCTTCGAATACCCCGACCTGGAGAAACCTTAAGGAACACATGGTCTCCTACTTGAAATTTCAGGTCGCGCCTTCGATTATCAGCGTATGACTTCTATCTGTCTTGAGCCATCTGAAGTCTTTCCCGAATAAGTTTTATCTTTTTGGTAGTATCCCTAATGATGTCGGGACCAAGAAATTGCCTTTCTCCTACTTCACTCCAGCAAATAGGCAAACGATAGCTTCTACCATAAAGAGCCTCGAATGGTGCCATTTGTATGCTAGTTTGGTAGCTATTGTTGTATGCAAATTTCACTAGAGGTAAATGGTCGTGCCAACTTCTCCAAAGTCAATAGCACAAGCCCTGAGCATATCTTCCACCACTTGATTTATCCTTTCAGTTTGACCATCAATTTGTGGATGGAATGCAGTGCTAAAGTTAAGTTGGGTCCCTAATGAATGTTGTAGACCCTTCCAGAATTATGATGTGAACCAAGGATCTCGGTCGGATACAATGGTGACAGGGACACCATGAAGTTTAACAATTTTCTTCATGTATAATGCAGCTAATACATCCACAGACCATCATCTCTTGATTGGTAGAAAATATGCAGATTTAGTCAATCGGTCTATGATCACCCATATACCATCACACCCTCCTCTTGTCTCAGGTAAACTCATGATAAAATCCATCCCTACACTTTCCAATTTTCACTCAGGAATATTCAAGGGGTGTAATTTCCCAGCGGGTCTTAAATGTTCTGCTTTTACTTGTTGATAAGTGAGATATCGGGACACAAATTCTGCCACTTCACTTTTCAGATTGGGCCACCAAAAGTTTCTTTTTAAATCTTGATACATCTTGGTAGCACCAGGGTGATTAGCATACCTTGATTTGTGAGCTTCTTAAATGATCAATTTCTTAGTGTCATTATGATTCGGCACATAAATTTGATCCTTAAGCAATAGTCTTCCATCGTTTTAGATAAAACATTTCGGTCTCTGATCAATATTATCCTTAATCTCCGTCAACGTGGGATCATTTTCTTGCAATTGAAGTAGGTCCTCAATCAATGTAGGTTGAGACCTTATGTTGGCAATCATATCTCCTTCTCCTTCTCTGTCAATATCAATATTTAAATGAGAAAAATCTTCAATAAGACAAGTTATACCTTTCCGGAGGCTTGCTAGAGTTGCCATTGGCTTTCTGCTAAGAGCGTTAGCTACATCATTTGCTTTCCCTAGATGATATTGGATAGTAAAATCGAAGTCCTTGAGATACTCCAACCATCTACGTTGTCGCATGTTTAGCTCCTTCTGGGTGAAGAGGTATTTCAGACTTTTATGATCTGAAAATATAGTGAATTTCTCCCCATAAAGGTAATGTCGCCAAATCTTTAATGCAAATATAACCGCAACTAGCTCCAGATCATGCACAAGGTAATTTTCTTCGTGACACTTTAACTACCTTGATGAATAGCAAATCACCATTCCATTTTACATAAGGACACATCCTAGGCCAATGCCAGACGCATCCGTATAGACTTCAAAGCCACCACCCTCTGTCGGTAGCGTTAATATTGGTGCAGTGGTGAGGTGTTCTTTAAGAGTTTGAAAACTCTCTTCGCAATCCTTCGACCATATAAAAGAATTCTCCTTTCTTGTGAGTCTAGTCAAAGGAATAGCGATCTTTGAGAAATCTTTGATAAATCACCTGTAATAACCAGCCAGACCTAGAAAACTTATGACTTCAGACATGGTCGTCGGCCGGCTCTAGTTCTTAACAGCTTCTATTTTAGAAGGATCGATAGCGATACCTTCCTTTGAAATAATATGGCCAAGGAAAGAGACCTCCGTAAGCCAGAACTTGCACTTACTAAGCTTCGCATAGAGTTTGTGCTCTCTTAGCGTTTGCAAGGCTATTCTTAAGTGCTCTTCATGATCCTCCTTTGTTTTGGAGTAAATAAGAATATCATCAATGAAGACGACTATAAACTGGTCAAGATAAGGCCTGAAGACATTATTCATAAGTTCCATGAAAGTTGCCGGGGCATTAGTTAACTCGAGATGCATTACCACGAATTCATAGTGGCCATATCTGCTCCAAAAAGCAATTTTGTCTATGTCTTCATCTTTGATCTTGAGCTGATGGTAACCTGACCTTAGGTCTGTCTTGGAAAAATATTATGCTCCCAAAATCTGATCAATGAGTTCATCTATATGCAGCAACGGATATTTATTCTTAATTGTAAGTTGATTCAGTCGCCGGTAGTTGATACAGAGCCTGAGGGATCCATCCTTCTTCTTGACGAATAGAACTGGCGCACCCCAAGGGGATGTGCTAGGTCGAATGAAACCCTTGTCTAATAACTCCTGAAGTTGTTTCTTCAATTCCTTGAGTTCTGTGGGGGACATCCTGTAGGGAGCTATTGAAATAGGTGCTGCTCTAGGATTGAGTTCAATGAAGAAGTTTACTTCCCTTTCGAGTGGTAAACCGGGCAAATAATATGGAAATACATCGGGACACTCATTCACTGCCATGACCCGAGCCTTTATTACAGCGGAAGACTAACTCGGGGAGCGCGGAGAGCCGACATGGTAAGCCTCTTGTAAGCAAGAATGATCAGAGCGCAAGATAATCACACACATAAATGCAATTGCACAATATTTACTCAAACTCCAACTTTACTTCATAATAATCAAGTATTCAAATACAACCACTAATTCAACTTATTCCAATCTATCCGACTCAAGAAATAGGAAAATTACATAGACTCAATCTAAACAATATAGACCTTCCTAAGTCTTCACTCTCATCTTGACAATACTTTCATTCGCTCTCGGACCCGCTACTTGTATAACCCAAATCCGAATTCGAATCACTTCCATCTCCTAAAAAGATTAGAAATAGGTAATGAGCACACTTACCCAGTAGGTATCATCGCATCAACGTGAATGCACTATTAAAGTAATTAACAATTTAGCTCTAAAGAATAAGGTAAAAATCATGCGAATGCGATTAATCACGCGATTAAACCAAAGTAACAAGACGATCAAGTAAGTTAGAATGAGAGCAAGTACGAACTAGCAAGAATGTAACAAGAACATGATATTGGCCTTTCATGAACAAGAATTTATCGAGAATGTACTAGCAAGCCACATAATCATCACTCTAGTATCTTTTACTGATGAGCAAGTACTTCGTGAATTTTTATGGAATATCAAGCAAGAAAGTCATGTACAAGAATGTCATGTCATGCCGTATTGTGGATTTTTCACTTATTTATAGAGAAAGTACTCCCAGCGCAATGCGACACTAGTAGCATCATACCCCATGGTTTATAATAGTATGTTTCTGACAATCAGCCGAGGGGACTAGCATAGAGGCCTTCAACACAATCAGTGCTCGATCGCATCTTCAAGTATAAATCAAGCTTTTTCCACGCATGTAACAATAAAGTATGGCCAAGAATGTAATAAGTTCAATAAGCTCATGATAACAATAATTCAATGAATGAATGCTTTAATAAGAATCATGAGAAATCAAGAATGACTTAAGCAAGGTTATGCTTATAGAAATAAATCAGCAGCATAACGGTACATTCTTTATTTTTCATTCATTATTTTAGGTTTCTTGATCAATATGATAAGTTCTAGATCATCAATAGTCCATCTAGAAACCTTGGAATATCAACCCTTGGTCCACCTTGGGTTAAAATACTCAAACAGTGTGACGGTCGTGTACTGGTCCGTTACATGATGTGACGCTCCAGTATTGGGCCGTTACATTAGTCTGAATCTAGAACCAAGAAATCGGACTCAGTTGAATGTGACGGTCGTATATTGGGCCGTTACTTATGCCTGACGGTCCAACATAGAGCCGTTACATTACTGATAACCAAAAACATCGATAGTGTAATCTAATCAATGGGCTTTAATGGTACAACTAAGTCGGCGTCCTAGTGGGAATCCTAGGCTCGCAGAGAATTACGGCGGCCTTGAAACGAGATTTCCTAGTCCATTCGAAGAATATCCAATAGAGAGGTCCTCATGTCCAAGAATAATGTTCCTTTAGTGTAATGTGAACTAATGGACAACATACCGGAATATGTGCCATATACTTAAAGAAATGACTCTATTGATAAAGAGAACGTGTAACGATGTGAAACCATGAGAAAACTCCGTCAATACAACATTTGAAAATCATGATTAAAATACAAAACTATAGAATTTTGGCACATGAAATTAACATAACTTAAAATAACCTAAGACACATTAATCATACAATTTGATTATGAATCAGTAACTAAACTTGAAGTCATGATAACAGGTCCAACTTAGCTATCTAAGCTTATTTATAAGTAAACTTAACTGGTTATTATTCTGCCTTGGACTGGCAGAACACAGGGGTCTGACGGTCTAGGATAGGCGCGTTACAGTGCTTGTGACGGTTTATCGAGGGGCCGTTACAGTGGTGTAACGCTCCTGCTAGGGTGCGTCAGAGACAATAGAACAATAAAATACAACAGGGTATGACGGTCTATCGTAAGGCCGTTACATTCATGTGACGGTCTTACGTTGGTGCCTCAGAGAATCTGCTGGCAGTAAACTAAGTAAAGGTTTATGAAAACATAACATGCCTGGAAATCAAAATACTGCCACTGTCCTAGTCATGATAACGAAGTATAGGCCAACTCTATGCATGGGTTTAGTGAATAGACATGATAATATCTTTTAATTTCCATTTAGGGCTAAGAGATGCATGAATGTATAGAACTATTAGATCATGAAATTCTTAGTCTAGAATGCATGAAATCAAGTACAAACAGAGGGCTTTTATTCCTAACAAGTTGTTTTTGCCAATCATGAGATAACTTACCTCTTCTAAAACCTTTAAATTTCGAATTTGATGCTAGGTGCTACCCTTAGTCCCTTGTACTTCTTGTGATAAATAAACAACTTCAATCTGCTCTATTTCCTTAGCCTCTTGACCTAAGGATGTAAAATTTTGAGGGTAAGAAGATGAAACTATTGGGAATAAAAAGTTCTAAAGGATTGAACTCTAATTACCTCGTTTAGATGTCCTAATCTTTGGATCTTCAAAGAACTTGCGTTCAGATTCCTGGGTTGCTAAGGTTGAATCAGTAACTTTGGAAGCTTCTATCTCCTTGGTTGCTTGATCTCCTAGCACGAAATTTGGAGAGCTATTAGTCTAATGTATTATAAATAAAAAGTTGTAGGGAACTTACTCGAAATTATGACTCCTTACCTTGACTCTTCACGAGCCAAAAGTAAGCGTCGCTCAGTTCAGAACTAGGTCCTATTTATAGGGTTTTGAAGATTAGATCGATTCTAGAGTCCTTAATTTGCCAGAACCTAATCCCTAAGAGTCCTTAGTAATGTTATAAGCTCTCCCAAGTCGATCTCTTGTAGATAAGATCCCAAAGTGCTAATCTTTTTGCTCGTTCTTCCTTTCACAGAACTAACAGAGTGTAACGCATCCAGCCTGGTGCGTTACAGGGCTGTGGCGGTCGCCCGATAGACCGTTACATTCAACGTGTTATAGAGTTTCAATTTCATAAAACTCTTTTATTCGTTTATCCACATAATTATCTTATATAAATAGTATTTATCCTTAAAATACGTGAATAAGCTAATTACCTTTCTAGAATATGGGCCAAACTTGATGGGCTTGGTCCATTAACCTTTTGGATTATCTTTAAATATGCTAGGTTTATTATTTAACCTAATTGGGCCTTATAATGACTTATTGATCTAACATTATATTTATTAATTTATTTAGGCCTTTATAAATTCTAGAAAATAATTAAATATTCCTAAAATAATTTATAAAAATTCTGGGGTCTTACACCCTCCCCCACTTAAGAGAATCTGGTCCTCAAATTTAATATATGGATTTCAGAGAGTGCACTTACAGTTAAATAATTCTGAAAATCTTTTTCGCATGGCTGCTTCGGTTTCCCAAGTTGCTTCATATGACCATATTTTCTTCCATTGAATCTTGACCATAGGAATAACTTTATTTCTTAGTTGACGCACTTCCCGTTCCAGAATCTTTATTGGCTTTTGTTCGAACGTCATATCCTTCTGAATCTCCAGATTGTCATAAGTGATAATATGGTCAGGATTATATACATACTTCTTCAGCATAGAGACGTGAAATACGCCATGAACTCCTGCTAATTGTGGAGGTAAAGTCAGTTTGTAAGCCACTTCACCAATCTGTTCAAGAATTTCAAATTGACCAATAAATCTTAGAGTTAGCTTTCCATTAATGCCAAATCTTCGAATACCACGACCTGGAGAAACCCTTAAATATACATGATCTCCTACCTGAAACTCCAAGTCACGTCTTCCATTGTCAGCATAAGACTTTTGCCTATCTTGTGCCATTTTCATTCTTTCTTGAATGAGCTTGATCTTCTTTTTAGAATCCCTGATGAGATCAGGGCCTAGAAATTGTTTTTCCCTTATTTTATTCCAACATATTGGTGATCGACAGCTTTTTCCATATAAGGCTTCAAAAGGTGTCATTCGTATGCTAGCTTGATAGCTATTGTTATATACAAACTCTACTAGAGGCAAGTGATCATACCAACTACCTCCAAAGTCGATAGCACAAGCCTTGAGCATATCTTCAACTACCTGATTCGTTCTTTCTGTTTGACCATCTATTTGTGGATGAAAAGCTGTGCTGGAATTCAATCTACTCCCTAGTGAATGTTGTAGACCCTTCCAGAATTGTGATGTGAATCGAGGATCTCTGTCAGATATAATAGTGACTGGGACACCATGTAGTTTGACAATCTCCTTTATGTATAATGCTGCTAGAATATCCACAGACCATCGACTCTTTATTGGTATGAAGTGTGTGGATTTAGTCAATCGGTATATGATTACCCATATTCCATCGTGTCCACCTCTTGTCTTAGGTAAACCCATAATAAAGTCCATCCCTATACTCTAACATTTCCATTCGGGAATACTCAAGGGGTGTAATTTACCTGCGAGTCTAAAATGTTCTACTTTTACTTGTTGGCAGGTGAGACAACGGGACACGAAATTAGCTATCTCTCTCTTCATATTGGGCCACCAGAAATTTCTTTTGAGATCTTGATACATCTTTGTTCCTCCTGGATGAATTGTGTATTTGGAATTATGCGCTTCATCTAGGATTAGTTTCTTCGTAGCCTCATGATCTGATACACATATTCGGCCCTTAAATAACAATCTTCCGCCATTGGAAATAGAAAAATCCCACCTTTGTTCAATATTGGCTTTAATTTCCAGTAATATAGGATCATCATTTTGCAGCTTGACCAGATCTTCTATCAATGTAGGTTGATCTCGGATATTAGCTATGAAACAATCTTCTTTCTTTATGTCAATATCTAAGTTCAACTGAACAAATTAAGGAACAAGGTTAGTTACACTTATCATAAGACTTGATAGCATACCCATTGGTTTTCTGCTGAGTGCATCTGCTACAGCATTAGCCTTGCCAGGATGATATTGAATAGTAAAATCAATGTCCTTGAGATATTCTAACCACCTCCTCTGCCTCATGTTAAGCTCCTTTTGAGAGAATAAATATTTCAAGCTTTTGTGGTCCGAGTAGACCGTGAACTTTTCTCCATAAAGATAATGACGCCAAATTTTCAAGGCAAAAATAACAGCTGCCAATTCCAAATCATGTAATGGATTTTTTTCCTCGTGACGTTTCAATTGTCTTGAAGAATAACAGATTACTTTTCCATTCTGCATGAGAACGCATCCTAAGCCAATGCCAGACGCATCCGTATTCACTTCGAATCCACCACCTTCCATCGGTAGCGATAGAATAGGAGCTGGGGTAAGATGATTCTTAAGAGTTTGGTAACTCTTCTCACATTCCTCTGACCAGACAAAAGGATTTTCTTTTCTTGTGAGTCTTGTTAAAGGAATTGCTATCTTTGAGAAGTCCTTAATGAATCTTCTATAATAACCAACTAGACCCAGAAAGCTTCTTACTTCTGATACAGTCGTTGGCCGGCTCCAATTTCTGACAGCTTCTACCTTAGAAGGATCCACAACAATACCTTCTTTTGAAATAATGTGGCCTAGGAATGAGACTTCCTCGAGCCAGAATTCACACTTATTGAGTTTGGCATAAAGCTTGTGTTCTCTAAGTGTTTGTAAAGCTATTTTCAAATGTTGTTCATGTTCCTCTTTTATCTTGGAATATATCAAGATATCATCAATGAAGACGACGATGAACTGGTCTAGATATGGCTGGAAGACATTATTCATAAGTTGCATGAATGCTGCTGGGGCATTAGTTAACCCAAACGGCATCACTACGAATTCATAGTGGCCATAACGACTTCGAAAAGCCGATTTATAAATGTCCTCTTCTTTAATTCTAAGCTGATGATAACATGATCTACGGTCTATCTTAGAGAAATATTCTGCTCCTGAAAGCTGATCGAAGAGCTCATCAATACGCTGTAATGGATACTTGTTTTTAATTGTAAGCTGATTCAGTCACCGGTAATCGATGCATAGCCTGAGAGAACCATCATTCTTTTTGACAAATAGGATAGGCGCACCCCACGGGGATGTGCTAGGTCTGATGAAGCCCTTATCCAAAAGTTCCTGCAACTGCTTCTTCAATTCCTTAAGCTCTGTGGGGGACATCCTGTAAGGGGCTATAGAAACAGGTGCTACTCCTGGAATGAGTTCAATAGTGAAGTTCACTTCCCTTTCGGGCGGTAAACTGGGTAATTCAGATGGAAACACGCCTGGGAACTCATTTACAATAGGGATGTCCACTAAGATAATCTCCATGGATTCAGCAACAATGACAAAAGCAAGAAATGCTTCACATCCTTGCGAGATAAGTTTGCAAGCGTGAAGAGAAGATATGATAGTAGGATGCTTCTTGTACTTGATGCCAAGAAAAGAGAATCTCGGAAGACCGGGCTTTCGAAAGGATATAATCCTATTTCGGCAATTGATATAAGCATAATGATATAAAAGCCAATCTACTGCTAAAATGGCATCATAACCTTTCATGTTAAGGCATACTAAGTGTGCGGGGAGATTGTTGTAGATCCTAATTAGAAATCCACTTAGGAAAAATAAATAAATATGGATATGGAGGAATATGAAGCACAAAAGCATGCACGAGGTGCAAATATGGAGATGTGATCGCCAGAGACGCGAGGGCCTCAAAGAATATAATCAATAATAATATGGAGGAGGGATCGCGAAAAATACCTTGAAAGCGCGGGTGATGTGAATGCTCCTTTCTCTTCCAATCGGCCGGCTGATGAAGAGAGTTCTTCGATTTGATTACCCTTGCAAAATCAACAAACACCAAAAGATTGATTGGATTAGAAATATGGTGAGTGTAGCATCAATTCTTAATAAGATGAGCATGAATAACATGTGTAAGAACACACCTTAAGGGTGGTTGCCCTTAAACCCCTATGCAAAAGGGTGGGGAATATATGATGAATGAATGATGTAAATAAAGAGATAAGTGCAAGCGTTGCACTGTGGAGACTTTCTCATACTCAACGTGGTTGAGTGATATAGGATTAACAGTAATGATGCATGCATGTATATGTGAACCGATGATATTAAAACAAAAGAAGAATAAAAAACAAAGGGAGCCTGTGCTTTGGCTTGAATGCTCGATGGGGAGAAGCTTTGATGGATGAAGAGGTGAACGTATAAGCTCCTCCTTAGCCAAGCAAACGCAGCCCCTGCCTGTAAAAGAAAAGAAGAGAAAACCACAGAGAAAACAGGAGAAGAAGCCTCGGAAGAAAAGAGGGGGGAAGTGTAAGAGCCTTCTCCTTCAGCCACAGCAACAGCACCCTGCGTGAAGAAGAAAAAAAACACAGAGAAAACAAAAGGGAAAAGAAGAAGCAATCGGAGGAGAAGAATAAATAGGGAAGGAACCCGATTAACAGAGCCGCATGGCTCTATTAATAGGGCAGACCATTGGATTTAGGGAAGGATAAGAATGGGCAAGAGTCCAATATGGGAAGGATTAAGTTCCCAATCGAGCAATGTGACCAAAGAAAGCATGGACTCTCTGGGGAAAGGGCTGCGTTCGATTAGAACACGAAACTGAAACACGACTTGGAAAGGGGCGTCAATTCATAAATTAACGACCTGAAGAAGGGCATTAATTAAAAACACGCCTTGGATCAAGACGTCAATTCACGAATCATTTTAGAAATAAAACATCTTTTATTTGTCAATTGTGAAAGACGCCTGAATGTGAGGCGTGATAAATAGCCAAAAAAGAAAGGACGACCGTTGATTCGGGCGTCAATTTAATTGACGTCCGATTCAAGGTCGTTAAATCAAAATATTCAAAATAGGGCCATTTTTCATTTCACAATATTATTTTCCCATTTTTTAGGTGGAGGTGAATCACAAGGTGCTGATTCCAATGACTATTTTTACGTATTTTTCTGACACCCGGAATGCCACCAAATCACCTCTGGAAGAGGGTTTAAAAATAATAATAAAAAATTCAAATGAAAGTGACGCCCTTCCTATATGTCGTTAATTCGATTTTTAATTTTATTGATAATCAAGATAAGGTCCTATGATAGGTCGTTAATTCTAAAAAATTTTGAAAAAACTTCAGAAAAATCCAGAAAAATGGGAATTTGAAAGAATGGACGCCTGATGCATGTGTCGTCAATTTTCTTTTATTTTCTTTTGATTTTCTTAAAATAAAATGTCACCCCTCTTCAAGTCGTTATTTCTAGAAAATTCATAAAAATAGAGAAAAATATCCAGAAAATCTAGAAAAATAGGGAAAAATGCCCAGAAAATAGAGAAAAATAGGAAAAAAAAGAAAAGAGAGAAAAAAAGAGAGAAATCCAAGAAAAGTGAGAAAAATCACTCAAACAAAGGTAATTTGAGGGTCAAATTGGGGCATTACAAGGTAATATGAGATGTACTCACAGTAACGTCAATTTTGGCGTGTCTACAGCTGCCCCGCCTTGGCGTCTGCTTTACAAGGGAGCAGAGCAAACTGAAAAGTAGATGCCAAGGTGTGATGAGACACGCAATCAACATCACTTGATGAGAATTAAATCAAAAGCTCGATACGAAGCAATCTCGGGAAATTCAATGAAATCAACGGTGTTTGGATAAAAGAGGGAGTGTGCACGTGGGCACGAAGGAGAATGATCAACTTTCAGCGCGGTGGAAGTACCCTAGGTCACAAACCTGTAGGTTTCACCATTGGGGAGCGGTTACCAGCCAATGTGGACGTGCTGCAGCCAAGGTGGATCAAGGGAAAAGGATTGAAATAAGATGATAGAAATCCAAACAAGGAGCTTTCGAGAAAATGACCCAAAATAGCAGCAAGGCGAACTGAGGATTCCATTCAGCAACGAATATCTCATATCTGGAAAGATTAAGATCAATTTGACTCTCCAAATCCGCTTAAGAATGATTTTCCAAAATCGTTTATTCAAATTCCTACATGAATGCATGTTGGGTTTCAAAGGAAAAATTAAAACAAATGAAAACATAAGATAATCAAGGATAATATTGTTAAACTGCCAAGACTGGGTCAAGAAACCGATTCCGCGAGCTGATACTAAGCCGAAGCCCGTTTATCCACGCACCAACTCACAAAAGGGAACCATCGTCCCCAGTCTTGGACGGCTCAACGGCCTATCCGTATGACTAAGATGCCTCTGGAACCATCATTGTTTTTGATGAAGGGGAACTCAAATCCTAGATTTACCAAAGTCACAAGGTCCTTGATATAATCTAGTAGCGTATGTAACATATAGTAGAATGCATACAGGGGGATGGTGAAGCAATAAGCATGGGGGAACTGAGAAATAAGGTGCAAGCACCGTGGGGCTTGGATGATGATGTCCAGTCGGTGGGACTAAGAGCTTCTTCCTGCGCTCAAAGATTCATCAGCCAAGATATAAAAGATAACAAGCAATGAATAAGGCATTTAAGCACATCATGAATAGCATGAATAACATGTATATGGCATGAATAGCACGAGTTAAATCATGGCATTGCAAAGCATCATTATTTGTTGTTTGTCATGAGGATGACAATCTTGACATGTGAGATTGAGATTGAGATTGAAATCAAGCAATGCCCAATGGCAGAATGATCAAGCGAAATCAGCAGGAGTTGATTAAATGGTTCTGGAGATGAACGATTAATTAATGCCCAGTATGACGTGAATGGAGAGATGATAATCAGGAATGCCCATAGTGACGAATCATGATGATATTGGGAAGAATCAAGAGATTGATAACGGTGAATGGAGAGGACTCATCCCGTGCTCTTGGTCCTTGCGAAGTTGTTGTCCCTGCAAAAGCACCATCAGAGAAATATAATGCAATTTTTTTGGATTTTTGGGATATGCAAGTTTTTGTGGGTTTTGAAAATATTTGAATTTTTATGTGGATTTTTTTGGAAGATATCTAATTTTTTTATAGATTTTTGAAAATATTCAATTTTTGTTGGATTTTGATCAGGAAATATTCAACCTTTTTTAGATTTTTCACAAGAAATATTTTTTAGATTTTAGTTTAGACATTGCTAAAGCAGCATCAAAGGGTGTTTAAACCACTGGCTAAGGGTCTTTGTTCCTTCCCTTTTCGCTAAAAACTGCCCAAAGCCAAGCGTGCATTTAAAGGTGGCGCCCTATGACCAGCTACCCTTGATTAACGGTGCCCCTACCAAGGCCATACCCGAGAAACATTCGGTCTTAGAGGGAGAAGAGAAGAACAATTGGGGATAAGCTTTATGCAGGATGGGAGATGTCGGGACTTGAATTCCTTCCAAGGTGTTTCCCCTCAAAGAGGTAGTTTGTTGTGCCGGGGCTTTGTGCCTTTGATTTTTAGACCCTTGACATGCATACGACCAGGGTTTTCTCTGCGGGGACTTTGCCACTCTTGACATGCCATAATTCATAATTTTACTTTTATCAAAATTTTGACTTGATTTTCATAATAGCCCTTTTGGCGAGATGTATATCATGAAAACTCATATGAAAACTCATATTGATTTTGGGTCAAGACTGCCCCTATTTGAGACTCCTCTCGTATTGGGGATTACCCTGGGTGGGTCATCTCATCCGTCAACCTCTTGCCCTGCATTCGGCCGAGTAAAGAAGAGAAAAGACTTTCAGATATACTCATGGCATGGCCAAAGTAGCAATGATGTTTTAACTAAAGGAGCCGGCTAAGGACGCCGTGAAGTGTGTGGAATGCCCAGCTGAAGGTTACTCTTAACAAGCAGGGAGAGAACGTTGAATTCCCAGCGTGGGGTTTTTATTACCAAAGGTGCTGCAAAAACAAGCCTAAAAGACTATTTTGAGAATGATTTAGTAAAGATAAAGATTCGACCTAGGATAAAGGTCTTGACTACCACTCTTAATCTTGTTAAGAAACACTTTATTTTGAAAATCATCGTGAAGCAATGAGATAATGATATCATGAAATGAGTACTTACGCCAATATGTTACCTTGCAACCTTTGTAGAAGCAGCTGTCAGAGGCGAGGTTGATCATCGTGGGATAGTCCTCTTTGGCAGTCAAAAGGATTGGAAGCAAAGAATTTGAAAGTGACTTAACAAGAAGGAGCGATGCTAAGACCAGACTCAGACGAATAAGGAGAAAAGGAAGAGAGGCGAGGGCTAGAACTCTCTCACTAAGGTGTGGAGACCCTGATCACATGAAAGGTCTACAGAAGAAGCGGAGAATTAGAAGGAGGAGTGAGGACTAAAGTCTCGAAAGCAGTGAGAGAATGGGCAGATGCCGAAGGTAGTGGATGTGGAAGAAGTTGGGTCGGACCCAGGATTAGGGGGAATCGGAAGAAGAAATTGATAGATGGAAAGAGGCAGATCCGGAGGGTCCGGAGGCAGAGGGGGAGAATCCTGATAGGAGGAATCCGGGGGCTCCGGAGGGATAAAATATCGAGGGACGCGGTGCCCTGGGAAGAAATAGGGGAAAAGATGATGGAAAAGGAAGAAGAAAATGAAGGATGTGATGTCCTGGAAGAGTAGAAAGATGAATCAGAAAAAAGATGGATGGTCCGGAGGTTCCGGGGGAATGAGATGCCGAGGGACGCGGTACCCAGGGAAGAGTGGATGAAAAGGATCAGGAGGGTCCGGAGGTTCCGGAGGAAAATATCGAGGGACGCGTTGCCCTCGGAATGGAAAAAGATGATAGAAAAGGAAGAAAAGAATGAAGGACATGATGTCCCGGAGAAGCAAGAGGATGAATTGGAGGAAAGATGGAAGGTCCGAAAGTTCCGGGGGTAGAAAATGGAAAGGGGCATCATGCCCAAGGGATTGAGAGAGGGGTGAAGGATCTGGAGGTTCCGGGGGAAGAAGATAGAAAAGGGCGCGATGCCCTGGGAGAAAGTCCGGAGGTTCCGGAGGAAGAAGACGGAAAGGGGCACGATGCCCAAGGAGAATCAGTAAGAAGCCCAGAAGATCTGGACTTGAAGGTGTGCAGGGGCGCGATGCCCAAAGAGCGAGATCCGGAGGTTCCGGAGGAGGAAGATACCATGGGACGCGATGCCCAGGGAGGACGGGAGAGAAATTCGGAGAGTCCGGATGCAATGGTTGGAAAGGGGCGTGATGCCCTGAGGAAAGATTGGAGAGGGTGCAATGCCCGGGCAGTGTAAGGGGACCCGCAGATCCTGAGGATGAAGATGAATAAGATGGGAAATGCGGAAGATCCGGAGGTTCCGGAAGGCGGGGAAGATACAGGTCCAGAAACCCGGGAAAGAAGAAGTGCAAATGCATGTGAATGTAATGCAACAGATGCGATGAATGCATGGATGCAACAGGATGCATGAGATGCAAAGAATATGAAGAACATGAAGGGCGAGAGGATGAGATCCTCCTCTTTACCCTTGGAGTGGCCCATGAAAAAAATGTGATAGATAAGAAAGTGGATGAAATAGTAGAAGGCCCTTCGGCACCAAGATAACCCCCCTTCCATGGCAGTGAGAGTGTATAACCAATTGGCCCAACGGATAAAGCACAAGCCCATGACGAAACTTCAATAGTAAATAACAGCTCCCTTGGAGAGTGAAAAGTAATAGTGTGAGGGAGTTGAAGAGTTGAGATAGGAAGCATTGCCATGCCCAAGGACTGCGGCATATAAAGGATGTTGAATGGAATAGGCATTCGCCCCTTGCATGGAACAATGGGTTCAAGATTCGGAAATTGGAACAAGGGGTGCTCTGCCCGGCCCTTAGGTAGCATCAAAGTTTGACATTTTCTCTTGGTGAGCAGTGGCGGGGACCTAGCCTCTTCAACCATGCTTGGCATAATAACCCGGATCGGCATCCGGCATATAAACTCTTGCATCTTGAATAGCACAACCGTGGCTAAATCCTTCTTGTCCGGCTTTTGATCATCTTCGGCACAAGTGCTCGACAAAAGCCCCCCATTCCGAGTAGTAAAGGAGGGTGAAGCGGAGGCGGAAGGCTCCATGGATGATGATGGTGTAATGGAAAGTGTTGGAGAAAGGATGAGTGGGAATGGGGGTTCAAACACATCGAGCTTCTCCCTTTGCTCGGAAGCAGTCGGGGTTGGCTCGAGTGTAAAAAGGGGTGGATCCTGCTCAGGACTAACCATAGGTAAGGGTGATGGATTAAGTGGTGGAATAGGCAAAGTGGGTTTTGGGGTTAAAGGTGTAACGGAGGGCCGAGGTGGTGGACAAAGAGGAGGTGTAATGGAAGGCTTGGCAGAGATCGGCATAATGGAGGGTAATGGAGGTTCAGTGGAGGCTGATGGAATGGAGGCTAATGGCTTAGTGGGTGGAGGTTTAGTAGAAGGCTCGGGGAAGGCTGGTGTTGTGAAGGTTATCGGCATAGCTGGTGGAGGTGTAATTGGTGGAGGTTGGGTGCGGAGAAAACGCCGGACGGGGTGAGCGGTGTTAGGGATAGGATGAGACTCAGGATGCGCCGGCGTAGGTGATTGAAGCATCGACCCATCATCGTAACACCAATTAGTCTCATAAACAGGAGTTGGATTGGGTATGGTGGCTTCATCCTGAGCAGGGGGCTCATCAAATGGTAGTGGAGGGAGAGGAAAATGAAGGAAACTCGGAAGGGGTGCCTGCATAGCTTCAACGTCGTATGCCGCTTCAAATTCTTCAATCGCCGGCTCTTGCTCGCTTGAACTGTCGATGCCATAATCGTCTCTCCTGTCTTTCCAATCATTCTCCATCTTGGTAATGTTGTTCAAAGCGGCGTGGAGGTGATTGACTAGAGTAGGGGGAGCGTGCCGTGGGCTCGTAACCCTCTTTAATTGTTCCTCCAACGAAGTAACTTTTTCGAAAAGCGTTTGCTGGAGAGGTGTGACCTGAGCAACCGAGGGTTGGCAGGGCCTTGAAGGAGGGGTCGCATAAAAAGGCCGTGGAAGGGGATTAATGGGCCGACCCGTAGAAGAACCCGGATGGGCCGGATTGTAAGGAATAAATGGGCCTTGGGGCCGTGATGGAGGAGGAATAGAAGGAGATGGGTGTCGGACCACCCGAGGAGAAGGATGAATAGAAGAAGATGGGTGATGAGCCACCCGAGTAGGATTGTGAATAGAAGAGGGAGGTAGGTGATGGGCCACCCGCATAGGATTGGAAGGAGGATGAGATGAATGAGATGCACCCTCAACAACGGCCTTAAGGGCTTGGATTTGTTGAGGGGTGAGATGATCTAATGCATGAATGATTTGGGAGACCTTCTCATCGTTGGCAGGAGACGGTCCTGTTGGAGTAGTGGCTCGCAATTGAAGCGAGGGACCCTGAGGTTGGACATTGCCCATGGGTCGGGCAACACCATAAGAATGAGGGTGTGGTCCCTTGAAAATATGGTGAGGATTATGATGAACATGTTGAAATTGAGGGGAATAAGATGTGCTTGGTTGATCACCCTCATGAACATTAGCTGAGTTAAACATGTTGACTTTCTTATGAAGGTAAGCCATTATGCAAGCAATTGAATGTGCAATCAAAACAATTTACCAAGATAGCAAACAAGTTGGAATGATTAGCTTTGATTTTTTTTTAACCTTGGTGAATTAATGTGATTTTCAACAACAATTTGGAGTGATTCACACAAAGGAGGAACCTAGTTTCAATATGATTTCAACTTCGGTGCCAACTAGGAACACTTTCTCACCATGCATAGGCCAACTAAACCCGGGACTTCAAAAGGTACAACCTGCCCGGCGTCCGTGAGGGAATCCACAGGTGCGGGGACTTATGGAGACTTGGTTTAGGAATTTCCAGTCCAAAGAGACGGAGTGCTCAATGGAGGGTCGTTCCTTCACCAAGAGGGGTGTGTGGCTCCTAACAATGTAAGCAGAGGAGGTCTCCCAAACCAATGCAACAAAAATGCAGAATAAGATAAGCCAACCACAGTAATAATCAAATAATCAATATAAGCATGAATCCAGCATGAAGAACCACAGACAAGAGGGTTCTGTAAACCCACAGGAAAGAGACGACCTGGCAGCGATCGCTAGCAGCAAAAGAGACGACAGTGTGGCTGTCGTGAACCACTGTGGGAGCCCACAGGCAGTGAAAAACACGCCTTAGGGTAAGGCGCTATATGTGAAAAGGACGCCTGTAGGTGAGGGCGTCAAATGCAAGTGGTGCACAAGATCGAGTGAAAACACGCCTTGATGTTAGGCGCTACACAATAAATAGACGCCCTGGATGAAGGCGTTAAAAGAAAACGCGCCTCTGGGTGAGGCGTTAATTCTTTCTATCTCCAGAAACATTCCACGGCCAGAATTATCAAACAATGATAAAAACTCTCACAATCACAGCATAACACTCATGGCAATCAATAAATATATGAATTAAGATTTAGCATGCTCATCAAAATTTTTTTTTTTAATTTTTGGATAAGTGGAAATTCTAAAAGAAATCTATCAAACTGACAGATCACATAGGGAGAGTGCTACGTGGAGCACTAAAGGAGGCGCACCGTGGGTGCAAAAGGAGATGGCACACGTGGGTGCCCAAGTGAAAGGGTAATCAAAAGAAAACAAAAGGGGTCCCACCGTGATCGTCAATTTGTAGATCCTAATTAGAAATCCACTTAGGAAAAAAAAATAAATATGGATATGGAGGAATATGAAGCACAAAAGCATGCACGAGGTGCAAATATGGAGATGTGATCGCCAGAGACGCGAGGGCCTCAAAGAATATAATCAATAATAATATGGAGGAGGGATCGCAAAAAATACCTTGAAAGCGCGGGTGATGTGAATGCTCCTTTCTCTTCCAATCGGCCGGCCGATGAAGAGAGTTCTTCGATTTGATTACCCTTGCAAAATCAACAAACACCAAAAGATTGATTGGATTAGAAATATGGTGAGTGTAGCATCAATTCTTAATAAGATGAGCATAAATAACATGTGTAAGAACACACCTTAAGGGTGGTTGCCCTTAAACCCCTATGCAAAAGGGTGGGGAATATATGATGAATGAATGATGTAAATAAAGAGATAAGTGCAAGCGTTGCACTGTGGAGACTTTCTCATACTCAACGTGGTTGAGTGATATAGTATTAACAGTAATGATGCATGCATGTATATGTGAACCGATGATATTAAAACAAAAGAAGAATAAAAAACAAAGGGAGCCTGTGCTTTGGCTTGAATGCTCGATGGGGAGAAGCTTTGATGGATGAAGAGGTGAACGTATAAGCTCCTCCTTAGCCAAGCAAACGCAGCCCCTGCCTGTAAAAGAAAAGAAGAGAAAACCACAGAGAAAACAGGAGAAGAAGCCTCGGAAGAAAAGAGGGGGGAAGTGTAAGAGCCTTCTCCTTCAGCCACAGCAACAGCACCCTGCATGAAGAAGAAAAAAAACACAGAGAAAACAAAAGGGGAAAGAAGAAGCAATCGGAGGAGAAGAATAAATAGGGAAGGAACCCGATTAACAGAGCCGCATGGCTCTATTAATAGGGCAGACCATTGGATTTAGGGAAGGATAAGAATGGGCAAGAGTCCAATATGGGAAGGATTAAGTTCCCAATCGAGCAATGTGACCAAAGAAAGCAGGGACTCTCTGGGGAAAGGGCTGCGTTCGATTAGAACACGAAACTGAAACACGACTTGGAAAGGGGCGTCAATTCATAAATTAACGACCTGAAGAAGGGCGTTAATTAAAAACACGCCTTGGATCAAGACGTCAATTCACGAATCATTTTAGAAATAAAACATCTTTTATTTGTCAATTGTGAAAGACGCCTGAATGTGAGGCGTGATAAATAGCCAAAAAAGAAAGGACGACCGTTGATTCGGGCGTCAATTTAATTGACGTCCGATTCAAGGTCGTTAAATCAAAATATTCAAAATAGGGCCATTTTTCATTTCTCAATATTATTCTCCCATTTTTTAGGTGGAGGTGAATCACAAGGTGCTGATTCTAATGACTATTTTTGCGTATTTTTCTGACACCCGGAATGCCACCAAATCACCTCTGGAAGAGGGTTTAAAAATAATAATAAAAAATTTAAATGAAAGTGACGCCCTTCCTGTATGTCGTTAATTCGATTTTTAATTTTATTGATAATCAAGATAAGGTCCTATGATAGGTCGTTAATTCTAAAAAATTTCGAAAAAACTTCAGAAAAATCTAGAAAAATGGGAATTTGAAAGAATGGACGCCTGATGCATGTGTCGTCAATTTTCTTTTATTTTATTTTGATTTTCTTAAAATAAAATGTCACCCCTCTTCAAGTCGTTATTTCTGGAAAATTCATAAAAATAGAGAAAAATACCCAGAAAATCCAGAAAAATAGGGAAAAATGACCAGAAAATAGAGAAAAATAGGAAAAAAAAAGAAAAAAGAGAAAAAAGAGACAAATCCAAGAAAAGTGAGAAAAACCACTCAAACAGAGGTAATTTGAGGGTCAAATTGGGGCATTACAAGGTAATATGAGATGTACTCAGAGTAGCGTCAATTTTGGCGTGTCTACAATTGTGACCCTCTACTATCACTTCGTTATCAGGATAATAGTCGGTAAGCTTTATTCCAGAACCTAAGGGTGTGGAAATAGCAAGATCTGAAGGTAAGGGAACTGATGCGATTGGTAATGTTTTAGCAAAAGTAGTGGAGATAAAAGAATGAGAGGCACCAGTATCAAATAGCACAAATGCAGGACGAGAACAAATTTTAAGAGTACCTTCCATAAGCCCATCATCCCTAGGCGCTTCCTCTTCTTCTAGAATAGCATTGAGGCGAGCCTGTCTCCTGCGTCCATTATCAAATGACTGGTCCTTCATAAGGGGGCATTCTGGAATGCGATGCTCCCTGCTTCCACAACGTAAACAAGCGCCAAGGCGCTTCCAACACTCCTCATCCGAATGGCCGAATTTTTCACAAAATGTGCAAGCCGTGGCGACCTGCTCCTTCTCCTCCTTGACTTTCTTTTGCTTATGGGAACTTCCACCATTCCCACTCCTGGATCTCTTCTTACTATCACGGCTCTTGTAAGGCTCCGTGATGCTGAACTTTTCTTTCTTATAACGGCGATCTGAGCGTCGGCTTGATTCTTCTCCTTTCCCTTTCAATTTTTCGACCTTCTCTAAGGTCCTTTCACATAAATACGCTCGCTGAACCATCTCCGCATAATTACGGATGTTTTGGATCCCGAGCTACTGGATGAAAATAGGACGTAACCCGTCCATAAACCGATTCGCCTTTAATAAATCGGTATTGATTAGATGTGATGCATACGGTGCTAGCCTTGAGAATTGCAGTTCATATTCGGCAACTGTCATCATTCCTTGCCGAAGAGTGGCGAACTCCATAGCCTTTCGTTCCTTTACGTGCTCCGAAAAGTACTTGGCACGGAATAGGGTAAGAAAACCGTCCCATGTATGAGGTGCATCGGCCGGAGGTGCCGGAACCGACTTCCACCATGTGCGAGCATCTTTGTTAAGTTAAAAGGTTGCGAGACGCACCTTCTCCAGATCGGTGCATTGGATAACATCAAATATACAATTCATTTCATCCATCCAGTTTTCTGCCACGTCGGGATTAGAAGAACCATAGAATCGCGGAGGATTTAAACTCCGAAAATTATGATGTAGGTCACCGGCCCTTGCGCCTGCGCCACCTTACGCTATGGTTTGCAATGCCTACGTAAGGCCGACAACTGTTTGTTGCGTGCCATCCTAATCTACACGATGAGCCATTCGTAAGATAAGGTACCTGAGAGAAAATAACAACTTGTTATTTCTCATGAAATTGGAATGAAAAAAAATCAATCTTAAAGCTAACTAATCATCTTATCCCGGGCTCTACCCAATTCTCACATGGGTATGAAAATTTCTTCCTTAGTTCATAGGTAGGGGTCCTTAAACCTTGGACTTTTCCTATGACATGACTCTTCTTCCTAAGTCCTTAGACTTAATCTCTGATACCAACTTAACTGTCACGTCCCGAGCCTTTATTACAACGGAAGACTAACTCAGGGAGCGCGGACAGCCTGCATGGTAAGCCTCTTGCAAGCAAGAATGATCAGAGCGCAAGACAATCACACACATAAATGCAATTGCACAATATTTACTCAAACTCCAACTTTATTTCATAATAATCAAGTATTCAAATACAACCACTAATTCAACTTATTCCAATCTATCAGACTGAAGAAATAATAAAATTACATAGACTCAATCTAAACAATATAGACCTTCCTAAGTCTTCACTCTCATCTTGACAATACTTTCATTCGCTCTCGGACCCGCTACTTGTATAACCCGAATCCGAATTCGAATCACTTCCATCTCCTGAAAAGATTGGAAATAGGTAATGAGCACACTTGCCCAGTAGGTATCATCGCATCAACATGAAGGCACTATTAAAGTAATTAATAATTTAACTCTAAAGAATAAGGTAAAAATCATGTGAATGCGATCAATCACCAGATTAAACCAAAGTAACAAGACGATCAAGTAAGTTACAATGAGAGCAAGTACGAACAAGCAAGAATGTAACAAGAACATGATATTCATCTTTCATGAACAAGAATGTATCGAGAATGTACTAGCAAGCCACATAATCATCACTCTAGTATCTTTTGCTGATGAGCAAGTACTTCATGAATTTTTGTGGAATATCAAGGAAGAAAGTCATGTACAAGAATGTCATGTCATGCCGTATTGTGGATTTTTCACTTATTTATAGAGAAAGTACTCTCAGCACAATGCGACGCCAGTAGCATCATACCCCATGGTTTATAATAGGATATTTCTGAAAATCAGTCGAGGGGACTAGCATAGAGGCCTTGAACACAATCAGTGCTCGATCGCATCTTCAAGTATAAATCAAGCTTTTTCCACGCATGTAATAATAAAGTATGGTCAAGAATGTAATAAGTTCAATAAGCTCATGATAACAATAATTCAATGAATGAATGTTTTAATAAGAATCATGAGAAATCAAGAATGACTTAAGCAAGGTTATGCTTATGGAAATAAATCGGCAGCATAACGGTACATTCTTTATTTTCCATTCATTATTTTAGGTTTCTTGATCAATATGATAAGTTCTAGATCATCAATAGTCCATCTAAAAACCTTAGAATATAAACCCTTGGTCCACCTTGGGTTAAAACACTCAAGCAGTGTGACGGTCGTGTACTGGGCCGTTACATGATGTGATGCTCCAGTATTGGGCCGTTACATTAGTCTGAATCCAGAACCAAGAAATCGGACTCAGTTGAATGTGACGGTCGTATATTGGGCCGTTACTTGTGCCTGACGGTCCAACATAGAGCCGTTACATTACTGATAACCAAAAACATCGATAGTGTAATCTAATCAATGGGCTTTAATGGTACAACCAACTCGGCATCCTAGTGGGAATCCGAGGCTCGCGGAGAATTACGGAGGCCTTGAAACGAGATTTCCTATTCCATTGGAAGGAATATCCAATAGAGAGGTCCTCATGTCCAACAATAATGTTCCTATAGTGCAATGTGAACTAATGGACAACATACCGGAATGTGCGCCATATACTTAAAGAAATGACTCTATTGATAAAGAGAACGTGTAACGATGTGAAACCATGAGAAAACTCCGTCAATACAACATTTGGAAAATCATGATTTAAATACAAAACTATAGAATTTTGGCACATGAAATTAACATAACTTAAAATAACCTAAGACACATTAATCATACAATTTGATTATGAATCAGTAACTAAACTTGAAGTCATGATAACAGGTCCAACTTAGCTATCTAAGCTTATTTATAAGTAAACTTAACTGGTTATTATTCTGCCTTGGGCTGGCAGAACACAGGGGTCTGACGGTCTAGGATAGGAGCGTTACAGTGCTTGTGACGGTTTATCGAGGGGCCGTTACAGTGGTGTAATGCTCCTGCTAGGGTGCGTCAGAGACAATAGAACAATAAAATACAACAGGGTGTGACGGTCTATCGTAAGGCCGTTACATTCATGTGACGGTCTTACGTTGGTGCCTCAGAGAATCTGTTGGCAGTAAACTAAGTAAAGGTTTATGAAAACATAACATGCCTGGAAATCAAAATACTACCACTGTCCTAGTCATGATAACGAAGTATAGGCCAACTATATGCATGGGTTTAGTGAATAGACATGATAATATCTTTTAATTTCCATTTAGGGCTAAGAGATGCATGAATGTATAGAACTATTAGATCATAAAATTCTTAGTCTAGAATGCATGAAATCAAGCACAAACAGAGGGCTTTTATTCCTAACAAGTTATTTTTGCCAATCATGAGATAACCTACCTCTTCTAAAACCTTTAAATTTCGAATTTGATGCTAGGGGCTACCCTTAGTCCCTTGTACTTCTTGTGATAAATCAGCAACTTCAATCTGCTCTATTTCCTCAGCCTCTTGACCTAAGGATGTGAAATTTTGAGGGTAAGAAGATGAAACTATTGGGAACAAAAAGTTTTAAAAGATTGAACTCTAATTACCTCGTTTAGACGTCCTAATCTCTGGATCTTCAAGGAACTTGCGTTCAGATTCCTGGGTTGCTAAGGTTGAATCAGCAACTTTGGAAGCTTCTATCTCCTTGGTTGCTTGATCTCCTAGCACGAAATTTGGAGAGCTATTAGTCTAATGTATTATAAACAAAAAGTCGTAAGGAACTTACCCAAAATTATGACTCCTTACCTTGACTCTTCACGAGCCAAAAGTAAGGGTCGCTCAGTTCAGAACTAGGTCCTATTTATAGGGTTTTGAAGATTAGATCGATTCTAGAGTCCTTAATTTACCAGAACCTAATCCCTAAGAGTCCTTAGTAATGTTATAAGCTCTCCCAAGTCGATCTCTTGTAGATAAGATCCCAAAGTTCGAATCTTTTTGCTCGTTCTTCCTTTCACGGAACTAACAGAGTGTAATGCATCCAGCCTGGTGCGTTAC
Organism: Amorphophallus konjac; assembly: GCA_022559845.1. Lineage (NCBI taxonomy): Eukaryota > Viridiplantae > Streptophyta > Magnoliopsida > Alismatales > Araceae > Amorphophallus > Amorphophallus konjac. The sequence continues at coordinate 207,152,079 of CM040120.1, read as the reverse complement.
AGGGCTGTGGCGGTCGCCCGATAGACCGTTACATTCAACGTGTTATAGAGTTTCAATTTCATAAAACTCTTTTATTCGTTTATCCACATAATTATCTTATATAAATAGTATTTATCCTTAAAATACGTGAATAAGCTAATTACCCTTCTAGAGTATGGGCCAAACTTGATGGGCTTGGTCCATTAACCTTTTGGATTATCTTTAATTAGGCTAGGTTAATTATTTAACCTAATTGGGCCTTATAATGACTTATTGATCCAATATTCTATTTATTAATTTATTTAGGCCTTTATAAATTTTAGAAAATAATTAAATATTCCTAAAATAATTTATAAAAATTCTGGGGTCTTACATTCACAATGGGAATATCTTCTAAGATGATTTCCTTGAATTCGGTAGTGATTACAGAAGCAAGGAAAGATTTACATCCTTGCGAAATAAGTTTACAAGCGTGAAGAGATGAAATGGTGGTAGGATGCTTCCTATATTTGACACCAAGGAAGGAAAACCTTGGAAGACCTGGTTTTCGAAAAGAGATAATCTGGTTGCGGTAATTTATATAGGTGTCGTGGTCTACATGCCAATCCACGCCTAGAATCGCATCGTAGCCCTCCATGTCAAGGCATATGAGGTTTGCAGGAAGGTTGTGACCTTCTACCACTCCCATTCCGGGATCTCTTCTTGCTATCACGGGATTTGTAAGGTTCCGTGATGCTAAACTTGCCCTTCTTTTCATGCCGATCTGACCTTCGGCTCGGCTCCTCCCCCTTGCCTTTCAATTTCTCGACCTTTTCCAAGGTCCTCTCGCATAGATGCGCCCGCTGGACCATCTCCGCATATTTACGGATATTTTGAGTCCCAAGTTGTTGAATATAGCCGGGCCTCAATCCATCCATAAATCGGTTAGCTTTTAATAAGTCAGTGCTAACCAAATGAGGAGCATACGGCGCCAGCCTAGAAAACTGAAGTTCGTACTATGCTACAATCATCACGCCTTGACGTAACAAAGTAAATTCCATAGCCTTCCTCTCCTTAACATGTTCGAAGAAGTACCTAGCTCGAAAAAGTGTAAGGAAACATTCCCAAGTATGTGGTGCATCTTGAGGCGGTGCCGGAATCGACTTTCACCACGTACGGGTGTCTCTATTTAATTGGAACGTGGCTAAACGAACCTTCTCTTGGTCTGCACATTGCATAACATCAAAGATGCGGTTCATCTCATCTATCCAATTCTCGACTTCATCTGGATTAGAGGAACCCGAAAACTACGGAGGATTTAAGCTCCGAAAGTTGCGATGTAAGTCTCCAGCTCTTGCCCCTGCGCCAGCTTTAGCCATGTTTCGTAGTGCTTGATAGAGACCAGCGACGGTTTGTTGCATACCGTTCCAGTCAACACGATGAGCCATTATGAGAGTGAGGTACCTGGAAAGAGTAATGATTTTATTAATTCTAATGGAATGAGTGAGGTTAATCTTAAAATAATTCTAATGACTATCTCATCCCAGGTTCTACCCAATTCCTCTCATCGGTTGGGAATTTCCTTCCTAGTTTCATAGGTATGGGTCCTTAAACCTTGGACTTATCCTATGACATGCCATTTCCCTAGGACTTCTAGTCCTAGTGCTCTGATACCACTTTCACTGTCACGTCCCGAGATTATGCAGCGGAAACAATCGGGAACGTGCAAAGTCGGCTAGTACGCCTCAAACAAGCAATGTAATCAGAGCGCAAGACAATCACATAAGAGTAATTGCAGAATGTAATTCACTAAAAACCTTCAACTTTATTACTTCATAAAATAATTCCCAAAGTACATAAGATCTTTCGACTCTCTTTACTAGACTCGAGAAAATAAAAATTACATCATGACTCGACATGACATTTAATAACTAAGGCTTCTCTCTAGTCATTTGTCCTTCAATAGCTCTCGGATCCATTACTTGAGTAATCTGAATCCGACTAATCCGTACTTCCTGAAACATTGAGAAAGTAGGTAATGAGCACACTTGCCCAGTAGATATCTTCGTATCAACATAATTGGCAAATTTAAATGATTAGTATTTTAGCTCTAGAGAATAAGATAAATCATGCATATACGACAAAGCATGCGAATAAATCTAAAGTAACAGGATATGATCAGTCTTGAGATATAAGAATATGATTAACAAGAATGTCAATTTGGCCTTTCAATGAGCAAGAATGTAACAAGAATGTACTTTTCATAACCATGAAGGCTATGCACTAGAAAGTCAAGCAAGAAAGTACTTTTCGCTTTATAGCAAGTACTTTGTGAATTTTCGTGGATCCTGTGGATATTTCACTTATTTATAGAGAAAGTACACCCAGCGTAATACGACACCAGTAGCATCATATCCAATGGTTTACAGTATGTTTCCGACAATCAACCGAGGGGACTAGCATAGAGCCCTTGAACATAATCAGTGCTCGAACTGCATCTTCAAGTATAAATCAAGCTACTTCCACATTTATAACAATAATGTGGCCAATAATGTGTAAGTTCAACAATAATTCCATGATAAGGTAACAAGGAATAAGAATGTTTCAATTAAAAACAAGAGATTTCAAGAAGTGAATTAATATTAGGTTATGCTATAAAGAAAATCCGGCAGCATAACAATACATTCTTCATTGTCCATATATTTATATTAACATATTATCATAGGTTTAGAGTCCGAAAAATCCATGAACTCAAGAAAACCAACCCCAAAGGTCAAACCACAGTTTAGATAAAAATTAGGATCCAAGCAGTCTATTACTAGACCGTTAGCACGCCTGGCGGTCTAATGAAGGACCGTTTGATAAGATAAAGTCGTCAAATGAGAAAAATCATCTCCAAAGCCTTGGGGTCTAGTGGATGGCCGTTTAGTGTCCTCTAGTGATCTAGTGAATGGCCGCTAGCAAACTCTGGCGGTCAACTAGATGGCCGCTAAGTTCCAGAATGCATAAAACACCAGTAAAAGCACTTTCTAGACAATAGGTTTTAATGGTACAACTAGCTCGACGTCCTAGTGGGAATCCAGGCTCGCGGAGTCTTATGGAGGCCTTGAAACAAGATGTTCTAGTATGTTGGAAGGAATATCCAAAGGAGAGGTCATCAAGTCCAAGATTTTGTACTTAATGTGCAAAAGTGTAACTAATGACAACATACCAGGATATGTGCCATGTACTTAAGAAAATGACTCTTAGAAGAGAGAGAATCGTGTTAAAACAGTGATCAAGTTAAATCATGAATCATCTATCATTTGAAACATGTATTTATTAAAAATATATATGATTTTGGTCATAAATTAACATAAGTTAAAATAATACCCATGTGCACAAATCTATTATGATGAATAGTAAATATAGCTAAGTATATGAAACCAGTACCTAAATCTGGATTAAAACTTAGCTAACTAAGCTTATCATATATTAGTTAGGCCTAATCTGTAATATGTTTCAGTTAACAAATTTACAGAAATCAGAAATCGAAAACGGTCTAATGGGTGACCGTTTCACGGTGGCTAGCTGTCTATCGAGCGACCGCTAGAGTTCCTGGCGGTCTATAGGAAGACCGTTTCCTCATGTATTAATCCGAGTTCAAATGATAATAAAATAAAATGCTAAACTAAGACATATCATGCATAGAAATCAACATATATAAACTTTCATAATCATGATAGAATGAATATAGGCCAATAATATGCATAGGTTCATGTAATTAACAAGAAAATTCTCGTTTTTACTTCATTAAGGCTAGTTCATGCATGAGGAGTATACTAGATGCATAGTCCTAATGAAAACATCAAATGCTCAAAGTATAATGCATTAAATCGAATGAAATCAGAGGGCTTTTATTCATGAAGCCATTCATGAGATAACCTACCTCTGTCTTGGGCTTTAGATTTTGAATTTTGGGTTGGAAGTTAACCCTAGTTCTGCACGTTTTGAAGTAAATCAGCAACTTCACGTCCTTGTATCTCCTGATTCCCTTTACCTAAAGACGTGAAATTTTGAGGGTAGATAGAAGATATGAAGGGTAACAGAAAGTTTTAAAGACACAACTGCTAAATACCTCGTTTAGGGCTCCGAATTCCTTGACCAATTTGGGTCGGACGCACTAATTCCTGAGTTATTGGTGTAGAATCAGCAACTTTGGAAGCCTCTAACTCCGTGTAGACTTGATCTCCTACAACGAAATTCGGAGGGCAGTTAGAACTTAGTATTAAAAACAAAATACTCTAAAGAACATATCTCTAATTTTACCTCCTTACCTTAATTCCACGCGTGCCAAAAGTAAGGGTCACACACGTCAAATATGGGATCTATTTATAGGGTTAGCTAGGGTTTTGAGGATTAGAACGAACTTAGAGTCCCAATTAGGCTTTCAATTCGATCTACTAACCTTCTAGACTAATCTAATTAGTACATAGAATCGATCCTAGGTGATTTTGAAGTCCCGAGTTTAAATGGCACCCAAGAGGGGGGTGAATTGGGTGTTAAAAGAATTAATGAAGATTTTTCTTTTTGTATAAAATATGTGATAGAATGCTGTATGAGAGACAAGGTTAACAGAAACCAAAAAACAAGGCAAGATCTAAAAGGTGATAAACGGATTATTCAGGATAAACGAGAATAAAACTGAACTGGAAATCACACATGCAATTTGCATAGAATGGGGATAGAAGAAAAGGAACAAACCACACGGCGACAACGATTTTTAGGTGGTTCGGATGCCACAACGGCAACCTACGTCCACCCCTCACGGACTGTGAGGATCCACACACTATCTGTAAAAAGTTACAAGATCAACCACACACAACACTTACACACTGGGAAGAGGAGTTCCCGCGAAGGTGTAAGAACACCTTAATACACACACAGCTACACCGGAGGACACACACAAACATACACACACAGATCTAGAAAGATCCACACACACCGAAATATTTTAACAACTACAAGATCCACATATGAAGCTTAAGAAGGCAAAAAGAATTTAGAACAAAATAGAAGAATCTTGATTTGCTCCCCCTTAATAGATGGTTGGATGCTTTGGATGCAGCTTGAATCCATGGGCTGATCTTCACTTGACTTGATGAAGAAGGATGAAGAACTTCTCTCGGAGCACTGTTCACGTCTACAGTGCCAAATCCCTTCTCTTCCTCTTAGCAGCCTCCCTTTTGATCTTCCTTGAGCATTAGGGTTTTCCAAACCCTCTTGTATAAGTTATATAGGTTCTTGAATGGTCCAAGGCCTCCCCCAGACCAGATCCACAATATCTGGAGAGTTTGGTAGCTTAGGGATTAAATAATTCCCATGAGAGTGGCTTATCTCGAAAGGTTAAAAAGTCAACAATTGTTGGCAGCTCGGGGCTGGCGGTCGACCTGCAGGGGCTGGCGGTCGACCGCCACTGAGAAACCTACAGGTGGCCGGTCCCTGGGAAATCCGGTCGACCGGGATTTGAGGGGTGATCGACCGCCACTGTGGCAGACTGTAGATAATTGCATTATGTTACTTCAGGTCGACCGGGGTCATGCTGGAGGTCGACCGGACTATCAAAAAACCTGCAAAATAAGAGTTTAGCCCAGAGAATCATATCCACAAGATCGAGACATGAATTAGATGCATGTTTATGGGACATGTCAAGTTCATTTGAGATCTTAGAAAGCCAATTCGGAAGGCTAAAACCTTAAGCAAAAGCATGAAAAAGTCCGGCCTTGAAAACGTGTGAAAAACACTTGGGTCAAGGATTCCAAACAGGAGAGCCACCAAAGGTCCTTGGTTTTGTTATCATCAAAAACACTGAGATAGATATACAACAATCTCCCCCTTTTTGATGATGACAAAACGCTAGGTTTACACACCGAGGTTTATGTTGTAAAAATTCAGATTGAACGTTGTGCTAGAAATGTCATTCACCAAAACAAACCAATCAACACGATGTAGCACAGATCACTAGATAGGCAACAAGAATATGAAATGAGACACCAAAGCCAACAAATGAAATGAAACACCAGTGCTTTGAATTCATCATAGTTTCATTACAAGATACATTAGTGCGGGTGAATGCACGACTCTAAAACCAAGGTCTAAGCAAAAGACTAACACTACGGACAACCCTCACATGACATGCAAGCAAGCAACCCAACCACACAACGACATACATAAGTAAATAATAAGCCTGCCCTACTACTTCTCCCCCTTTGTCAACAGCAAAAAGGGATGGGATAGACGAAGGAGGGACTCAAGCAGCACTGGAGCAAAAGAGAACATGCTAGAGGTGAAAGCAAAACAAAGCCTCATGGAGCATCTGTAGGAGGGGGCTGATCGGCGGGAGGTGTAGGTGGAAGGCCAAGGTGCTAACGAATGTCGCTAAGTTGGTGGCCATGACTGTGAAGAAGATCAAGAACATGACCAATGGATACATCACGAGCCGCATCCTGGCGCCGCATGCCAATAAGGGAGAGCTGCAAGAGGGTAAAGGATTGACCAGACGCAGCGAAATCTGCGCGGAGAGAAGTCATGTGGGTGGTGAGAGTGGCCATCTGAGTAGAGAGAGTCTCAAAAGCAGTAGAGAAGGTGTCCAAGCGCCCTGATAGGGTGTCAAACGCAGTGCCCATATTGTCTCCAAGGGTAGAGAGACGATCCCCAAGGTTATCCACACGAGTCTCCAAGCCGGTAAGCCGCCCGTCAAGAGCCTCGTAGTCCACCGAAGGGCGTTGTCCGGCCCCCTGAGTGGAAGATTCCCCATGGTGAAACTGGGGTGGAGGAGGCATCTCAAGATCCGGGTGAAACGGGGACGAGGGAGGAGGCTGCTCCTCAGCGGGAACTGGAGGGGGGACATCCCCGTCGCCTTGCTGCTGCGTTGGCGCATCATCTTCCTCACGGATCTCATCTTCCCCATAAACTGGAATGTCCCGCACAAGCTCGCCGTCGGGACCAAAGTAGTAGCCAAAATCTATGAAAATTTTATGCTTATTGTACACATCATCCTGCCGAACATCGATGAACTGCTCATTTGCCACATTAATCCCGGCATGAATAAAGACTCCGGTCAATTGCGAAGCATAGGGAAGAGACCGCCGAAGGTAGGTACGACAGGTTCCAATCAGATCAGTCATGAGCCGACCCATATTGATTTGAATACCATTCATAACATGATAGAATAGAAAACGTTAAACCTCTGTAACCTCATCCCGACCGCCCACTTTGGGATAAATCAATGATGTAAACATGTGGTGCAGGACTCGCTGTATTGGAGGAAAATGATTTGCATTTAGCTTGATCAAATTGCTCACACTGTGTACATACTCACAGCTGGTCATAGCAGTAAATGTTGCTGGAACTTCACCAAAACCATATGCCCTGTCTGCACCCATGGCGGATACTCCTAGGGCCTGCTGAAATAACTCCGGAGTGATATGAAGCTCCACACCCTCAACCGTGGTGTATAATTGGTCATTTCTCACAGCTAAAAAGCCATAGAACTGCTGCACCAACCGAGGATAATACCTATTGTACCGGGTAACAAAATCCATCCAACCGTCCTGAACCTCAAAAAGAGCGCACAAATTCGGGAAGAGCTCATTCACCTCATCAAAGTCAACCAAGCGAGGGTCGATAATAGGACGTGGAGGTAAGGGTGCTCGAGGCAGAAGAGGAGCTTGCTGAGATGGAGGAGCTGGGGCCGCTTGCCGTTGACGGCTAGCTTCACCTTGGGTAGAACGCCGAGAACTCCATCTTGGCGGCATTCCGAACTTGAAAAACCCACCGGGAAACTCTTGAGCAATCGATCTCAACCCCGGGAACGTGGATGAAGCACAAGGGACACTTCTACGACTTGGAGGAACTTTTCCACGGAGAAGAAGTTGAGAGAGATCTCCACGAACGCACAACCGACAATATGGAAGAGGTCCCGAAGTGATGCCGGGACGACCGAATCAATGTGCGGATGGAGGAAGAATGGTTGTGGAGGCTTGGATGGTGGAGATGAGGAGTGTTGGGGTTAGGGTTTGGTGGTAGAGAGTGAGTGGAAGTGAAGGAGAGAGAGAAAGGAAGAAAAAAGACCCATATATGAAGGGTCGGTGGACCCCTAAGTCGGGCCGGTCTGTCGCCGGTGGTCGACCAGCGCGGGCCAGGCGGTCGACCGCCAGGACCAAAATCCCCAAAACTAGATATTCTTCTTCTTCTTTTTGTTTCTTTCTTTTTCCTTTTTCCTTTTCTTTTTTTTATTTTCTTTTTCTATCTCTATTGGGGGATAGGCAACGGACTGCCTGAGAGGGACCACTAATCAGGACAAGGGAAGTGAAAAGAGCAAGATGTATAACTGAGAAGAGGTTCTGATTTTTCCTAGTAAGTACCTTTAGTACCAGCACACTGAGTCCACAGATGTTTGAGCAAGGAATATTAAGCCATAGAATAATTATTCAAGAAGGGTTGGATATAAGTAGTTACAATCAGGCATACAAGGAGAGTAACAACACAAGAAAGAGAAGAGGCAAAATGCATGTTTTCTACCCTCGGTGCACATGATTTCTACAAATGCAACCCTATACCTTAGATGCAAACCTATGCATGTATGCTTTCACCCTTGCACATCCCAAGTTCTCTTCTTATCTTATTAAACTGATCCTGGTTTAGAGGTTTGGTGAAAATGTCAGCTAGCTGATTGTGTGTGTCAATGAAGTTCAATTCAAAGACCCCTTTTCCTACATGTTCCCTCAGAAAATGATGACGAATATCTATATGTTTGGTCCTGGAGTGCTGAACAGGGTTTTTAGACAAATTTATTGCACTGGTATTATCACACAGAATTGGAACAGTTTTCATTTCAACATCTAAATCAAGTAGTTGATTTTTGATCCAAAGTACTTGGGATCCACAACTTCCGGCGGCTACATATTCAGCCTCGGCCGTTGAGAGAGCTACTGAATGTTGTTTCTTGGAGGCCCATGAGACTAGGCAACCACTAAGAAACTGACAGTATCCACTTGTACTTTTACGATCTACAATGCACCCAGCATAATCCGCATCGGTATAAGCAATTAAATCAAAGGAACCACCGATAGGAAACCACAAGCCAAAGTTTAAGGATCCAATGAGATATCTGAAAATGCGTTTCACGGCTGATAAATGAGATTCCTCGGGGCATGACTGAAAACAGGCACAGAGACATACACTGAATTGAATGTCAGGGCGACATGCTGTAAGGTACAGTAGCGATCTGATCATACCTCGAAACAGTGTAGGATCTACTGTTTTACCATTTTCATCTTTATCCAACTTTGTGGTGGTAGCCATGGGAGTTGATATGGGTTTTGCTTCCACCATCCTTCTGCCATCCCATATTTCTTCAACAGTTCAATAGTATATTTGGTTTGATTGATGAAGATTCCTTCTAACGTTTGTTTCACCTGTAATCCAAGAAAGAAGGTTAGCTCCCCCATTAAACTCATCTCGAATTCTCCTTGTATGATTTTTGCAAATTCATTGCATAAGACATTGTTAGTGGCCCCAAAGATGATGTCATCTACATACACTTGAACCACCAAAATGTCTTTACCTGATCTCTTGGTGAAAAGTGTTTGGTCAACCTTACCTCTCTTGAAACTATTTTCAACCAAAAATGAGGTAAGCCGTTCATACCACGCCCTTGGTGCTTGCTTTAGTCCATATAGGGCCTTTTGGAGTTTGTACACATGTTGTGGATGTTTAGAATCTTCAAAACCTGGAGGCTGTTCTACAAAGACATCCTCCTTGATATAGCCGTTAAGAAATGCAGATTTAACATCCAGTTGAAATAACTTAAAGTTCAAAGAACAAGCATAGGACAATAAGATTCGAACAGCTTCAAGTCTGGCAACTGGTGTAAAAGACTCATCAAAATCAATGCCCATCTCCTGGCTATACCCCTTGGCCACAAGCCGGGCCTTATTCCTAACCACCAATCCCGCATCATTTAACTTGTTTCTGAAAACCCAACGAGTTCCAATAGTGGGATGGTTCTTAGGACGCGGCATGAGAGTCCACACCTCGTTTCTCTCAAACTGGTGCAGTTCTTCATGCATAGCTTGAATCCAGAATTCATTTTGAAGAGCTTCACGAAAGTCCTTGGGTTCTTCTTGTGATAGCAAGGCTATCAAGTCTTCCTCTTCAACTTGCCTTAGAGAGAACCTAGTTCTTACCCCATCCTCCAAATTGCCTATGATGTTCACAGCTGGATGATCCTTTAGACGGGTGGAGGAGCTGGGTAGATCAGGATGCTGCACTTGTGGTTCTTGTAGTGTCTCGAGTATAGGATCTTCATCTTTTTCACTATTGCTTGAGGTTGCTTCCAACGATTCATCCTTAGCCTTGACACTTATTGAGTTCTTAGGATCTTCATCTGCATCCAAGGTAGAAGAAGTTTGGTCTATCAGTTTTGATTCGGATTCATCAAAGATGACATGAGGACTTTCTTCAACAACCAAAGTCCTTTTATTAAATAGACGGTAAGCTCTAGAATTGAGTGCATAACCTAGGAAGATTCCTTTATCACTCTTTTCATCAAACTTACCCAGGTTGGACTTACCATTGTTCAAAATATAGCAGGAGCATCCAAAAGGTTTAAGATAAGAGATGTTGGGTTTCTTACCCTTGTAGAGCTCATAAGGAGTTTTCATCAGAATGGGCCTTACCATTGCCCTGTTGATGATGTAGCAAGCTGTACTCACCGCCTCAGCCCAAAAATACTTAGGCAGGGAATTCTCACTTAGCATGGTCCGGGCCATGTCTATTAATGTTATGTTCTTCCTTTCCACTACTCCATTTTGCTGGGGCGTCCTTGGTGATGAAAAATTGTGTGTATACCCCTGCTCTTCACAGAAGATGCTGAAATCATGATTTTCAAATTCACCACCATGATCACTCTGGATGGTGGTGATGAGGTAACCTTTTTCATTTTGGATTTTTCTGCAAAACACTTGAAACTCCATCAGAGCATCACTTTTATTAGCTAAAAATAACACCCATGTGAATCTGGAGAAATCATCAACAATCACAAAGCCGTAGGATTTTCCTCCTAGGCTAGATGTTCTAGTGGGACCAAAAAGATCAAGATGCAACAGTTCCAAAGGCCTAGCAGATGAAACAATATTTTTATTTTTGAAAGAGGTTCGTGTTTGCTTGCCTTTAGTACAAGCTTCACATATCCTATCACTTTCAAATTTTAATTTTGGCAGTCCATTCACCAAGTCATGTCTAGACAGCTTAGAGATTACTCCAAAACTAGCATGACCTAATCTTCGATGCCATAACCATGCATTTTCATGATTGTTCGCAACCAAGCAGAAGTTATCGCATGAAACATTATCAATATCAACAGTGTAGACATTGTTATTCCTTTTTCCAAGAAATTTGATCTCATTTGAATTTTTGTTTAAGACAATGCAGTGAGTTTCATCAAAAACAACTTTAAAACCCTTATCGCACAATTGGCTAATGCTTAGCAAGTTATGATTTAAACCTTTCACCAAAAGCACATCTTCAATAAGGATTTCAGAATTCTTGCCAATGTTGCCAGTTCCAATGATTTTACCTTTATTTTGACCTCCAAAGACAACTGACCCTCCATCCTTATCTTGCAGTGTAGAGAACAATTCCTTGTCCCCTGTCATATGCCTTGAACAGCCGCTATCCAAGTACCATTTGCTCCCCCTGGCTTCAAGACATATCTGCAGGAAAAAAACTTCTCATGCAATTATTTTTGGTACCCAAACAAGTTTGGGTCCATAGGAGTTAGTCCAACTTCTTGTGGATGTTTTCTTGGTCCATGGAACATGATATTTAGGTGTGCTTTGTCTGAACCAGCAGTTGGACATCACGTGACCAAATCTACCACAATGAAAGCAATTAGCATGTGAGAAGGTTCTTTAATTTTTGTGTGGTTTAGGCTGAACATATTGGGATTGAGAATCAGAACATGAAGCATGATTATAGTCCTTTTCATGAATAAAGGATGTGGTGATCTTATGCTCAAAAGATTTTTTATTTTGAGGTGTGTACCCCAAGCCTTCCTTTTGGAAGTTGACTTTAACTCCCAGTAGGTTATCCAGGTTTTGTTTCCCCTTAACAAACCTAGTCAAGGTGAGCTGAAGTTCCGCAACTTTTTCAGTCAAAGACCCATTTCTCTTTTTGAGTTCTGAATTGGTGGATTTCAAAATTTGTTCTTGAATTTTGATCCTTTCACATGCTTCCTCCATTTCAGTTATCTTGCATGATAGTTCCTTTTTGGTCTTATCACATTCTATAATTGTTTGCAGTAGATTTTCCTTTTCTTCCATAGCCTCAAACCATTCCTGTTCCAGCTTCTCAAATTTAGCAAAGATATCTTCACGTGACAAGTCATCAAGTTTCTTTTTGAGAGTTTTATTTTCAGATCTGGTTTTCTTGTACTTAGTGTACAACTTTTCATATTCAGATTCCCATTGTTCATTGGAAATGAATTCATGGTCAGAATTTACCTCCGTGGATTCATCTTCATGTGCCATGAGGCACAAGCTTTCCACAAGTTCTTGAATCTCTTCATCAGATGGTTCATCTTCTTCGTCGCTCCAAGTGGCGACCATGGCTTTGGGTTTCTTGAAATTATCCTTCTTGAATTTCTTTTTTAGATCTGGACATTCACCTCTCATATGCCCAGGCTTCTTGCATTCGTAGCATATGATGCTACTTGGCTTGCTCGATTCACCTTTGGCTTGCGTGGGCCTTCTTGCCCCTTTTCTAAAGCTTCCCTGAAAGTTTCTCTTCTTCCTTAGAAATTTCCTCACTTGGCGAGTTATCATCGCCAAATCTTCCTCTTCATTGCTTCCGTCACTTGATTCACCTTCTTGAAATTCGTCATCGGATTGGTGAGCTTTCAGTCCAATGACCTTTTTCTTTTTGATGTCTTCGTCAGCTGTTCTCTTTATATTTATCTCATAGGTCATGAGTGATCCTATGAGTTCATCCAAGGTGAGAGTTGACAAGTTCTTTGAGTCTTCAATTACCGTGGCCTTTGTGTGCCAAGCTGACGGTAGGGACCTTAACACCTTCCTCACAAGCTCAGAATTTGAGTATTCCTTCCCGAGACCTTTGAGACCATTTGTGATCTCTGTTAACCTTGCAAACATCTCAGAGATGGTTTCTTCAGGTTTCATTTTGAATAGCTCATAGTCAGTGACTAGGAGATTTGCCTTGGTTTCTTTGACCTCTGAAGTTCCCTCGTATATGAGTCGCAGCTTGTCCCACATTTCTTTGGCTGAGCTGCACATAGAGACACGAGAGAATTCACTAGGGTGTATTGCACATTGCATAATACTCATGACATTAAAATTAGCAGTGCATTTCTTAATTTCCTCGGGCGTCCATTTTTCTTCATCAGCCCCGAGTTTATGAGGACCCTTGTCCACAACTCTCCAAACTTCGTACTCTTGCGCCCTCAGAAAAACATGCATTCTATTTTTCCAGTAAGAGTAGTTTGAGCCGTCAAAAAATGGAGGACGGTTGATGGAGTGACCCTCGGGTATCATACCCTTGTTTGCCATTTAATCGGATCTTGCTCTAGATCGTTAGATCTGCGAAGGAAGGAACCTGGCTCTGATACCAATTGAAGTCCCGAGTTTAAATGGCACCCAAGAGGGGGGTGAATTGGGTGTTAAAAAATTAATGAAGATTTTTTCTTTTTGTATAAAATATGTGATAGAATGCTGTATGAGAGACAAGGTTAACAGAAACCAAAAAACAAGGCAAGATCTAAAAGGTGATAAACGGATTATTCAGGATAAACGAGAATAAAACTGAACTGGAAATCACACATGCAATTTGCACAGAATGGGGATAGAAGAAAAGGAACAAACCACACGGCGACAACGATTTTTAGGTGGTTCGGATGCCACAACGGCAACCTACGTCCACCCCTCACGGACTGTGAGGATCCACACACTATCTTGTAAAAAGTTACAAGATCAACCACACACAACACTTACACACTGGGAAGAGGAGTTCCCGCGAAGGTGTAAGAACACCTTAATACACACACAGCTACACCGGAGGACACACACAAACACACACACGGATCTAGGAAGATCCACACACACCGAAATATTTTAACAACTACAAGATCCACATATGAAGCTTAAGAAGGCAAAAAGAATTTAGAACACAATAGAAGAATCTTGATTTGCTCCCCCTTAATAGATGGTTGGATGCTTTGGATGCAGCTTGAATCCTTGGGCTGATCTTCACTTGACTTGATGAAGAAGGATGAAGAACTTCTCTCGGAGCACTGTTCACGTCTACAGTGCCAAATCCCTTCTCTTCCTCTTGGCAGCCTCCCTTTTGATCTTCCTTGAGCATTAGGGTTTTCCAAACCCTCTTGTATAAGTTATATAGGTTCTTGAATGGTCCAAGGCCTCCCCCAGACCAGATCCACAATATCTGGAGAGTTTGGTAGCTTAGGGATTAAACAATTCCCATGAGAGTGGCTTATCTCGAAAGGTTAAAAAGTCAACAATTGTTGGCAGCTCGGGGCTGGCGGTCGACCTGCAGGGGCTGGCGGTCGACTGCCACTGAGAAACCTACAGGTGGCCGGTCCCTGGGAAATCCGGTCGACCGGGATTTGAGGGGCGGTCGACCGCCACTGTGACAGATTGTAGAGAATTGCATTCTGTTATTTCAGGTCGACCGGGGTCATGCTGGAGGTCGACCAGACTATCAAAAAACCTGAAAAATAAGAGTTTAGCCCAGAGAACCATATCCACAAGATCAAGACATGAATTGGATGCATGTTTATGGGAAATGTCAAGTTCATTTGAGATCTTAGAAAGCCAATTCAGAAGGCTAAAACCTTAAGCAAAAGCATGAAAAAGTCCGGCCTTGAAAACGTGTGAAAAACACCTGGGTCAAGGATTCCAAACAGGAGAGCCACCAAAGGTCCTTGGTTTTGTTATCATCAAAAACACTGAGATAGATATACAACAGATTTGGATGTCAAAAATCTAATCTTTTCACGTTTTCTCATACTCACGGAACTGACAGAGCTAAGCGGTCTAGGACTAGACCGTTTACTGTCCCGTTGTGGTCTGGCGATAGGCCGTTTTCCTTTATGACCGTAGAATTTGAAGCTAGTTCAAACTCGTTTGATATTATCCCCATTATTATCCATATTGTTCATCTACTAAGGAGTATTTATCCCTTAATTTCGTGATTACTCCTATTTTAAGGTTCTAGAATATGGGCTAAGGTCCAAAACAATCTTTTGGGCCAATTTGTTTTTATTATATGGGCCTAATCCTCTTGGATTAATGTAGGTCCTAAATAATTGTATTTAATTAACTATAATTTAATTAATAGCCCATTAAATGCTTAATAATTATATTTTTAATTCAAAAAATTCTTAGAAAATCCTCAGGCGTTACATTCTCCCCCTTTGACATCATCAAAAGGACTGTAAGAAGAAACAAGGTACTACTAAGCTGGTGAGACCAGAGGCAATTAATTCACGTGGTAGAGAAATCTCATATGCAACCCTTAAAGATCCAAGTAAGGTAACTGAAAGGAGCTGAAAGACCTCAAGGCTAATAAGCAGGAAAGACAAAGAATAAGAGTGAAGATCATCATCGTACAGAAATAAGAATAAGGACCAAGGTGAAACAGTTATACCAAGAGAAAGCTGTCTAAATGTTGTACTAATTCAGTAACTGGAGGCTCATCTACAGTTGAATGGTCCAAAGGTATTGAGGACAAACAGTCTACAAAATATTTCAGAGGGGTGGACGATTTTTCTTTGCTGAGCAGCAAAATTGCCATTGAGTAATTTTGGTAAATCACACATTGATATATGAGAAGACATCTTGATCAGAGGCCGGAATTCCCAGTTTCTCAGTGTGATAACAGTATTACTTCTCTTTAGAGAATGGAGTTAGCAATAGAACTATCTTTTGACGTGAGGAGACACCTTGATCAGAGGCCTGAATCCCATGTTACTCAACACTTTAATGCTATTGCTCTGCCATGAATTTCAAATTTTCAGAAACTTTTTAAACAGAGATATTCTGGCACTTCATGACATAGAGTGTGTTTCATTTCTTTGATGAAGAGTCTAGTTTCTCGGTAACAAGAACATTGCTCTGAAATGTTGATATTCCCCTAAACAAATTGATTTTATTTGGTATATGACGTTTGAAGATAATACCAGATGTACTGATCCTCATAGAGTTTGCTTCCATAAATTTAAGTTTTAAACATTTAAAAGATTTCATGACATAAAAATGTTGACAGTGATCCATGTTCATTAATGATATAGGAAGATAGTCTTCAGGTTCTCTATCTAAGTCTTTGCAGGATTATTAGAAAGAAGCTTTTTAGCTAAATTTTAGTTAATCAAATTTGGAAATTTAAGAGAATTGAGAGTTTCTACCTTTTGTGAAACAAAAACTGCATAAGGTTCTCAATGAGCTTTGTGTAGTGACAAGATCTCTCAAAGACCTTTGAATCGGTCTCCTAAGACCACAAACTGACATACAAGAAACTCCCCCTGTCACCTAGACTAATAGATGAACTCAAACCGATCAGCTTAACACAGCAAGTGCCTCCTACACTAAGACATACCGAGAATACCTCCCCCTCACAATATGAATCAGATGAGCAGACAGTTGGAATGTAAAATGTATTGAAATGTAGAAAAGAAACTTTATGGACATGAACCTGATTTATATGTAAATGAGCCTGCGGTACCAGGTGGAGAACGTAGGTCAGAAGACCTCCTCACACATGATGTGGGTTTCTAGTCAGAAGAAATCTGACCTTCTTCCAGCTTATCATTTGATATACCAACAAGATGCATGCCAATTTTATGTAAAGAAAAAAAATGACAAACACTGGATGAAAATTCATGCAAATGAGGACTGCATGCAGCTCAACATGGACACAGAAGCATGGATGCATTTTATTCCAAGATTTCAGAATTCAGGGGGTCTTAAAAATCCCCAATTCTCTCCTCAAGGTTGTGAATTTTTCATTGTCCAGAGGCTTAGTAAAGATATCAGCTATCTGATGTGCAGTGTCTATGTAGATCAAATCAAAGGTGTTTTTAGAAACCTCATCTCTGATAAAACGATGTCTGATTTCAATATATTTAGTTTGAGAATGTAAGACAGGGCTTTTTGCAAGATTTATGGCACTAGTATTATCACAGTATATGGGTGTGCAGCCCAGGTCTACTTGGTAGTCCTGAAGCTGGTGTTTAATCCAGATCACCGGTGTACCACAACTCCCTGCAACTACATTCTTCGCTTCTACAGTGGAGAGGGCCACAAAGTGTTGTTTCTTGGAATCCCAAGAAACTAAACACCCACCTAGAAACTGACAATGTCCACTAGTGCTCTTCCTATCTAGCTTACACCCAACATAGTCTGCATCCGTATATACAATCAAATCTAAGATGTGTGATGCAAGAAACCATAATCCTAGAGTATGTGTAGCAGATATGTATCTGAAAATTCTTTTTACAGTAGCTAGATGCAATTCAGTAGGCCTAGATTGGTACCTAGCAGACATACCTACACTGAATTGTATATCAAGTCTCGAGGTAATCAAATAGAGTAGAGATCCAATCATACCTCGGTATAACTTTGCATCAACTTCTTTACCTGATTCGTCTGCATCTAATGATGTATTGGTACCCATTAGAGTTGTGATGTGCTTCAAATTATTCATGCCAAACCGCTTGAGGATGTCCAAGGTGTACTTGGCCTGGTTAATGAAGCATCCATCCTCCAGCTGCTATACCTGCATGCCAAGGAAGTATTTTAATTCACCGACCAAACTCATTTCAAACTCAACAGACATCAATTGAGCAAATTCATTACATAGTTCAGTGCATGTTGAGCCAAAGACTATGTCATCTACATATACATGAACTATGATGAGTTCCTTACTCAAACTTTTGGTAAACAAGGTTTGATCCACTTTACCTCTATTGTAGCCCTTGCTTATCAGAAATTCTGTCAGCCTTTCATACCAGGCCCGAGGAGCCTGCTTTAGACCGTATAGAGCTTTATTTAACCTAAAAACTTTGTTAGGATGTGAAGACAATTGAAATATAGGGGGTTGTTCTACAAAGACTTCTTCTTTAATAAAACTGTTTAAAAAAGTACTTTTGACATCCATTTGATGAAGTTTTATGTTTTTAGAACATGTAAAAGCCAACAAGATTCTTATTGCTTCCATCCTAGCAACAGGTGCATAGGACTCATCAAAATCAACCCCAAATTCCTGACAGTAATCCTTGGCTACTTGTCAAGCCCCGAGCCTTTATTACAGCGGAAAACTAGCTCGAGGAATGTGAACAGCCGGCATGGTAAGCCTCGTGCGAGCAAGAACGATCAGAGCGCAAGACAATCACACATAAAAATATAATTGCATAATAATTCAAATATCTCTCTTTCATTAATAATATCAAACGATAAAATCTTACTACATCACTTCAAATCACCTTCTCTAATCCATTAGACTCAAGAAAAGGAAAATTACAAAGACTCGATCTAAACAAGATTGACTTCCTAAGTCTTCATTCTCATTTTGATACGACTTTCATTCACTCTCGGACCCGCCACTTGTATAACTTGAATCCGAATTCGAATCACTTCCATCTCCTGAAAAGATTGGAAAATAGGTAATGAGCACACTTGCCTAGTTGGTATCTTCGCATCAACATGAAGGCACTATTAAAGTGATTAGCATTTTAGCTCTAAGGAAATAAAGTGAAATCATGCGAATACGATAAATCACATGTAAATAACCAAAGTAACAAAGATGATCATGTAAGACAGAATGAGCAAGTATGAATTAGCAAGAATGTATCAAGAACATGGTATGGCCTTTCATGAACAAGAATGTATCGAGAATGTACTAGCAAACCACGTAATCATCACACAAACATCTTTTGCTTATGAGCAAGTATTTGGTGAATTTCTGTGGAATATCATGTAACAAGCAAGAAAGTCATGTCGTGCCTGTGGATTGTCACTTATTTATAGAGAAAGTACTCCCAGCGCAATGCGACGCCAGTAGCATCATACCCCATGGTTTACAGTATGTTTCCGACAATCAGTCGAGGGGACTAGCATAGAGCCATTGAACATAATCAGTGCTCGATCTCATCTTCAAGTATAAATTAAGCTACTTCCACGTTTCAAGCAATAAAATATGGCCAATCAATACAACAAGTTCAATAAGTTCATAATAACAATAATTTAATGAATGAACGCTTAGATTAAGAATGCGAGGGATCAAGAATGACTTAAAACAAGGTTATGCTCATGGAAACAATTCGACAGCATAACAGTACATTCCTTATCTTCCATAATTTAAAATTAAGTATCTTGAACAATATGACAAGTCCTAGACCATCAATAATCCATCTAGGAACTTTGGAATATCAACCCTTGGGTCAAACCTCGGGTTAAGGTACTCAGGAATCGTGGCGGTCAAGTAATGGGCCGCTACATGAACGTGACGGTCTAGTGTGGGACCGTTAGAATGGGCTGAATCCAGAAAGAATAAATTGGACTCAGTAATGTGACGGTTGTATACGGGACCGTTATATGTGCCTGACGGTCGAGTAATAGGCCGTTACATGGACAGAATTAAAAACTTCGGTTGTACTTTTCTTGACAATTGGGCTTTAATGGTACAATCAACTCGGTGTCCTAGTGGAAATCCCAGGATCGCGAAGAATTACAGAGGCCTTGAAACAAGATTTCGAAGTCCATTGGATTCCTAGTCCATTGGAAGGAATATCCAATAGAGAGGTCCTCAAGTTCAAGAATGTGTTCCTATGGTGCAAAAGTGTAAGTTATGGACACATACTAGAATATACGCCACGTACTTAAAGAAAATAACTCTATAGATGAGAAAGAATGTGTAACGTTGTGAAACCATGATAAACTTCGTCAATACAACATTTAAAATCATGGTTTTAATACAAAACTATAGAGTTTAGTAAATAAAATTAACATACGCTTAAAATAACTCAAGGTGCTTTAGCCATTCAATTTCTATCATTAATCAATTAATAAAACTCAAAGTCATGAAAATAGGTGAAAACTTAGATATCTAGGCTTTATTTATAAGCTAAGTTGACTGTTTTCAATTCTGTCTCGGGTTGACAGATCACAGTATTCTGATGGTCGAAGATGAGCGCGTCACAATTCTGTGATGGTTTATCGTGGGACCGTCAGAACGTTGTAACGCTCTGATTCTGGTCCGTCAGAGATTACAGAGAAACTTAAGTATTACAGAGCATGTGACGGTTTATTGTAAGGCCGTTAGAGTATTCTGGCGGTCTAACTATAATCTGTCAGAGCACTGCTGACAGTAAAGTAAAAGAACTATGGTTTAAAACATCTCACGCACGAAGAATCAAAACAATTAACTACTCTAGTCATGACAAAACGAAGTAAAGGCCATCTAGATGCATAGGTTTCAGTGAATTTATAAGAGAATATCTTTTATCTTTAATTTAGGCTAAAGATATGCATGTATGCATAGACCGAACTAAAACATGAAATTCATGGTCTATAGTGCATGAAATCAAACAAAACCAGAGGGCTTTTACTTTTATCATGATGTTCTTGCCATTCATGAGATAACCTACCCCGTTCCCGTGCTTTCAACTTCCAATTCGGGACTACAAGACACGCTCTAGTTCTTCCCTTCTTATGAAATTTCAGCAACTTCACGTTGCTCTAACTCCGTAATCCCTTGACCTATAGACGTGAAATTTGCAGGGTAAGAAGATGAAACTAAGGGAAACAAAAAGTTCTAAAGAACAGAACTCTAAATACCTTGTGTAGGTGTTCTAATCTCCTGATTTCAGCACCCCGTTGTATAGTTTCCTGGGTTGACGTGATGAAACCAGCAACTTTGCAAGGTTCTAGCTCCTTGTGTAGTTGATCTCCTAGCACGAAATTTTGGGAGATGTTAGTCCTATGTATTAACAACAAAAAGTTCTAAAGAACTTACCCGAAATACTATCTCCTTACCTTAGTTCCACGCGAGCCAATGTAAGGGTCGCGTAGGTCAAAACTAGGGTCTATTTATAGGTTCTAGCTAGGGTTTTGAGGATTAGATCGATTCTAGAGTCCTTATTAGACCTTAGATCGACTTCTGAGAGTCCTTAACATGTTTACTAGTCCTCCCATCTCGATCCCTAAGAGATAGACTATCAAAAAATCTAATCTTTTTTATCTTTCTTCAATTCACGAAACTGACAGAGTGTAACGGTCGATCCCTGGAGCGTCAGGTCCATGTGGCGGTCGCACGATAGACCGTTACCTATCGTAGGTGCCGAATTTGAAATGAATTCAAATTCTAATTTCATCTTATCCACTTATTTATTTAATTAATGAGTTATTATCCTTATAATTCATGAATAGGCTAAATAACCTTCTAGAATATGGGCCAAACTTCATGGACTTGGTCCTTAAACCTTTTGGGTTTCAATTAAATAGGCTAGATTAATCGTTTATCATAATTGGGCCTTAATAAATTTCTAATAAATTCCAGAAAATTATTAAATAATTCCTGAAATAATATAAATATTCTGGGTCATTACACTACTAGTCTGGCTTTATTTCTTGAAATTATTCCATCCTCATTCATTTTATTTTTGAAAACCCATTTTGTTCCTATAAGATTTATATTTTCAGGTCTCGGAACTAGTTCCCAGACATTATTTCTTTCAAATTGACCTAGCTCCTCACTTATTGCATTAACCCATGATTCATCATTCAAAGCCTCATTAACAGATTTGGGCTCAATCTGTGACACTAAAGCAACTAGGTCTTGATTATTTACATTTTTGAGATAAGACTTTGTCCTAGGGGGATCTCCTAAGTTGCCTATGATGTTATTCACAAGCTGATCCTTCAAGATTCTAACATTAGTTGAGGGCTCGCTTGTTTCAGCTGACCTTACTTGATTTGGAACATTTGATGCTTCAGGTGATTCAGATTCTTCCTCCACCATATCCTCTAGAAAGTTCCCATCATGCCTTAAACTCCTGTCTTCATCATCCAAGTTAGTAACAGTGTTTGCTTCATCGAATATAACATGAGGAGATTCTTCTACTGTTTGGTCTGAAACATTTAAAACCCTATATGCCCTAGTTGTTTCAGAGTATCCTAGAAAAATTCCTGGGGTACTCCTTGCATCAAATTTATCTAGGTCTTTTTTATTATTGTTATGAATGAAGCATTTTGAACCAAAAATCTTGAAGTACGAGACAGTTGGCTTCTTACCTTTCAAGAGTCCATAGGGGGTTTTCTTATAGACGGGTCTTACCAAGGCTCTGTTGATGGTGTAGAAAGCTGTGTTAGCTTCCTCTGCCCTGAAGTCCCGCGATCAATGACACCCAAGAGGGGGGTGAATTGGGTGTTTACAAATTTTAAGGAAACTTTTGACTTTTTGAAATATGTGATAAACACTAATTAGGAAGTTGAAAGTTGTTAAATAAATTCTCTCAATCTCTCCGTTTCCACACGAGCATGTAACGAAATAAAACAATCAAACCACAGACATGCACAACCCAAACCACAAAGCACAGCGATTTTAAGGTGGTTCGGATGCAACGACGATAATCCTACGTCCACCCCTCACCAAACTCGGTGAGGCTTCACTTGGGGATAAATCCCCAAATGGAGACGATGCTCCAAACACACACGCAGGACGACGCCTATCCACACACACGGGGACGCACCCCAATACACACACACACACACACGGAGATGATGTCTCCAACACGATCCGACAACCGGATCACCAACACAAACACCCGCTGCCACAAGTGCAGCAATCCACACACATGAGACAAAACGGATCTAAAAAGATCCACACACACACAAACGCAGATCTAGGAAGATCCACGCACACACACGAATCAAATATGACATACACTCACACGACCACGGATCCAACAATGATCCACACATACACAAGTTCTTTAGTTTATGACGAACACAAATACAACACCCAAAACATAAAGACGATGAGGCTTAGTTCAGAAAACTCATGTTTTGGGTTCCCCTTGAATGCATGTTGCGGATCTTGAATGTATC
The DNA here is from genome assembly GCA_022559845.1 of Amorphophallus konjac. NCBI lineage: Eukaryota > Viridiplantae > Streptophyta > Magnoliopsida > Alismatales > Araceae > Amorphophallus > Amorphophallus konjac. The sequence continues at coordinate 207,128,941 of CM040120.1, read as the reverse complement.
CTCAATCTTCACTTGACCGGAGCTTCAATCCGTGCTTGCTTGGCTTTTCTCCTTTCTTGCTTGCTAGGCTTCTCTTCTTTCTCCCTTAGGCACTCTTCTTGGAATCCTTGCTTGCTTCTTTTCCTTGGAGGATGTTGGCTTCAGATCTACCTTGAATGGCTTGAAGTTGGATGAAGATGTTGCTGCACGAGGTACTGTTCACGGCTACAGTACTCCTCCTTCTTCACTTGGACAACCTCCTCTTGATCTCCCTTGAAGCCCTCTTAGTTTCTTTGGGTTTATGACTCCAAATGATATGTTTTATAGCCCTTGAATGGTCTATAGACAAGCCCCAGACCAGATCCACAAATCATGGTATAATTGGGGTCATTGGGATTAAACAAATGGGAAGAAAGACCTCTCCTCGAGCTTGAAACAAAAGAAAACAAAAGGGGGCCTCGGGACTGGCGGTCGACTGGAAGCATTGGGTCGGTCGACCGGAATTTTACAGTCGAACCAATTTTTGGCTCTGGCAAAACTGGTCGACCGGCCCTATAGTGGCGGTCGATCGAAACCTGCAGAAACTGGATTTTTTAGGTTCTAGCAATTCTGGTCGACCGACCAAGGTGTGTTGGTCGACCGAAAAAACCTATACCTGCAAAAATGAAGTGTTAGCTCAAAGAAACATATCCATAAGTCAAGAGCTTCATGTCCATATCAATTTCATGCATTTTGAGTTTGGTTTAACTTAGCTTATGCATTTGGAAGGTTCAAAGCAAATGAGCACATGTCATTACATGAGATTATCTTAAACAAGTTCAATGCTCACTCTTCCCTATAATTATAATTTTGTTCCGAGGGCTCCGCCCCCAGAAACCCCCGCAAGGGGTGCTGCCCCCTTGATCACTACGACCTGACCGCGCAGGTCGATCCGCGTGCGAGGGCGCACGATGGCGAGTTTTACAAGGGCTTGAAAACTCATGAACTAGGTGCAAATGAACACTTTGAAACACACATGTTATGAGGTAAGGATCAAGTTCCGGGCTAAGAATCAAGATATAAAACTCAATCATCCCAAGTAAATTATTCATGAAATAACCTCATGGAACACTCAATAACAAGGAGTGTATAACAGGGTAAGAGCCTTACCAATGGTTCTTGATAGTACATGACATATACCACGTGTTTTGGATTGTAGAGGAGTAGGGTGCTTATCCACACATTTGGTTCACCAGGTGATTGCCATGAGTTTGATCCTGCAAGCAAGATAGTCAGGGTTAATACCATACTTGTTCATATTAAAGAGGTTATAAAACCTCTTGCCTCTTGTAAAATCAACATATGCAAACCAAGGATCAAGATCATGTAACCGTTGCCATTTGCCATCTCAACCATATATAGATAACAAGAGCATGAGCAATCAACCACAAGTTTAGTTATCATTGCTTAATCACACATTAAGTTTAGTTATCATCAAAAGCACAACTTAACAATCACAACAATCATCAAAACCATAACTCAACATGTCCAAAATCTTCTGGGTAGCAGACTCTCCACCAGCATAGTTTTGGCCATTTCAATGATTGTACGGTTTCTTCTCTCCACTATGCCATTCTGCTCTGGAGTCCTAGGAGAGGAAAATCTGTGAGTTAATCCTTCATTGTTACAAAATTTTGAAAATATGGAGTTTTCAAACTCTCCTCCATGGTCAGATTGGATCATACTACACTACTTTATTTATAATCCATATTTAGTGTTTGTTCATTTTCTTGCAAGGGTAAATCAAAAGAAGACTCTCTTCATCTGTCGGCCGAGGGAAGAGAAAGAAGGAACCCACACAAATCTCCCGCATCCAAGATAAAAGCGTGATTAGTTTCCTTACTATTTTTGGGATCCTCGACCCCTGGCGATCACACATCATGCAACACACACGCACTCACACGCGATTTCTTTCCCTTTATTTTCTGTTAAAATCCACAGAGAGCAACTCTCGCGGTCCATCACTTCTCCCCATCTTCCGCCTGTGACGTCGTTCACACAGATGTCCTTAGAAGACCTTCTTTGTGTCTAGTTATTAGTCTAGTATAGAGAGAGAGAGAGAAAGAGTCAATGTAGAAAAAAATCATTGTATAATAAACTCAATTTGGAATTGATTATCAATAAAATTTTGGTTTAGTTCATTTGTCCAAATTTTTAGAGTTGTCCATTATGGATTGTGATGTTTATTTATTACTTGCTCTGATTGACTTGATATAATTGTCGCGCTATGATATTCTGCAATTAAGATGTGGCATGTATCATCCTCAACATTTTCATCCACTGTCTCTACATCTGCTATGTCTAATGGATCTTCTTGTTGTTTCTTGCTCCTCTTTTAGCTGAACAAGATCTTCCAGTGGCTCTGTGCCAACCTTCTTTTTTGGAGAAGCTTTCTCCATCGTAGGTTATCTCTCTCTAGATGCATGAGATGACGATAGCTTGTTATTGAAGATGCAAATACATAACTATAAAATGATTTTGGGTTCTATTGTGTAAGTGATTAACACATTTACCTGAGATGAACCTCTAGTCCTCATAGGCCATGATCGAGGTGGGGTAGGTGTCTGTGGAGTTAGGGAAGGCGCATGCCAAGCTGGGAAAGGTGCATGCGGCGTTTGTGGAGTCTTCATCATCTTTAAGATATGCAATGTATATGGGAATGTGCTCCTCCTCCCTTTTTTTGCATCCATCTACAAATGTTTCACACTTAGTCTCATATTGTATTGCACGTACATATACCAAGTAGTCTAACCACTTGTGTGACAATCCATTCCTTAACTTGATGTTAATCAAGGCAAATGTGCGCTAGTTCCCTTTACACCCACTGGAGGACAATGTTTGAGATATATGAATTTAATTGCAATTGCCCTTTGTAGAGGTAGGAAAATGGTTCCTATGCCACGTACCACCTTCTCTATTTATGTGTTAGGGGAAGTCGCCTTGCACCCATGGAGGCCTGCAAACACCAGAAGCTGGAAGGGCGTCAGAAGGAGTCCCAGGTGTTACCCCAAGGGACAACCCTCCGATGCTTAAGTTAGCAACAGATTAATGAAGAACAGAGAAGAGTGAGAGAGAGAGGGAGAGAAGGAAATCATAGTCGAAAGCTGAAGGGCCGTATAGATCCTCAAAACGAGTGCTCGCCACTCCCAGTGTTCACTCGGTGAGTGCTCGCTGGGTGGTAAGGTCGCCAGAGGAGAGCTTCCCTTTCAGCGTAGATCGTTGGGCTTCCCTCTCGTAGTGTAGTAGGGCTAGTAGCTCTATTCTTTTGTGTAGTAGGTTTTGGCAGAATCATTCACCGTGTCTCTCTTCTCTGTTGTTCCCCTTCTTATAGGGGTTGTCTTGGAGCGAGGTGCCTTATCCCTTGATGGGAAAGGCGTAAGTAGTGGAGCAACTCCTTTCCGCTATAGCGGCGGGACTTTCCCGTTGGAGAGCGAATACCCCGACGTCGGCTGGTCCCGAGACGAGTCTTACGGTACTCATGGGTCATGCTCGCCCGTTATGGGGTCAGGGCCATCGTGGTAGGGGACAACGGTCGGTCGCCGAATGGGTCCTCCGGTGACTAATGCGCTTTCCTGTGCTGTAGAATCTAATGTCGAAGCTGGGTTGGGCCGTGCGTTGGCGGGCCGTTCACATCAGGCGCCTCTTGGGCGCGCTAAGGGGATGGATCTGATTTGGGCCTACCGCTATTGGGCTGTCCATGGGCCAAACCGGATTTACCCTCCTCACTTCCCCCCTACTGTTGGCTACCGAGCACTCTACAGGGAGCCGAGAGTAGAACATGAGAGGATATGTCGGAGCGTAAGATTTGAGGTTGATCCCTTCATTGGTGTGGGAGTCGATGTGTTCGGCGCCATGCTTGGCACGCAAGGTGCCTCTGGCCACAATCATGACCGGGGCTCTGTCTTTTCTGGGGGCGTAGGCTCGAACGGGTGTCTGGCGTTGACGGCCGTACCATGATGGTGACGGGTGCCTTTTCATCTGCCTCCCGAGGGGCCAGTGCTGATGGGCATTTACAAGAACCGTCATAGGGTCTCTTTTTAGACTCCATCCAAGTCTGCTGCCTGTCGTGTTCGTCGTAGGCGTCCTCTTCCTCTGTCGGTGAGGACCTTCTTTTCTCTTGCGTTTGCCATCTTCTGCGACTATGCCTCCTCGGAGGAGGAATCTTCGTGCCAGTCCTTCTTTTTCTGTCGAGGAGGTATCTCCTAGCCGAGGTAGCACGCCGAGCACTTCAGGTGCGAGAGCTAGTTGTCCTGACTCCCCACCATTAGTGGCGTATAAGGTGGTCTGAGAGCGGCGAGAGGCTTTCCAAATCCCACCCGACTTTGACATCATTTTTTCGACTGTGGACGACGACCAGATGAGTCTCCCTTTGGGCGGGTTTATGATCCATGTGGCCTCTCTCCAGGCGGGCTTTCGCTTGCCCGTTCACCCCTTCATTGCGTCCATCCTTCACCAATACGGGTGACGTCCTGGGGAGTTGTCTCCCATCTCTTATTATATTCTTTATGTGTTTATCTATGCGTGCCGGAGAGCGTCGGTGGAGCCTAGCATCCATCTTTTCTGGCATTTCTATCTTATCCAGCGCTACCCGACCGACATTGCCTTTGCCTATTTCAAGGCTCGGTCTGTTCGGAACCTCATCCGAGTCTCCTCCGCCAGGGCTAACCTCAAGGGTTGGTCGCAGCGGTATGTGTACATTACTGAGTCGAGTGACTACGATCACTTTGGCAATTGGAGGTTTAGGGGTACCCCTCCTATCTGGGCCGATAAGAAGCCTCCAACCAACGTCGAAGATCGCAAGAAAGTTGACGCCATCCTCCGATTTTGCATGGTCGATGCATACTTCGTGCTGACTCCGAGGCTGCTCCGGGAGCTGGGATTGAGTCCTCCATTGCCACAGGGTGTTGGGACGGTGCGATGGATATAGAGGGGGGGTGAATGTATCCCCTTCCAAAAATATTACCCAAATTAAAAACAATAAGCCTGCTGCTAGATACAATTGCGGAATAAGAACTATAGAGTTTAATTAAACATTTGATCGACCAGATGAACTGCTAACTATACTAGTGGAACCTGATGAAGACTAATGCCGAAGGTAGAATAGTGGAAACCAAACACACTTACCAAAATATGTAATGCTCAAGGTCATTGCAGATAGAAACAAGAGTGTTCATACAACCTGTGAAAGAGGTAGAAGACAAGGAGCAAACGCACAAATCAAACAACCACTGCACGGTAGATTTTTTAGATGGTTTGGTCCACAGACGTACGTCCACCCCTCACTCCAAACTGGAGTGAGGCTTCCACTAGCACAAGCTAGAACCGCAAACTCAGTCTGCAACAAGTGCTGCCAAACAGCTTGACCAGGGGAACAACCTCCCCTCTTCCTCCCAATCAGAGGGCAACCGCTAGTGACTACCAGTCACTAGAAACCAGAGACCAAGGTCTCTCTTCCTCCACCCAGGAGGGAACCCACCTGGACTTGCAACCCACAAGACCAGAACCGGAGACGAATCTCCCTTCCTCCAACCCAGAGGGAAACCCACAAGTGACTCCCAGCCACTTGCAAACCAGAGGTCACGGACCTCTCTTCCTCCACACCAGAGGGAACCACTAGAGACTACCCAGTCACTAGCAAAACCGGAGAACAAGTCTCCCTTCTCCTGAGGCCACAGGAGGAACCCCGATCCCAAACAAGGGAATCAGAAGAACAAGGTGAATAGAAGGAAAGAACAAAATAAAAAGCTAACACAAAGGAAAAACACAGCAAATGTAAAGCTGGAAATGAGACACACTAAGTAGCTCTCGCAGGAGCAAAACTGGTTTGGATTTGATCCAATGCCAGACAGACGAATCTTCAATGAAGGCTTCTTTCTTCTTCTCAACAAACTCTCTCTCTCTCTCTTCTTCTTCTCAGTATCAGGCTCACACTATTCTTCTTCTTCTTCACTCTTGATCTCAATCTCTTTTTCTTTTTCTTCTTCTGCTTTCAGCCTCTCTACTGCTGCTCTCTCCTTTTTCTTCTTCTGCCGTTTTCTGCTCTCTGCCTCTACTTCGATCACTCTTCCTTGATCTTGATCAGTCTTCTTCATGTGGAAGAAGCTCTATATTTATACCAGCCGCAGCTAGGGCGTGTGTAGAGCTTGTGCCCTCTTGTCCTTGAATCACGTGCCAGGTGCCAACCTCGGATCACGTGCCCAGCCATCTTTCTTCTCGAAGTGTATACCTGTGACACAATCATAAGAGAGTATCAGATGGATGTATAGACTTGGTTAAGGCTTTTAACAAAGTGTGTATAGACATGAATGCTGCATATAGGCAAGTATGTACAGTGTGAGAATGTGTAGACTTGAGTACCTTCATGCGACCTCAGTGTATAGACTTTAACTTGAAAGATGTTCAGACTTTAAGTGCTGAAGTGTGTACATTCTCTGTTTGTTCGAGCATGCTACAATGTGTAGACTTATGAACTGATGCAGACACATGCTGTATGGACTTTGATGCAAAGACTGGAGTGTGACGGATGTATAGACTTTAGAAGATGAAGCATGCACAGGCCAAACGATGTACATACTTTGCCAATATGAGACACTGTACAGACTTTGTTGTATAGACTTGATGCATTGTATGGACTTGGTGTGTGCAGGGCAGGCAGTCAATGTATAGACTTCATGATGCAAGCGACAAAGTATATACTTAACGATGCAAGCGATGTATAGACTTTGATGCCCAAAGGCAATGTAGAGTCTTGTACAGTTCAGCTGCCAATGTATAGACTTTGATGCCCAAAGGCAATGTATAGACTTTGAAGACTCGAAGCCCATGATGTATAGACTTTGAAGCATGTGAATGAGACAATGTATAGACTTGGCTTCGTGCTAGCTACAGGACAATGTCTAGACTTGATGCAGCTTCAAAGCACAATGTGCAGACTTTACCAATGTATAGACTTGGGGTTCTGAACGTAGGTAAAGACTGGGAATGTATAGACTTGATGAATGGCTTGAAAGCAACAGGACAGTGTATAGACTTGGAAGGTTCAGCGGTGGATGTACAGACTTCACGTAAGCAAGCTACAGTGCAATGTATGGACTTGATCTCAAGGAATGGCTGTACAGACTTTGAGTGAAGGCATGAACAGTGAATCAATGTATAGACTTGCAGAACAAACGTTGCACATATGCCATGAATGTATAGACCTGTTCGATGAATGCATGAACAGTGAATCAATGTATAGACTTGCAGAACAAATGTTGCACATATGCCATGAATGTATAGACCTGTTCGATGAATGCATGAACAGTGAATCAATGTGTAGACTTCCAATGCCTTCGTCAAATGCGATATACAGACTTGGCAAGTCCCAGGCCGATGTATAGACTTGCAGTGCAATGTTCACACGACTGGGCGATGTACAGACTTGGTGAGCGCCAAGCGATGTACAGACTTCAACGACTCATGCAACCAGACACGTGAAAGCATAGACAGTGTACAGACTTAGTGCAAATAGGATGTGCAGACTTGTGGCATGCAATGTCTAGACTTGATATGAAGGAATGCACAATGTCTAGACTTGATGGACAATGCAACAGGCAATGCTGACTGATGTATAGACTCTGAATGAGTGACATGCGTAGACTTGTTTTGAACCACGCACAATGTATAGACTTGCAATACCATGAAGGCAGGCTGTATAGACTTGAAGTAATGCATGCAGGTGACAATGTATATACTTGCTGTCAACAAGTGTACGGACTAAGCATGCATACAATAATGATGTGTAGACTTGGGTGTGTGTGTGCTGTACAGACTTAAATGCAAACAGGATGCTTGTGTATGCATGAGGGCAATGTACAGATTTGCGAATCTGGGGGGTCGACCCATCTGGAAGGGGGGTCGACCCACTTCTGTCTAGACTATGCTGACTGATGTATAGACTTGCATATGCATGGAGAGGCAAGGCAATGTATAGACTATGGCATGAATGAGAGTGCAGACTATATGACTGATGCAATGAAACACCGAGAATGTACAGACTTTCAGGCACAATGAACATGGACCGATGAAGTGAATGCATATAGCAGATATGAACTGAATGTATGCAGGAGAACTAACAGAGCATTACCTGATCTGAGCATTAACCTTACCTGTCATGATTTGACTTTGACTTGGGTTAACTTTATGACCTGTGAGTCATCCTTACACCTGTTTTGACAGTTTCTCATAATGCAACAGGATTATATCATCAAGGATGTAAACATAATGAGGCATAATACTGTCATCATCAAAACTCCAGAACCACAGGGGACACATCAATCTCCCCCTTTTTGATGATGGCAATATTATGAGTCATTGCAATAGATTCATCATGATGATTATGAAATACCATATAACATGCACCACAGATATGACAGAGTTCATGAACATGCACCACAGAAAAACTCAATCAGAAGTGAGCATTGTAAAACACCATGTGATGCAAGTGTTGATTGATGCAAATGATGACTCACAAAAGTTCTCCCCCTTTTGACAACATCAAAAAGAATGGAATGTTCATTGACTGTTGAAGGAGCTATTATGCAATGCTGTGAGTTACAGTCATCAAAAACTCCCCCTGACAAGATACTCTCCTGAATGAACATTGAACCACAGGGACATGCAAGAATTCTCCCCCTTAGATGGACAGTAATTGGAATGAAGCTCAGGACATAAAGAAGTCAGCAGTCAGGTCTGAAGTAATGGAGTCCACTGTGAGAAAGAAAGCACTCAGAATGAATGAGAAAGGTTTTCAATGGGATATCAATTTCATAAATCTGATTAAACAGGTATTTTAGACTCTTCTATTATAGAGATTTATGAATGATCTTCATTAACAAGTCAGATCAGAATATGATGTATGCAAGGCTTGTTCATTAGCATTCTGTTCTCATATCTGAAATCAGTTTTAATAAAAGTGAACCTAGCTTTCATATTGAAAGTCTTGTTTGATCTTCTTCTTTCTTACTCACTCAATTTTAAAGATTCCTTTAAGAGATGCAATCAATAGTAATGAAGTTAAACACATAAGAAAAGATTTGTTTCTGTCAAGGGTTCCAATAGAATATTTCTTTTGCACACTTTTTCAAATGATAAACTAGATCAGCAACAATTTTTATAACATTCTTCATGAGCACTTGAGTTTAGTACACCCTTGTAACTAGAGGATACACGTTGTTTAGACGTCCGTATCCCTAAGCACTTGGAAGGACTAACTGTCATGCTTCATAGGAACAGAGATTGCATTTACACTTCATGACACACTACAAATTATTTCTTTGATGAGTGAGATGTATTTCTCAGTGTGCATGCCATTGCTCTGCAAGATTATCAATCATTCTTAAGCAGAGTTAACTATGGCACCTCATCACACAGTCCTTTGGACATGGTTTCTCAGTGACCAAAGTCATTGCTCTGACAAGATTTACCCTTGGACATGTTCCATATTCTCATATGTTTAAAACAATACTAATTTCATGCATATCAAACAAGGAGTATCATGATCTCAGAATTTTTCAGAATCCAGAAGAGTTTAAAAGACACAACATGAAAATGTTGGTTAAAGTTTATTAAGACTAACTCAGATATTTTCAAGATATGTTCATAAGCAAACACAAGACATACATGCAACATCAACCGGCTGAAAGAGTCAGACATTCATAGTCCTATATAATAGAAGATTCCTCTTTAAGTTATTTTCAGATTTATGATCAGGATATGCACAGAGAAATCTTTCTGAATTTTCAGGGAAGGCCGAAACATTTTAAAGAACAGCCAATTCAACAGATACCAATGGATAGGTTGAGTGAAAGTGGCTGATAACAGTTGAAGCAGGAAGCTGAAATGTGTTGCATTACACATTCATCACAGGGATTTAAGCAAGATAGCAGTTCAATCTGAAGAAGGGAAGTTCAGTTGATAGAATATGAATAATGCTCCCCCTAAATGTATGCATGATCTAGCATTCCTAAATGTATGCAACTCCGACCTATGGTACCAGGCGGAGGACTTGGTCTAAAGACCACCTCACACATAGCAAGCACTTCCAGACAGAATTCATCTGCCCTTTAGTATCTCACTATTTATATACCAAGAGTCATGCATGTCAATCCAATGCAGATGCAGTTCTGTATGCATCTTAAGCTGACAATATGCTACTTATATGCGATTGTGAATGCATGTGCATGTCAAATGTGTAGATGAACATTTTAATCATGAGACATCATCCAAGCAACATATTTATTCAATTCACCTTTTCAGATTTTTCAGAATGCAATTTGTTTTCAGTGATTATGCATTTTAACAAATATCAAACAACTGCAATTGGCATATGTATGCATCAAATGCAGACAACCTTTAAACTCATGTATGCACCAGTGCATGATCAGAAAAAAAATGCAAATGGCAGATGCAGTTATGGACATGTATGCATGAGATCTTTATTGACATATTAAGCATGATGATCAGCTAAAAGAAAAAAAATTCAGGTGAACAAGCATTTAAACAGCAGATTTGGGGTTTTACCAAACTTTGGATGCCTTGGTTTATTTGACCCCCTTTTATTCCTCATCCCCAAGGCATACCTGCAAAGCACATATCTCATTTTGTGTTTCTAGGTACCCAAGACTTCTTGGGTCCTACATTATTAGTAACACCTCTGATAGGTGCTTTCCATAATCTTTGGGCATGTAAGTCATCAGATTTCATTAAACGACAGTCACTCATGAAGTGCCCAAACTGCCCACAATAATAACAGGAAGCAACATGCTTTGATTTATTGTTATGTAGACAATTATTAGCATGGAATTTTTGTGCAGGTGCATACTGGTTTCTATTTTTATTATGGAAGTTGTTCCTGTTAATCTTACCAAACATGTTTTCCTTAGAAGGATGTCTAGCATATTTGAAATTTGTCCGCCTATCTTGAAGATGCCAAGAGTCCTTGACTGTATGGCCATGCTTTCCACATTGAGAGCAGCTAATTGGATTTCTTCTGAAAGAGCCTGACCAGCATTCAGTGGCCTTGTGACCAAATTTGTTACAGTTATAGCAAGTGATGTGCTGGTTTATAGGAGCAAATTTGTTCTTATTAAAATCATGCTGGCTTGCAGGGAATTTAGCTTGATATGAATGAAATGTTTTCTTACCACTTACAAACCAGCACTGTGCAATCGTGTGTCCTAATTTGCCACAGTGAGAACATTCTATTTTCTTTTTCTGAGATGAAGAATTTTCATTATGAGATTTCCTGGCATTCAAATCATCTAGTTCCATTAATCTACACTCATGCATCAGATGGCCAAACTTGTGACAGTAATGATAAATCATTTTCTTTTTAGATGCATGTGAGTGTGTGGGTGAATCATGCAGAGTGGGAAGAGAAACATGTTGATTCTTTTCTTTCTATTTTTCTATTGTTTCCTTTTGAGCAGATGACTGATAACCAGGAAGGTTCTGAGGGCTGAGAGAAGTTGAGCTGGACACAAAGGAAGTTTGAACTTTGTTTTGAAAACTCTTCTTGTTTGAGAGGTTATAGCCCAACCCTTCCTTCTGAAAATTAACCTTAGTTCCTAGAATCTTGTCCAGATTATCTTTTCCGTCCATAAATTTTGACAAGAAATTATTCAAATCTTCAATTTCATTTTCCAAAGAAACGATGTGTATTTCATAACTGGCAATCTCTTGTTCATTGCAATTTACACATTCGCTTAGCACCTTGTTTGCAATTTTACATTCCTCAATTTCTTGTTCCATATTTCTCAATTTTTCAGATTCTTCAATGTAAACAGATTTTCCTTTTTCTAAGAGAAGAAGTTTCTCTGACATAGCAGTGTTCAACAGCTTCAATCCTTCAACCTCTTTGGTTAGTTTGTCATTTTTTGATTTCAGATTTTCAATTTCTTCAACAGAGCCTTTATCAATTTTCATTGAGCTCATTTTATCATTCAGCTCTTCCTCTATCTGTTCAAGCTCCAGAATCTTGTTTAACAGATCTTTGTTTTCTTTCTTTAGGGAAACAATAAACTCCTTCTGCCATTCTAAATTTGAGTGAAGATTTTCATTTATTTCCTTGAGAAATGGACACTCATTGCATGCAGATTTATCAGAACATATTGTTTGAACCTGGAGTTTTTCACATTGTTTCCTAAGACATTCATTTTCAGATTTTAGAACATCCAATTCAGCGCTAACAGAATCAAATTCTTTCAACAGTTTTTCATTCTGAACTAAATTATTAACATGAAACTGATCATCCTCAATCGAGCTAAGTTTTCCTTTTAGTTCAGAAATTTCACATACAAGTTCTTGATTTTCTTCTTTAACTAAGCCAATTTGTTTCTTAAGCACTTGGACTTCAGACAAGCATGCATCATAGGACTATTTCTATTTTAAGCAATTTTCACATGAGGACTCTGAGCTATTCAGATCAATTTTCTTTTTCATTTTTTTATATTATTTTCTTAGCATCTCATGTGACTCAAGTAACTCACCATATGCACCCTGCCAATCATCTAAAGAAAAATTCTCGAAGATGTTTACCTCATCATCATCCTCTTCTTCATTTTGGCTGCCACTTTGATTACTTCTGTTAGCCATCATGCAGCTGTCTTCATTTATCCTGTGAGCTCGCTTCAGCACATCCAGAATGTCCTTAGCAGACCTGCAATCATAAAGACAGGAGTGTAAGGCTCTATCAGTGGCTGCTTTCATCAGATTGAAGGCTTTCTGATTTTCTCCATCCTTTGATATGTGGCTGTTGGTCCAGTTGGACACTTTCTTTGGTAATGTGTGAGGACCATGTGAAATTAACTTCCACAGATCAGGATTAACTGCATCAACATAATTGCGCAGACTGACAAACCACACATTAAAATTAGAACCATTGAAAACCGGTGGATCACCCATGAAAACAGATCAGATAAATGCAACAGGAATAATGAAGCACCAAAAGCTAGAAAGCACCAAGATAGCAGGATCGAATCTACAGGTCGCTGGACCTTCTATGCAGACAACCCGCTCTGATACCAATTGTTGGGATGGTGCGATGGATATAGAGGGGGGGTGAATGTATCCCCTTTCAAAAATATTGCCCAAATTAAAAACAATAAGCATGCTGCTAGATACAATTGCGGAATAAGAACTATAGAGCTCAATTAAACATTTGATCGACCAGATGAACTGCTAACTATACTAGGGGAACCTGATGAAGACTAATGCCGAAGACAGAACAGTGGAAAGCAAACACACTTAGCAAAATATGTAATGCTCAAGGTCACTGCAGATAGAAACAAGAGTGTTCATACAACCTGTGAAAGAGGAAGAAAACAAGGAGCAAACACACAAATCAAACAACCACTACACGGTATATTTTTTAGGTGGTTCGGTCCACAGACCTACGTCCACCCCTCACTCCAAATCGGAGTGAGGCTTCCACTAGCACAAGCTAGAACCGCAGACTCAGTCTGCAACAAGTGCTGCCAAACAGCTTGACCATGGGAACAACCTCCCCTCTTCCTCCCAACCGGAGGGCAACCGCTAGTGACTACCAGTCACTAGAAACCAGAGACCAAGGTCTCTCTTCCTCCACCCGGGAGAGAACCCACCTGGACTTGCAACCCACAAGACAAGAACCGGAGACGAATCTCCCTTCCTCTAACCCGGAGGGAAACCCACAAGTGACTCCCAGCCACTTGCAAACCAGAGGTCACGAACCTCTCTTCCTCCACACCAGAGGGAACCACTAGAGACTACCCAGTCACTAGCAAAACAGGAGAACAAGTCTCCCTTCTCTTGAGACCATAGGAGGAACCCCGATCCCAAACAAGGGAATCGGAAGAACAAGGTGAATAGATGGAAAGAATAAAATAAAAAGCTAACACAAAGGAAAAACACAGCAAACGTAATGCTGGAAATGAGACACACTAAGTAGCTCTCGCAGGAGCAAAACTGGTTTGGATTTGATCCAATGCCAAATAGACGAATCTTCAATGAAGGCTTCTTTCTTCTTCTCCACGAACTCTCTCTCTCCCTCTTCTTCTTCTCAGTATCAGGCTCACACTATTTTTCTTCTTCTTCACTCTTGATCTCAATCTCTTTTTCTTTTTCTTCTTCTACTTTCAGCCTCTCTGCTACTGCTCTCTCCTTTTCTTCTTCTGCCTTTTTCTGCTCTCTGCCTCTACTTCGATCACTCTTCCTTGATCTTGATCAGTCTTCTTCATGTGGAAGAAGCTCTATATTTATACCAACCGCAGCTAGGGCGTGTGTAGAGCTTGTGCCCTCTTGTCCTCGAATCACATGCCAGGTGCCAACCTCGGATCACGTGCCCAGCCATCTTTCTTCTCGAAGTGTATACCTGTGACACAGTCATAAGAGAGTATCAGATGGATGTATAGACTTGGTTAAGGCTTTTAACAAAGCGTGTATAGACATGAATGTTGCATATAGGCAAGTATGTACAGTGTGAGAATGTGTAGACTTGAGTGCCTTCATGCGACCTCAGTGTATTGACTTTAACTTGAAAGATGTTCAGACTTTAAGTGCTGAAGTGTGTACAGTCTCTGTTTGTTCGAGCATGCTACAATGTGTAGACTTATGAACTGATGCAGACACATGCTGTATGGACTTTGATGCAAAGACTGGAGTGTGACGGATGTATAGACTTTAGAAGACGAAGCATGCACAGGCCAAACGATGTACAGACTTTACCAATATGAGACACTGTACAGACTTTGTTGTATAGACTTGATGCATTGTATGGACTTGGTGTGTGCAAGGCAGGCAGTCAATGTATAGACTTCATGATGCAAGCGACAAAGTATAGACTTAACGATGCAAGCGATGTATAGACTTTGATGCCCAAAGGCAATGTATAGACTTGTACAGTTCAGCTGCCAATGTATAGACTTTGATGCCCAAAGGCAATGTATAGACTTTGAAGACTCGAAGCCCACGATGTATAGACTTTGAAGCATGTGAACGAGACAATGTATAGACTTGGCTTCGTGCTAGCTACGAGACAATGTCTAGACTTGATGCAGCTTCAAAGCACAATGTGCAGACTTTACCAATGTGTAGACTTGGGGTTCTGAACGTAGGTAAAGACTGGGAATGTATAGACTTGATGAATGGCTTGAAAGCAACAGGACAGTGTATAGACTTGGAAGGTTCAGCGGTGGATGTATAGACTTCACCTAAGCAAGATACAGTGCAATGTATGGACTTGATCTCAAGGAATGGCTGTACAGACTTTGAGTGAAGGCATGAACAGTGAATCAATGTATAGACTTGCAGAACAAACGTTGCACATATGCCATGAATGTATAGACCTATTCGATGAATGCATGAACAATGAATGAATGTATAGACTTGTAGAACAAATGTTGCACATATGCCATGAATGTATAGACCTGTTCGATGAATGCATGAACAGTGAATCAATGTATAGACTTCCAATGCCTTCGTCAAATGCGATGTACAGACTTGGCAAGTCCCAGGCCGATGTATAGACTTGCAGTTCAATGTTCACACGACTGGGCGATGTACAGACTTGGTGAGCGCCAAGCGATGTACAGACTTCAACGACTCATGCAACCAGACACGTGAAAGCACAGACAGTGTACAGACTTAGTGCAGACAGGATGTGCAGACTTGTGGCATGCAATGTCTAGACTTGATATGAAGGAATGCACAATGTCTAGACTTGATGAACAATGCAACAGGCAATGCTGACTGATGTATAGACTCTGAATGAGTGACATGCGACAGACACTGTGCAGACTTGTTTTGAACCACACACAATGTATAGACTTGCAATACCATGAAGGCAGGCTGTATAGACTTGAAGTAATGCATGCAGGTGACAATGTATATACTTGCTGTCAACAAGTGTATGTACTAAGCATGCATACAACAATGATGTGTAGACTTGGGTGTGTGTGTGCTGTACAGACTTAAATGCAAACAGGATGCTTGTGTATGCATGAGGGCAATGTACAGACTTGCGAATCTGGGGGGTCGACCCATCTGGAAGGGGAGTTGACCCACTTCTGTCTAGACTATGTTGATTGATGTATAGACTTGCATATGCATGGAGAGGCAAGGCAATGTATAGACTATGGCATGAATGAAGAGTGCAGACTGTATGACTGATGCAATGAAACATCGGAGAATGTACAGACTTTCAGGCACAATGAACATGGACCGATGAAGTGAATGCATATAGCAGATATGAACTGAATGTATGCAGGAGAACTAACAGAGCATTACCTGATCTGAGCATTAACCTTACCTGTCATGATTTGACTTTGACTTGGGTTAACTTTATGACATGTGAGTCATCTTTACACCTGTTCTGACAGTTTCTCATAATGCAACAGGATTATATCATCAAGGATGTAAACATAATGAGGCACAATACTGTCATCGTCAAAACTCCAGAACCACAGGGGACACATCACAGGGTACTGGCTTCCATTCCTCGTCGTGTTCTGGTTAATGGCGGATTAGGCTAACCTATTCTTGCTTTGCTTTCAGGGGTGCTCGAAATTCTAGTGTGGAGCTACGAGATCGTCAAGTTGCCGCAGTGCGCTCTTCACCAGATGGATCACGTTGCGCCGGGGGCCGGCCAGGTGACAATTGTCACCCTCCAGGCTAAGGTTGCTTTCACTCCGGGGAGGTTGCAATTTCTGGTCCCTACCAGTGTCCCTATGGTGCGTTCACCAGTAGTGCCCGCGGCCGACGAGGGGTCGAGCCCTGGGGGGGACCCTCTTGAGGGAACTGCTAGCACAGTTGAAGAAGAGTCCGCCATGGCTGGCGATAGTTGTGCCCTCCTATCCGACGAGGATCTGATGGCGCTGGACAACCAGCGTCGTGCGAGGAAGAGAGGAAGGGTTTCTACCCCAGCCCAGGGCTGCGCACCGCCTCCTCCGTAGTCTAAGCCCCCTCATTCTGAGGCTCCGTCGCCGCCATGGACCGATCAGTCGGCGGTTTCTTCTCCTTGGTCGGCCTCCGTGGCATGGGGGCGTGATGGGGGCAAAGCCCCCGCTACCGACGTTAATTCCCCTCCTCCCTCGGAGGTCCCCTTGCGACGACAGTCCTGGCCGCCCGAGGTGACGACGTCCAGGCTTTCTGAGGTCGTGACGATCGTTGCCCTTATGGGAAGGAGCATTCGTCGGCACGAGCGCACTGATGAGCTTGGCCCCGAGGCCGAAGAGAGGTTGGTGGCTCTGGCTGCCCAGGGTGTGTGTTCGGTTACCCATGCCCTTGGCTTGTGGAGGTATCACTTCGATGCTCTCGCTCGGAAGCTGGAGACCAGCCAGGCCTCTCAAGCGGAGCTCTTTTCCAACGGTGAGGCACTCGAGGAGTGCTTGAAGGGGTCTGAGGTCGCCAACGCCGGGCTCTATGAACAGCTACATCAGCAGGGGTTGGCCCTTGCCAGAATGGAGCGAGACCGCGATTTCTTCCACGTTCGGGCGGAAATGGCCGAAGCATGTGCAGTCAAGCTAGGGGCACAAGTCTAGGACTTCATGACCCATGCTCAAGAGGTCGAGGTGGAGCTTGCGGGGATGTGCTCGTCGATGTCTACTACTGGCGAGGAGGCGGTGAAGAGCTTCCGCTCCTCTTCGGTTTATCGGGATGAGCTGACCGTGGTTGCTTTGGAGTTCTACGGGCCGGCCTGCGATCGTGGATTCTGGGAGGGTTGGAGCACTGCTATTAAAGCAACAGCAGAGAGCCTTGGCGTTGTGGTCCCGACTCTTCTCCCTCCCTCAACACGCTATGGCCCAGAGGTCGACGACGGTGAAGGGGAGCCTGGCGACGAAGGGGCTAGTGCCGAAGAGTCGGTGCCGGGCCCGAGCGTGGATGAGTGAGCACCCGTCGAGGCCTCGACCGTGGGGGACCATGTGGTATACTTGGTCGATGATCTTTCTCCCTCCGGAGCTGTTTCTGCACGTGAGCCTGAAGAGCCCAAGGCACATGATGATGTACTCAGGGAGAACCCTTGAGAGGGTGCCCCCCACTTTCTTTTAATTTCTTTTATCTTTTCCAAGGCGGTAGCTTTTCCCTTGTAATCTTTCTATCTTGGAATAGTAGCCTTTCCTTTATTTCGCAACTCTTGAGATTTCTTTCATGTATTTTCCTTCCCTCTGAATGGCTGTGAGATCCCCTAGGGATACGAATCGGCACCTTTGAGAGGGACTCTGAAAGGGCATGACTTTCGGGATCCGTCACTTCGGTTTCTGTGGATTTGCTTGAGGCGGTGATGGTGAGAGTCCTCATTCTTTTGGGGACTTCGCTCCTCCTTATAAATCACGGCTTTTGTGGTGAGCTCTTGGCCATCTCTAGCCTGGTGGGTTTTTAGGAGAGAGTCCTTCTGCGGGATGTCATCAGGAGAGTCTGGTACTTCATTCGACGATGGATCTCAACAGGCCCATCGTCAACCCTTGATCCTTCGGAGGGAGCCCCTCTCAGCACTGTGGCAGCCGTGGCCAGAGCCGGGAGTGCATGGCCCTGCCTCCGAGTACTACTGGCTCGGATATTTGGATGGCTGGTGGGAAACTTTGGATAGAGTCAATTGATTGTACACCGGAAGGGGGGTTCTGCTTCTTGAGCTGGACAAGTTCCGTCCTTAAGGGGACGGGGAATCTCCCTGTATTTACCCTTCCTGCTGGTGGACGAGGCTCCTTTCTTGCTCATCTTGTTTTCATGGTGCATGATTGCCCCTCTCCTGTTCTTTGAATTGTAGATGCGCGATGAGACGTTTCCTGTTGCTGGAGCATCTTCCTTTTGGCGGGAAGGGACATATGAGGGCGCGGAAGCTATTTTCCCTTCTTCCACTCTCCGGGTACGCAACGAGGTATCCTTCCGAGTGAAGGGGAGCGCTTCTTTGCTTGAAGATAACGGCAAGCGGAGCAGTAGGACTGGCTTGCCAGTGGCATGGCCAGTGGGCTGCGTCAGCCTTCGTAATGTGTGGGCCTCGTTGCTCCACTGCCCCTCGTCAACTAGGGGTGGTTGGGTCGGCTGACCTAGCTTTCCTGGTGCAGGTCTCTCTACCAGTGGCATCCCTGTTGGTCCGCTTCCATGGAACAAAAGGGATGCTAGGTGCGGACTTCTCATGAGCGGGTTGAGGGATGGAGGGTTTGGCCCTCTTCTCTGGCATAGGTGGCTCCCTCTGTTGGTCCGTTTCGCCAGAACAAGTAACCGAGGGGCGGCCGTTTGTTCATGGACAAGAGAGATGATAGGTGTCCGCTCAACTGTTGGCGGGTGATCGAACGACGGCGGTGCCCAAGAGACAGGAGATTGAGGTTGCATGTAGCGATGATTGGGTGCATTTTATCTTTTCACACGCTTGTAAACTGGTCACGTGAGGGTGACCTGTCGATCTCTGGCAGCTTGTATCTTGACTAAAGGAATAAAAATTCTTTAACTTGAGTCGATGGTCATGGTGTACCTTTTGCTGGAAGGCTTCTGCATGTCTTTGGGTGACTTTTCCACGTGCATGCTCCGCAATATCTACGTATTCCATTTATTTGCTGCCATCACTTTTAAGGAGAGCGGTGCTCGCCTCTAAAGAACCCTTAGGCTACCTTCTCATTTTCAAGGGGAGCCGTGCTCACCTCTAGGGAACCCTTGGGTTACCTTCTCATTTTCAAGGGGAGCCATGCTTGCCTCTAGGAAACCCTTGGGTTACCTTCTCGTTTTCAAGGGGAGCCATGCTCGCCTCTAGGAAACTCTTAGGTTACCTTCTTGTTTTTAAGGGGAGCTGTGCTCGCCTCTAGGGAACCCTTAGGTTACCTTCTCGTTTTCAAGGGGAGCTGTGCTCACCTCTAGGGAACCCGTAGGTTACCTTCATGGAGTATGGCTGGTGACGATTCATTGGAAGAATTTTCTGAGGTTTACAGAGTTCCATGCCCTGGGTACCTCTCCCCCCCAAGCGTTGCTAGCCTGTACACTCCTTTGCTAAGTACTTCGGCTACTGTGTATGGGCCTTCCCATTTTGGTGCGAGTTTTTCGGTGGCACCCCTTGGGTCGGCCACGCTTCCTCATCATAGTACCAAATCTCTAGGGAAGAAGTGATGTTCTTTGACTCGGGCGTTGTAGTATTGGGCCAGCTTCTGTTGGTATGCTGCAAGCTTTACTTGCGCGCTTGCCCTATCCTCTTCGAGGAGGTCTAAGTTTTCTCGCATTGCCTGATTGTTCCTGGCCTCATCAAAATGTCCCACTCTTAACGAGGGGTGTGCTATCTTTACCGGTACTACCGCTTCTGCACCGTACGCCAGGTGGAACGGCGTTTCTCTGGTGGCGGCCCTGGTAGTGGTACGGTGGGCCCATAGGATGTTTGGAATTGAGTCATTCCACGAGTCACCTGCTTGATCTAGTCGAGTTTTGATGCCGTGGAGGAGCATCCTGTTGGCTTTTTCCACCAGCCGGTTGGCCTGGGGATGTCCCACCGACGTGTAGTGGTTCCAAATCCCCAGCTCCACGCATTTCTCCTAGAAGATAGTGCTCGCGAACTGCCTGCCGTTGTCAGTTGTGAGAACTCGCGGGATCCCAAACCGATAGATGATACTTCGTAGCACGAACTTCCATGTTGCTTCTCTTGTAATCTTCCCCAATGGTTCAGCGTCGGCCCATTTAGTGAAATAGTCAATGGCGACTATGAGGAATTTCTTCCTCCCTTGTGCCTCGGGAAAGGGACCTAGTATGTCCACCTCCCACCGAGCAAATGGGCGAGCCTCCATCAAGGTGTGAAGCTGGGTAGCCGGCTGATGGTGCTGGTGAGAGAATTTATGGCATTGAGGGCACCTCCGGACATACTCGAGGTAGTCTTGCTGTAAGGTGGGCCACCAGTATCCTTGTCGAATCAGTGTTCGTGCGAGTGCTCCCCCCTACATTGCTTCCGAAGAGCCCTTCATGGACTTCTTGGATGGCTTGGCCGGCTTCCGTGGGGAATAAACACTTCAGCAGAGGAGCCGAGAGGGACCGGCGGTATAACCAGTCATTCACCATTGTGAAGTGAGCCGCACGTGCTCGCATACGTTGGGCTTTGGCGTGGTCGTTTGGGAGTTATTGCCGTAGGAGAAAATCCAGCAGGGGATCCATCCAGGAAGGTTTGTAGTCGATAGCGTTTACCTGGGACGCTGGCTCTTCTATGCTCGGCGTTAGTAATTCTTCCACTAGGATCGACCTTTAGTTGGAGACCGTGGTGGCAGATGCCAGGCGAGATAGGGCGTCTACTCGGACATTCTCCTCCCGTGGGATGTGAACCACCTCGAAGTGGGAGAATTCTTTTACCACAGCCTTGGCCTTCTCTAGGTATTTGATCATGGAGGGCTCGCGTGCTTCGAATTCTCCTCTGACCTGGTTGGCAATGAGCATGAAGTCACTGTATGCTCGCACACTGGACGCCCCCAAGTGTTTCGCCTTGCGCAGCCCAGAGAGGAATGCCTCATACTCAGCCACATTGTTCGTGGTCGGGAAATTGAAGCGCATGGCGTACTGGAGCTCTATTCCCTAAGGGGAAAGTAGGACTAACCCGGCTCTGCTGCTCACTGTGTAGGAAGATCCGTCGACGTACAGTTCCCACATAGGTCCTGAAGACTGCTCGAGCGAGTCTTCTGCGGGTATGGTGCATTCGGTGACGAAATCGGCGAGGACCTGAGCCTTGATCACGGTCGTCGGGCAGAACATGACGTCAAACTCCCCCAGCTCGACGGCCCATTTGACCAGCCGTCTTGAGGCGTCCGGGTTCTGGAGGATTTACCGGAGCGGCTGGTCGGTGAGGACGACAATTGGGTGAGCCAAGAAGTATGGACATAGCTTGTGAGCGACCGTAATGAGGGCTAGGGCAAACTTTTCAGTTCATGAGTACCGAAATTCTGGTCCTTGCAATGCTCGGCTAATGTAGTAGACGGGCTTCATGACACCCGCCTCTTCTCGCGTGAGTATGACGCTTATTATGCTCGGCGTGACAGACAGGTACACGAGTAGCTGTTCTCCCCTTTGTGGTTTCGCGAGGACGGGAGGGGTAGCCAGGTAGTGTTTTAATTCTTCAAATGCCTGCTCGAATTCTTGATCCCAGTCGATCTGGCCTTTCTTCTCCGGCGCTTGATTGGCCTGCTTGATCAGTTGGAAGAAGGGGAGGCATCGCTCGGCGACTCTGGACAGGAACCGAGCAAGGGCGGCAACGTGTCCAGTGAGGCACTGTATGCCCCTCACTCGTTCTGGCTGCTTCATCTCTAGTACTACTCGGATCTGGTAAGGATTGGCCTCGATTCCTCGGTGGGTGACGAGGAAGACTACGAACTTTTCTGACCGCACTCCGAATGCACATTTGGCCGAGTTGAGTTTAATGTTGTACCTCTTGAGGGTGGCGAAGGTTTCTGCCAGGTCTTCTGATGTGACACCACCTTGGGGTGATAATCACATGATCAAATGACTCTTGCACCTAGCAAGCAACCAACGCACGAACCGGTGACTTTACTCGGGCGGACTCACCCGCTAAGCGCACTCTTGTGCCCGTAGGCAAACCGGTGATAGTGGTGAGGGTCCGGGACGGGCCCTTGCTGCTCCGGGGGTTGGCTAGCTTTGGATTGGACTTCTCAAGGGTCCTAGGATGCCCACTCTCATAGGCAGCCAGCACACCGAGGGCGTGGGTGTTAATGGCTCTCTCGCAACTCACCCGCGGTAGTCACTCAATCATAAGCAAATTCGGGTTCGGGCGCTCCACTTACCACCGACGGCACTAAGATGCGATACTAATTAAGCAAAGGAATTTAAGCAAAGAGGAGTGTGCGGTGGCTCACCTGATCGGTGTGAAGACACCGATCCCAGCCGGAGACGAGGGCGAGCGAGGAAGCGTGGGCTTACCCGCACGCCGCGCCGAGAAGCTTTGACCTGAAATTTTAAATGACATGCACTACACCCCATGCAAGGGGGGGATCTTGGGGATGGGAAACCAAAGAATACATCCAATTACTACCTCCACACAGAGAGGGGCCTTCAGCCGGCCAAGCGGGGAGGGGAGAAAGTGATGAAAACACAAGAGAAGAAGCCGATGCCAAATCTGCCCGCTCTCTGCGATAGGGGACAGACAACCAGAGTTGAGGATGCAGATCTTGATCTAGAATTTTGCTGATGACAGGACCAGTGGGAAACTCTTCGTATCTGGAACGGGAATGCCTCAAAATTTTGATAATTTCTTCTGGTGCCGAGGCTTGTCCGGTCAGAGGCTCGAACAGGGTGGCAGCTTCTTGGACTGACAACCTCAGGTTTCCAACAGCAGGAAGAAGAGGATGCCCCGACCGCTCCCAAACTCAGAATCAAGTGCCGTCAAATCCGTTGGAACCATGGACAAGCCCTCTTTGCACCAGAGCTAGCGGGGAAGCCAAACGATTCCAGAGAAGACCAGTGGACTCTGAAAAGTGGTGATAGGTCGGTGTAGACTGTGGGGAAGCAGAACTATGTACCAAGGGAAGAAAATTGGTAACTCTTGAAAAAGAATGCCGATCAGAGTTCCGCTTCTTGATTCTGGAAGTAGACAGGACGTGGAATAACTTTTTAGAAGAACTATTGGCCTGATTCTTCCGAGGTTGGTCGTGGTGAAGCTTCTACTCTGGATCAGGTACTCCATAGGGGCAGCTCTGCGCAGTTGCGGGAGAACGGACCTCTGGGCGACACGGACCTCGGATGGGGATGAGACCACCGTCGTTGCGAAGAAGACAGGAAGACGCTTCCGTGGATAGCTCTTGGGTCTTCAAACTCGTCCGGAGGAAGACGTGGTCACCTCTGCAAGCTGCTACTCTTCTGCAGATCTTCAGTTGAGAGCTGTAGGTTGAAGATGACGGGGGGAATGGGGTATATGGGAGGGGAAATGGGGGTGGATGAGTGTGGGGAAAGCCCGGGCTGTCAGGGGGTCTAGGAGGGGGTGTTCAAAGGTGGGGAAGGGAAGAATGGGGTCTGGAAGGGGGTCTAACAGGTGGTGGGAGGAGGAGCTACGAATTTGGGAAGGTGGGTGAGAGGGAAAGGGTATTTGAAAATGGGTTTAAGGGTGGGATTAAATTTTGGTCTTGGGGGATGGGAAGAGGTGTGTGGGGAAGGTAAAAAGGGGCTTGGGGAGTGGGAATTCTCCCTTGGGAGATGAGAGGGTGCTTGGGGAAGGGGAGTGGGTGGTTGGTGGTTGGAGGGTGGAGTGGGGAGTGGTGGAATCTCCCTTGGGGATGGGGTGGAGTTAAGGTGGGTTGGTGGGGAGTTGGGGATGAGTTATTGGAGGGGGGAAGAGAGAGAAAGGTGGTTGGGAGGGGAGGAGAGAGAAAGGGGCGCAGGTTTTAGAGAGAGAAAGTGGAGGAGAGAGAAAATGACTTATTAGAGAGAGAGAGGTAGAGAGAGGGGGGGGATAGGGGCTTCTCACCCAATTGGATTCACTCCACTAAACTAAGTCTTTGAACTCTCAAATGGCAATTTTTTCATTGATTGATTACAAATGGGGGAAATGGGGTCCTATATATAGGCAACCCACATTTTCACAAAAGACCCTGACATTTAACACACTAACAAATAACTGAAGGAAGGGGGGCGCCCATGGGCCTAGCCCAAAGAAATAGGCCCAATAGCAAACTCATTAGCCTAATGAGACTCAAACTTAGGGAAATGACTCATTAACCTAGGTATAAGACTCAAATAAAAGGAAAATTACATGATTATGACTCAAAGAAAATATGAAAATTACATGACTCGACTTTAGAGAAATATGACGAACATAATGGAGCTATGCTAGCAAGCAATCGAAGTTGTAAAAAATATGAAGGGCGAGAGATGCCCCCATCATACCCCCGGGGTGCGAAGAACTTGACTCCGTCGAGTATGAGTCCGTCGGGGAAGAGGTCCTCCAACGCAACTCTGGGCAAGCTACAACCTCCAAACTCAACCTCGCGTTCGCAACCAGGGGACAGCGCTTCAACTTCTCAAGGTGGCTTGGACACACCCTCTTGCCGATGATAGTACCTTACTTGCCCAGTATTGCCTCCGTGTGCGCACGTCGGACTCTCAAGCTGTTATGTGGAAGCTCTCCGAGGGTGTCGCTCAAAAAGATGGGGGTAGGCTCAAGTTGCTCACTAGGATCTACCGCGGTGCCCTTAGAGGGTGCTAGATCCGTTACGTGAAAAGTGAGGTATATCCCAAAATCCCATGAGTAAATCCAACCCGTAAGCCAGGTTGCCAAAGCCACTTGGAACATGGAAGGTCCAAGTCCTCGTGCCCTCGATTTGGAGGTGGCCCTAAGGTAGAGCTATTCCAAAGCCACCATCGTGAGGTTGCCTTCTTGGAATTCAAAGTGCCACTCGTGAGTTTTTGCCCGCTCATTACGATCCTCACCGCCCATTGCTAGATGCTTGCTTGAATGAGTATGCCTTGAGCTACGGTGCGGTGTGGGTGGGAAGTGTGTGGTATGCAAAGGGGGACCGGGGCAACCAAAAGTAGACCTATCATGTAATGACGCAGTATAGACTTCGGTCAACCTAGGTGGGCCGGGGCACCCGTAGGTGGCCCTATCATGCAAAGTGATGGTAAATATCGGGGGACCCGGACATCCGTAGATGCCTTTGACATATGTATGACCAATGTGAAGTGAGGGAGGGCCGGGGCATCCATAGGTGTCCCTTTCATGTGTGGGTGTGATGAGTGCCGGGGGACCCGGACATCCGTGAATGCTCCTAACATGTTTAAGACTTATGATGAATGATGGTGGCCCATTACATCCGAATATGGACCACTCATGCTTTCCACTTGACATGTGGGTGATATGGATGAATGGACCCAACATAGTGTTCATGCCAAGTGGTGTGGTAAGCCTAGACACATGCATGTTTTTCCTAAAGGTGACTTTCATGTGTATAGGTGTGGGACAACCCTGTAACTGCCATTGGAAAAGATCGAATGGATCTAAGAAGGTGGTTGATGGGGACATCACCTCCCATGCCCACGTTCACAGCTCGTCTCCTCGCCCCGGTTGCATTCGGCATGGTCTAGTCATTTAATTTTGAGTCCTATGTAATTTTTATTTGAGTCATTTGATGTATTTTCCCTTTTATTTGAGTCATGTTCCTAGGTCTTGTGTTCATTTCCCTAAGTTTGAGTGTCATTAGGTTGTCTAGTTAGCTATTGGGCCCAATTCAGTGGGCTTTGCCCAAGGGCTCTCCCCTACCCCCTCGGTTACTTGTCATTGAGTCAATTGTCAGGGACTTTTGTAGAAATGTGGGTTTCCTATATATAGGACCCCATTCCCCCCCATTTCAACTTAATGAATCAATGAATGAAAAAACTTGCCATTTAGAGAGTTTACACTTCTTATCTAGTGGAGAGATTCTATTTTTTGGGTGAGAAACCCCAGGGGAGAGATTCCCCACCCTTCCCTCTCTTAATCTCTCTTTTTCACTCCACTTTCTCTCTCCTCAACACCCAAATTCGAATTTTCTTCTCTCTCCTCCCTTCCCAACCACCTCCACTCCCCACCTATCCCATTTAAGCCTCTTCCCATTCCCCACAACCCTCATCAATACTCCACCCCTTCACAAGACCCCCTCCACCAATCCTCTCCTCACCATCCAACCCCCAACTACCCCTCCCACTTTCCCAAGCACCCTTCCCACTACCCCAAGTACCCCTTCCCTTCCCCAACACAACCCCCCCATTCCCAAGATAAAAAATTAACCCCACCCTTAAACCTATTTTCGAATATCCTTTCCCTCTCTCCATTCCAACCAAATTCGCAGCCCCCACTACCACCATCTATTGGACTCTCTTCCAGACCTTATTCTCCACCTCCCACACCTTAGAACACCCCCTCCAAGACCCCCTTACAACTAGGGGTCACTCCCACACTCATCTAGCCCCTTCCCCTTCTTCTTTCGTGGTCATTGGAAGCTACTTCGAAGTTGCAGTTTGCTGTCCAGAGGTTACAGATGAACCAGCAACTTGCAGCGGCCACCACGACTTTCTCCGGACGAGTTTGAAGACCCAAGAACCATCATCGGAAGCGTCTACCAGTCTCCTTCGTAACAGAAGTGGTTTCATCTTCTTCCGATCTCCGAGCCGTCAAGGAGGTCCATTCTCCCACAACTGCGCAGTTCTGCCTCGGCTGAGGACCTGATCCAGATTAGAAGCTCTGCCATGACGAACCCCGAAAAAATCAGTTCACGAGTTCTTCTTAAAAGTTCTTCATCGCCCAGTCTACTTCCAGAATCAAGAAACAAAACTTCATTCGGCATTCGTGATGCAGAGTTCTCATTTTTCTCCCTCAGCTACGCAGATCTGCTACTCATAGTCTGCTCCGACCAGTCAACAGTGTTCAGAGTTCCCTGGTCTTCTGCGGCATTGTCTAGCCTCTCTGTCAGTATTGCTGCGAAGAGGATTCGTCCACGATTCCAACGACTCCGACGGTGCTCGATTCCGAGTTCGGGAGCTGCCGGTACATCCTCTGCAACCTGCTGTTACTATGCCGATCTTCCCCCTGCAGAGGTTCTGAGTCGGAGAAAAAGCTTCACCACGACGAATCCAGGAGGAACCAGGCCACGAGCTCTTCTACAAAGTTCTTCTCCTTCATGTCTACTTTCGGAATCAAGAAGCGGAATCCCGTTCGGCATCCGTTAGTAGAAGTTATCAATTTTATTCCTCGATAGTGCGACTCTACTTCCCCACAGTCTGCACCGACCTCCCCTCACTCTTCTGGATCCACTGTTCTTCCCTGGCATCGTTTGGCATCTCCGTTTGTTCTTATGCAAAGCGGACCCATCCACGGTTCCAACGGTTTTGGCGGCACCTGATTTGGAGTTCGGGAGCGGCCGGGGCAACCTCTTGTTCCTGCTGTTAGTAACCAGTTGCTGTTAGTCCGGGAATCAGAGACCATGTTCGAGCTCCTGCCCAGGCCAGCAGCGACCCCAGAAGAATTCGAAAAATTCAGAGGCACTCCAGTTCCAGTAACAAAGATTTCCTCACTGGTCTCGCCCTCGGAAAAATTCCTGATCAAGTTCTGCAGCCACAGTACCGACTGTCTATCCACAATTGCCGAGAGAAGGTAGATTCGGCATCTTCACTTCATCATCGTTTTAGCCCTAGTTTTCCCCACCCCACTTGGCCGGCTGAAGGCCCCTCCCTGCGTGGAGGTAGTTTGATTATAATCCATTAACCCCCACCCCAAGATCCCCCTCCTGCGAGAGGTGTAGTGTTGTAATTTGATTTGATCAGGTCAAGCTACCCCGGCGCGGCGTGTGGGGAACCCACGCTTCCCCGCTCGCCCTCGTCTCCGAGCAGGACCGATTTCTTCAAACCGGTCGAGTAAGTGCTCTATAACCTTACTCTAATTCATGCTTGTTCTTTCAATATTAGTTCATAGTTCCGCTGGCCGTGAGAGTGAGAGCTCGATCCTCAAGCCTCGTTGCTTTGAGTGATCACCGTGGGAAGAGAGAGTAACCCGGTGCCTTTGGCACTTTGTCGGCCCCATTGAATTGGGCATCCACACCCATTGGGAATCACATATTGGCCTTGCTAGCCCTCTACCAGTAAGGGCCCAACCCCTCAACCTCACCTTGGCATTGCCAAGTTACCCCGGGCTTGGGTGAGCGACGAGAGAGCGGCCACCCAAATTGGCCCGTTTTGATTGTGAATGTGCTTGCTTGCTTAAGTCCAAGGTCGTGTCACATCAGTGGTCATCATGGGGTGGGGCACAACCTTATTACCTAGGGGTATGTGGCCCAAGGTCATGGTTCCCAAGGTGCAACCCGGATCTAGGATGGGGTGAATTAGGTCTAACATGGTGGGTTGGGATAGTGAATGGTGGGTGGTGGATAAGGTGGTTGGGTCACATGGGGAACTAGACTCCCATAGGAAGGGATCAAAGGGGTCGTGGAAAGGTCTTCCTAGAGGGAGGCACTCTATGTCTTCAAGGTTCCCAAATTGTGAGTCATCCTCCTCCAAGGTAATTGGGCCAAGTTTTCTAGTGGGTTGGCCGATCAAAGTATTTGGGATCTCAATGGTAGGGGAGTGGATCGAGATGGGTTCTTCTACCATAGGGAGAAGAAAAAGGAGGTCGCTAGTGTAGTAACCAATGGTATAGACCGAGGTGATTGACCCTCGCATGTTGTTTCTTCTTCAACTTGGACTTGGGTTTCCTCCAAGGTGGAGAGTGGGTTTGGAGTGTTCACCACTATGGGGTGGGGTATGGGTTCTTCTTCCAAGGAGGTGAGAGGGGCTTTTAAGGGTGTGGTGATGATTGGGGCATAGTGTATCCGGGGTGGTAGGTAGTGGGAAACTTGGGTTAGGATAGGTAAGGGTAGTAGTGGAGGCTTTGGTGGGAGTTGGATTGGGGTAGGGAGAGGAAGATGGATGGGTTGAAGGGGTTTGGGTTGATTGGTTTTGGGAGGAGTGTCCCCTTTTGGGGGTGATGGAGAGGTAGTGGTGGGGGTTACCACGGGCCTAGGCGGAGAGTTGGCCATGGGGCCCAATTGGGTATGGGGACCTATGGTTGTGGAGTAGACTTGGAGGTGGGGTGTAAATGTAGTGGTTGGGGTAGGAGAGATGGGAAGTGGTGGGGAATGTGTGATTGGGGTCTTGGATTGACCGGGTGGGGATGATGAGGTTGAAGTGCTCCTGGGACTTTGGTGATTTGAGTAGGAGGGAGAGGGTTGGAGGGTGTAGATTTTTCTAAGCTCGGTCTTCATCTCATCCCAAGTGCTAATTGGGGCCTCCCTACGGATCTTTCTCAAACCTTCCACAACTAACCAATGAGTTTTAGCTTGTTTGGAGAGGTGTGCCTTGGCTAGCCTCATTCTTCTTCCTTCGTTCAAGGGGCAACTTTTAAAGAATTGGACCATGGAAATCTACCAATCTAGGTAAAGGCTTGGGCTGTTGGATCCATCAAAGGCGGGGGTTTTGATTTTGAAGTGTTCTAACAATATGGTTTCTAGATTTCCCCAAAGGTCACTCTCATTCACTCTTGGTGCACAGCTATTTCCTTCAAGTCGGTCGAGTCGAGACATGATATCTTCAAGCCGATTAAAGACATTAGGTAGGGCTTCTATGATAGAGGTGTTGCTACCCACTTTGTTGGCAATGGAACTTCCATGAGGATTTGGGCTTCTCGAGAAAGTTGATGGGGATGGATATGACGGGTATGAAGTGGCCATTCTAGTGGACATGGGAGATGCAACCGAGGACTCTAAATGCATAAACATGCCCTAGGACCAACTTGTGGAGAGACAAGTTGTGAACTTGCTCTGATACCACTTGATGTGACACCACCTTGGGGTGATAATCACATGATCAAATGACCCTTGGACCTAGCAAGCAACCAACGCACGAACCGGTGACTTTACTCGGGTGGACTCACCCGCTAAGCGCACTCTTGTGCCCGTAGGCAAACCGGTGATAGTGGTGAGGGTCCGGGATGGGCCCTTGCTGCTCCGGGGGTTGGCTAGCTTTGGATTGGACCTCTCAAGGGTCCTAGGATGCCCACTCTCATAGGCGGCCAGCACACTGAGGGCGTGGGTGGTAATGGCTCTCTCGCAACTCACCCGCGGTAGTCACTCAATCATAAGCAAATTCGGGTTCGGGCGCTCCACTTACCACCGACGGCACTAAGATGCGATACTAATTAGGCAAAGGAATTTAAGCAAAGAGGAGTGTGCGGTGGCTCACCTGATCGGTGTGAAGACACCGATCCTGGCCAGAGACGAGGGCGAGCGAGGAAGCGTGGGCTTACCCTCACGTCGCGCCGGAGAAGCTTCGACCTGAAAATTTAAATGACATGCACTACACCCCATGCAAGGGGGGGATCTTGGGGAAGGGAAACCAAAGAATACATCCAATTACTACCTCCACATAGGGAGGGGCCTTCAGCCGGCCAAGCGGGGAGGGGAGAAAGTGATGAAAACACAAGAGAAGAAGGCGATGCCGAATCTGCCTGCTCTCTGCGATAGGGGACAGACAGCCAGAGTTGAGGACGCAGATCTTGATCAAGAATTTTGCTGATGACGGGACCAGTGGGAAACTCTTCGTATCTGGAACGAGATAGCCTCATAATTTTATTAATTTCTTCTAGTGCCGAGGCTGGTCCGGCCAGAGGCTCGAACAGGGTGGCAGCTTCTCGGACTGACAGCCTCAGGTTTCCAACAGCAGGAAGAAGAGGATGTCCCGACCGCTCCCGAACTCAGAATCAAGTGCCGTCGAATCCGTTGGAACCGTGGACAAGCCCTCTTTGCACCAGAACTGGCGGGGAAGCCAAACAATGCCGGAGAAGACCAATGGACTCTGAACAGTGGTGATAGGTTGGTGCAGACTGTGGGGAAGCAGAACTATGTACCCAAGAAAGAAAATTGGTAACTCTTGAAAAAGAATGCCGATCGGAGTTCCACTTCTTGATTCCGAAAGTAGACAGGACGTGGAATAACTTTTCAGAATAACTCTTGGCCTGAGTCTTCCGAGGTTGGTTGTGGTGATGCTTCTACTCCAGATCAGGTACTCCGCAGGGGCAGCTCTGTACAGTTGTGGGAGAACGGACCTCCCGGGTGACACGGACCTCGGATGGGGATGAGACCACCGCCGTTGCGAAGAAGACAGGAATACGCTTCCGTGGATAGCTCTTGGGTCTTCAAACTCATCCGGAGGAAGACATGGTCACCTCTGCAAGCTGCTACTCTTCTGCAGATCTTCAGTTGAGAGCTGTAGGTTGAAGATGACGGGGGGAATGGGGTATATGGGAGGGGAAATGGGGGTGGATGAGTGTGGGGAAAGCCCGGGCTGTCAGGGGGTCTAGGAGGGGGTGTTCCAAGGTGGGGGAAGGGAAGAATGGGGTCTAGAAGGGGGTCTAACAGGTGGTGGGAGGAGGAGCTACGAATTTGGGAAGGTGGGTGACAGGGAAAGGGTATTTGAAAATGGGTTTATGGGTGGGATTAAATTTTGATCTTGGGGGATGGGAAGAGGTGTGTGGGGAAGGTAAAAAGGGGCTTGGGGAGTGGGAATTATCCCTTGGGAGATGAGAGGGTGCTTGGGGAAGGGGAGTGGGTGGTTGGTGGTTGGAGGGTGGAGTGGGAAGTGGTGGAATCTCCCTTGGGGATGGGGTGGAGTTAAGGTGGGTTGGTGGGGAGTTGGGGATGAGTTATTGGAGGGGGGGAAGAGAGAGAAAGGTGGTTGGGAGGGGAGGAGAGAGAAAGGGGTGCACGTTTTAGAGAGAGAAAGTGGAGGAGAGAGAAAATGACTTATTAGAGAGAGAGAGGGGGGATAGGGGCTTCTCACTCACTTGGATTCACTCCACTAAACTAAGTCTTTAAACTCTCAAATGTCATTTTTTCATTGATTGATTCATTGATTGATTACAAATGGGGGAAATGGGGTCCTATATATAGGCAACCCACATTTTCACAAAAGACCCTGACATTTAACACACTAACAAATAACCGAAGGAAGGGGGGCGCCCATGGGCCTAGCCCAAAGAAATAGGCCCAATAGCAAACTCATTAGCCTAATGAGACTCAAACTTAGGGAAATGACTGATTAACCTAGGTACGAGACTCAAATAAAAGGAAAATTACATGATTATGACTCAAATAAAATATGAAAATTACATGACTCGACTTTAGAGAAATATGACGGACACAATGGAGCTATGCTAGCAAGCAATCGAAGTTGTAAAAAATATGAAGGGCGAGAGATGCCCCCATCATCTTCCAAGTGCTCGGAGGCCTGGCGACTTTTCACAAGCATGTCGTCGATGTAGACCTCCATGTTGCAGCCGCTCTGCGAGTCGAACATGTGATTGACATGGCGCTGGTAAGTTGCTCCTACGTTCTTCAACCTAAACGACATACGAGTGTAGCAGTACAGGCCGTTGTCGGTGATAAATGCTATTTTGCCCTGGTCCGGCTTGTGCATGCTGATTTGATGATATCTGGAGTAGGCATCTAGGAAGCTCAACATTTCATTCTCGGCCGTAGCGTCGACCAACTGGTTGATTCGTGGCATGGGGAAGCTATCATTGGGTGTAGCTTTGTTGAGGTCGGTGTAGTCCACGCACATCCGTCACTCTTAGGGACCAAGACCACGTTGGCCACCCAGTCCGGATACCGTGTGGGTCTGAGTAGCCCTAAACGTAGCTTTTTGCTTACCTGTTCCCTATGATGGTTTGTCGCTTGGGGTTGCAATGCCTTCGACGCTGCTAGACCGGGCGGTAGGCGGGGTCCAACCTAAGTTGATGAGTAATGACCTCCGGGGGGATCCCGGGAAGCTCATCTTCAGACCATGTGAACACATCCTGATGGGATGCGAGGAAGCTCGCGTAGGCTTGTTTGTCATGCTCAGATAAAGTAGCGCTGATCCTCAGTGTTCTATTTGGATCATCTCCCACTTGGTTGAGGTACAAGTCCTCGGCCGACACGCTCGTGTTCGGACCTGGATCTTCGGTTCTTGCTTTCTTTTGGGCGGTACTTCTTCGGGACGTCAATCACGGGGTAAGATGAGGTAGCATCTTCTGGACTCCCTCTGATCTCTTCGGACCTCCCCTACCCCTCGAGAGGTGGGGAATTTAAGCTTCTGATGGTAGGAGGAGGGGACGCCACGAAGCATGCCGAGAATCCCTTGCCCGATGATAGCGTTATACCTGGTCATCGCGCGAACAACTGTGAAATCGGCGAGGAGTGTTACCTATTTTGGCGCGGTCCCGAATGTGATCGGGAGTGAGATGCGTCCTTTTGGACGGACAGTGGTGCCAGAGAACCCGTACAATGGTGTGTGTAGAGGCATAAGCCGAGATACATCTGCACCTATGAGCACAAGATAGTCGTACGCGATAACATCCGGTCTGCTTCCATTATCTACTAATATATGATGCACGGTACGCTGGTTTATGGTGGCTGAAACACCGAGTGCGTCAGACTGGGGAGTAGTTACACCGTCTAGGTCATCCTCTGAGAAGACAATAAGATCTCTCAGATGGCCTGGGGTGGCGGCTTCTGTTCGAGTGCCCTCGCTTCGTTCCACGGCGTGGACGGCCGATGCGTATTGCCGTCACCTGCTCGCGCTATCTCCCCCGGCAGCCGGCCCCCCGGAGATCATCATGATCTCCTTCCTGTTGGGCCGATTATCGATGAGTGGAGGGGTCCGTTGGCATTTTTTGACGGCTTTAGTGAGGAGATTATCGAGGAGTCCTCTGCGGACGAGGTGTTGTGCCCCTGTGGTTTTGATGATGGTTTTGATGATTGGTTTTTCATGTGAGTTAATCACTGTGAGTCATCTTGCTGTGTGTCATCATGCTATTATTCAGTCATTCTCTGATCATAATGCTTTCTTTTATATGCACGATAAATTCATGTTTTATCATGTAAATGTATGGAGTTCATAGGGTTGTCAGATAACATGCTCTACTTAATTCTGTCTGCACAGTCTCCACAGCAGTGCGTCAACTCCTTGAGCTGATGCGTCGACTCTTTAGTTCAATCTTCATCTATCTACACTCTTTTTTGGATAGTATGGACAGTGGTGGGTCGACCCACCCTTGCTGATGCGTCGACCCATCAGAACATTGTTCTTTATAGTAAGCCCACACATTGGTCTTCTTGACTCAAAGTCTATACAACGCTAAGTCAATACATTGAACTGTTCTTCAAGTCTGTACACTGGCTTCACGTTTTCAATGTCTGTACAGTGGCTTCGCATAGGCAAGTCTGTACATCGACTTCACTCATCAAGCCCATACATCCACAGTGCACGTTCAAGTCTTTACATTTGTTTTAAGGCAAAGTCTGTACATTGCCTTTGTGCTTCAAAGCCTGTCGATTGAAGAGTCTACACATTGGTTGTTCACACGTTCCTGCAGTCTGAAGTCTCTACATTGCTTTCGCCTATTTTTCATCTAAGTATCATAAAGTCTGTACGTTGCTTTAGCCTTTACCTTCATAGCAAAGTCTATACAATGCAATGCATAAACTTAGAACTGATGACTTCGTTTCATCTGTCTGACAGGGACTGAAGAGGCTAATGAACCCCTTAAAGCAAGAGGGCTGAAGCCATCCAATTTCCGCTGCTGGAACACACCAATGCGTCAACACCTTGATCAAGTGGCATAAACGCAGTAGTTCAAACAATCAAGAAAGAGGCTTACTGGATTACTCTGGTGCGTCAACACATTCATCAAGTGGCGTCGACGCAGCAGGTTGATGGATCGACAAGGTGACCAGAGGGTGGACGCAGTTACACAATGCGTCAACGCACTCCACACGAAACGTGAGAGGGCTGAAGCCATCTAAGTTCAGATGCTGGAACACCAAT
This sequence comes from Amorphophallus konjac, assembly GCA_022559845.1. NCBI lineage: Eukaryota > Viridiplantae > Streptophyta > Magnoliopsida > Alismatales > Araceae > Amorphophallus > Amorphophallus konjac. Next base: position 207,093,580 of record CM040120.1, on the reverse strand, counting down.
GCGTCAACGCAGCATGCTGAGAGCGTCAACGCAACACGTCCATCTGCTGAAGACTTGATCACTGGATCACCGATGCGTCAATGCAGCATGCTGAGAGCATCGACGCAGCACGTCTATCCGTTGAAGACTTGATCACTGGATCACCGATGCGTCAACGCAGCAGGTTGATGGAGTCAACGCAGCAGACTTGAGTTCGTGATCCCAGGATGACGAGGTACCAGGATGCTGCCACGTGGTCCGAATTTCTTGGGCAGGAAATGTGGAAGCCACACGCGCCCAGTGTGCCTGCTGCTGCTGCTATATATACAAGACTTCTTCCACAGAAGAAGATGATCGAAGAAGAAGCCTGGAGAGCAGAAAGCCCTTCGATCCAGAAAAAGAAAAAAAAAGAAGAGAAGCAGTGAGTAGAAGAAGAAGGAAGCAGAAGAAGAAGAAGAAAGAGAAGAGACAGGGAGAGCCTGCGAAAGAGAAGAAAATAGAGAGTGAGAGCAGAAGAGAAAGATTGCGTGAGCTGAGAAGAAGAAAGAAGAGGAAGAAAAGAAGAAAAGGAGAGAGTCAATTGAAGACCTGTTCAGTATGTTCGTGGATCAAATCCAGAACGACTATTGTGTTTCATTTCCAGCTTTTGTTGCTGTGCTTTTTATGTTTCCTTATTTTCCCTTTTGTTTCTCTGGTTACCTTTGTTCTTCCGATCCTCTGGACTGAGGTCGGGTTCCTCCTGGTGGGTCAGGAGAAGGGAGATCTGATCTCCGGTTGCAAGTAGCTGGGAGCTACTTGTGGGTTCCCTCCAGTTTGGAGGAAGGGAGACTTGTCTCCGGTTCTGGGCTTGTGGGTTGCAAGTCCAGGGGTCCCTCCTGGTCTGGAGGAAGAGAGACCTTCGACCTCTGGTTTTCAAGTGGCTGGGAGTCACTTGGGGTGTCCCTCCGGTTGGGAGGAAGAGGGGAGTTTGTTCCCCTGGTCAAGCTGTGTGTCAGCACCTGTTGCAGACTGAGTCTGCGGTTTCTAGCTTGTCCTAGTGGAAGCCTCACTCCGGTTGGGAGTGAGGGGTGGACATAGGTCTGTGGACCGAACCACCTAAAAAACATGATGTTCTGTGGTTTGCTTGTAGTGTGTTCTTCCATACCTCTTACCACCCTTCACAGATTGTCTTGAGCTTTCTTATTCTCACTTGTGCTGCTTCCGTTAGTTGGTTATTTGGGCGCCAGTTACATATCTGCTCTTTTGTTTAAAAGAATATTCAACTTGTTATCAGATTGCTTGTTTTGCCTGGATAGTGTTTGAGTCTTTTATTTAGCGAACAGTTTTTAAGGGTGAGATTCATTCACCCCCCCTCTGAATCCTTGCACCGATCATAACAGTTGGTATCAGAGCGGTGTCTGCATACAAGGTCCAGCGACCTGTAGATTCGATCTTGCAGTCTTAGGTGCTAATTTGTTTTTAGTTCATCAATATTCCTGTTGCATTAATCTGTTGTGTTCTCATGGCTCATCCATCGATTTTCAGTGGTATGCATTTTAATGCATGGTTCGCTAGTCTGAAGAATTATATCAAATCTGTGAATCCAGACCTGTGGAAAGTAACTTCACATGGTCCTCATGAACTACCAAAGAAAAAGTCCAAATGGACTGACAGTCACAAGTCTATGCATGAAGAGAATCAGATTGCTATAAATCTAATGAAGGCAGCTACTGATAGAGCTTTTCACTCATGTTTCTTTGATTGCAGTTCTGCTAAAGATATTCTGGACATGCTGAAGCGAACTTAGAAGTGGAATGAGGACAGCTGCATGATGGCTGATAGAAGAAATCAAAGCAGCAGCCAAAATGAAGATGATGATGATGAGGTAAATCTCTTCGAGAATTTTTCTCTTGATGATTGGGAGAATGCATATGCTGAATTATTTGAATCTCATGAACTGTTAAGAAAACAGTATAAAAAATTGAAGAAGGGTATTGGGTTAGATAGTTCCAGTTCTCCTTGTAGAAATTGTATTGAATTGAAGAATATTCATGATGCATGTTTGGCTGATATTCATATGTATAAAGATCAGAATGAAAAACTGAAGAAGGAACTTGAATGTGCTTGCTCTAAACTAAACAAGCTAAAATCTGAAGATCACTCTCTCAGAAAACTCTCCAAAGAAGATGAAGAAAAATTAGAGAAACTTAAACAGGATAACACATTGCTGACTGAAAAATTCAATGCCATAAAATCTGTAAACGTGGAATTACAGAAAAACATTGAAAAGAAGGAAAAAGATTTGAAGGAATTCAAGGCTGGAAGAAAACTTGAAACTAACTCAGAAGATCAGACTTTGATAAATGAGTTAATTCAGAATCACAAGCTTAAGGAAGAAAATGAGAAATTAAAAATGTTGAACTCCACTATGTCTGAGAGACTGCTAGCCTTAGAAAGAGGAAAAACTGTGTGTGTTGAAGATTCTGATAAATTGAGCAATCTAGAGCAGGAAGTTGAGAAATATAAAATTGCTAACAAAGTTTTGAATGAAGCTATGAATTGCTGTGAGCAAGAGATTGCCAGTTATGAGCTACACATTTCCTCTCAAGAAAATGAAATACAGGATTTAAAAAACTCCTTGTCTAAATTTGTTAGTGGACAAGATAATCTGAACAAACTTCTGGGAGTAAAAGTCAATTTTCAGAAGGAGGGGTTAGGTTATAATCCTGTAAATAAAAAGAATTTTGAAAATAAAATTCGTACATCTTTTGTTGCTAGCTCTACTTCTCACACTTCTCAGAAGTCACCTGTTTCTCAGTCTACTGTTCAGAGAACCCAAAAACAAACTGAAAAGTTGAAAAAGGTTGATGGATCCAAGCTGAAAACTGTTTTCATTAAATCTTCTGAACAGGAAAAGCCTTCTACCTCATCTCCACCTCAGTACAAGGCTAAGAAAACAGGGAAACAGGATAAAAATCAGAAAAGGACTGTAAATCAGAAAATAAATGAAAAGGGTTCATCAGTGCATATTGATCACAGTCCTCACACACATTCACATGCATCCAAAAAGAAAATGATCTGTCATTACCGTCATAAACCTGGCCATTTGATGCATGAATGTAGATTGATGAAATCAGATGATCTGAAAGCTAGAAAAATGGATGGTAGGGATTCGCAGGTCAAGTTCCCTGTCCCTCAGAAAAGGAGTGTCACATGTTCTAATTGTGGAAAATTAGGACACTCAATTGCTCATTGTTGGTTTGCTAGTGGTAAGAAAACATTTTATTCATATCATGCTAAATTCCCTGCAAACCAACATGTTTTTAGTAAAAACAAATCTGTTTCTATGAACCAGCACATCATCTGTTTTAATTGCAACAAAAGGGGTCACAGGGACTCTGAATGCTGGTGAGGTTCTTGTAGAAGAAATTATATTTCATGCTTTGAATGTGGAAAGACAGGCCACAGGGCCATTGATTGTTGGCATGCTCAGGGTAGAAAATTCAATTCTAAAATTGTTAAATTCCCTGCCATTAACAGAAAGTTTCATACATATGCACATAGAGTTCATGCAAATAAAAATGTGCATAAATCAAATCTAAAATCTGGTGCATCCTGCTATCATTTTAGTAAATAGAACTCTCTTTCTGCCAATAAACTTCATGACAACAGTAATGTGCATAAGAAGAATTTGAAATCTGCTAATTCATGCCATTATTGTGGACAAATTGGTCATTCAATGTATAATTGCTATTTCATGAAATCTGATGACCTTCATGCATGAAAATTGTTGAGAAAACCTGCTAGGAGTAATACTGTCATGTCAGGACCCAAGACTTCTTGGGTACCTGTTTGTGAAAAATAACATTGCTATGCAGGTGTGCCTTGGGACTGAAATAAAAGGGGTAATAAACTAAGGCACTCAAGAATGAAAACCCCTTCCTGAATTTTTCAGGTAAATTTCTTACACCTCCTGTTTTTAGTTCTACTGCATGACATACTAAATCTGTTTTTGCATAATCATTCTTCATCTGCATTGTCTGAATTGATGCCTCTGAACTCTCCTCATCTAAAGTGCATATATATGATTTGCATATATAGTACATTGAAAAATTTGAACTGTATTTGAATGCTATTTGAAATCTGTCCATTGCATTCTGAAAAATCTGATTAGCTGAAATTTGATCCATGCATGCTGCCCATGTTGAATTATCATGCATGACCTTAATGGTATATAAATGGTAAGATACCAAAAGGCAGGGAAGTCTATCTGGAGGTTCTTACTATGTGTGAGGTGGTCTTTTAGACCAAGTGCTCCGCCTAGTACCATGGGTCACCTTGTTGGATAGGACAGTCTGAATGTGCATGAATCAAAATCATATGTTCAGTTTCTCATGGCAAACATTGCATGTTTTAAGGGGGAGTTACTTGCATGTGTTTTTGTATACATAAAGTGCATTGAATTTCCTTAGATTGAAAATGCCAAAAAGATTGTCTAAATGCATGTTGTCAGGGGGAGTCAATGCATTGCATATAGGTTATCAAATGCATACTCATGTGAGAATTCATTGCATATCCTTCCTTATTGATTTTGTTGACAGACCTTGAGCATATTTTTGAAAATATTGAGCTTCAAAATCTCTCCTATCAATTGGTATCATTTGGCTTCAGATTTCTATCAGTCTTTCACGAAGATTTCAATGGGACTATCTCGATCATAAATCTGAAAATTCTTGAACTAGAAATCTTCTATTATACATTTTTATGAATGACTGAAATAACTAATGTGGTTTAAGTTTAATGTATTCAATGAGTTTGACTTTAAAATCTCTTAAAAATATCTGAAGCATGTTTAATAAACCTTAACCATCTGTTTCATGCTGTGTCTTGTAAAATCTTCTGAAATTTACATTATTGAATACATGACTTTATTTGGTTAAGTACATGAAATTGTTATTGATTTGCAGCAAATAAATTTTTCTGAAATGTCTAAAGGGTATTTTCTGTCAGAGCAATGACCTTGGTCACTGAGAAACACATGTCCAAAGGACTGTGTCATGAGGTACCATAGTTAACTCTGATTAAGAATAATTGAATTTAAGGCAGAGCAATGGCATGCACACTGAGAAATACAACTCACTCATCAAGAAATGATTTGCAGTGTGTCATGATGTGTAAATGCTATCTCTGTTCATATAAAGCATGACAGTTAGTCACCCTAAGTGCTTAGGGATATTAGTCTCTAATCAAGGTATATTCTCTAGTTACAAGGTGTGCACTGAACTAGAGTGTTCGTAAAATTTGTAGCATGAAAAATTGTCGAACGAATTGAAACATCTGAATATTGATGCTAAAATCAAATTGCTTCAACCCTAGACAAAATCATATGACTTCATAATTGCTTGATTTCAATACTGATGCATGTAATTCCGAAAGAAGTCCATAAATTTGATTGTGTAAGAGAAAGGGAGTTTTATCAAGATAAATATGAGGGCTTGGTTCATTTTTATTAAACCATGGTTTTAGATATCAATACAGAATTTTATTAATAAACTCTACATACATCATGTTTAAACCATGCTGTTAAATAAAGCTCATTCATAAGCCCTTATAATGGAAGACTTTGAAAAACTTATGTTTTGGATTTATGAGATTGATATCTCTCTGAAAATCTGACTGAATTTTCTGAGATTGGAGCTTCTTTAAAAATCTGCTAATTGAACCTCTTCTGCTCATTGACCTGAACTTCTCCTTGTTTGCCCCTGTGGTCTCTTCTCATCTATCTCATAAGATTCCACTTATTGAGGGGGAGCTTCCATGTCATATGCATCATGATGCATAGAAACTCTTAAAGGGGAAGATCTTGCATTCTGGTATCAGCATCTGCATTCACCCCTTCCCATGGTTCATCCTGACTATACGAAAGGGGGAGATTGTTTGCCAAAGGGGGAGAACTATGTTCTTGCAAGGGGGAGAAATTGACTGAATTTTATACATACTATAATTTCTCAAACTATTTTCTTTTTGATGAAGTCAAAGGGGGAGAATAGTTTGTGTCATCAGCATTACTCACAGTGTAGTATTGCCATCATCAAAAAGGGGGAGATTGTTGTGCCCCTGTGGTTTTGATGATGGTTGTGATGATTGGTTTTTGATGTGAGTTAATCACTGTGAGTCATCTTGCTGTGTGTCATCATGCTATTATTTAGTCATTCTCTGATCATAATGCTTTCTTTTATATGCACGATAAATTCATGTTTTATCATGTAAATGTATGGAGTTCATAGGGCTGTCAGATAACATGCTCTACTTAATTCTGTCTACACTCTGTCTGCACAGTCTCCACAGCAGTGCGTCAACTCCTTGAGTTGATGCGTCGACTCTTTAGTTCAATCTTCATCTATCTACACTCTGTTTTGGATAGTATGGATAGTGGTGGGTCGACCCACCCTTGCTGATGCGTCGACCCATTAGAACATTGTTCTTTATAGTAAACTTACACATTGGTCTTCTTGACTCAAAGTCTATACAACGCTAAGTCAATACATTGAACTGTTCTTCAAGTCTGTACACTGGCTTCACGTTTTCAATGTCTGTACAGTGGCTTCGCACAGGCAAGTCTGTACATCGACTTCACTCATCAAGTCCATACATCCACAGTGCACGTTCAAGTCTTTACATTTGTTTTAAGGCAAAGTCTGTACATTGCCTTTGTGCTTCAAAACCTGTCGATTGAAGAGTCTACACATTGGTTGTTCACACGTTCCTGCAGTCTGAAGTCTCTACATTGCTTTCGCCTATTTTTCATCTAAGTATCATAAAGTCTGTACGTTGCTTTAGCCTTTACCTTCACAGCAAAGTCTATACAATGAAATGCATAAACTTAGAACTGATCACTTCGTTTCATCTGTCTGACAGGGACTGAAGAGGCTAATGAACCCCTTAAAGCAAGAGGGCTGAAGCCATCCAATTTCCGCTGCTGGAACACACCAATGCGTCAACGCCTTGATTAAGTGGCGTAAACGTAGTAGTTCAAACAATCAAGAAAGAGGCTTACTGGATTACTCTGGTGCGTCAACACATTCATCAAGTGGCGTCGACGCAGTAGGTTGATGGATCGACAAGGTGACCAGAGGGTGGACGCAGTTACACAATGCGTCAACGCACTCCACACGAAACGTGAGAGGGCTGAAGCCATCTAAGTTCAGATGCTGGAACACCAATGCGTCAACGCAGCATGCTGAGAGCGTCGACGCAGCACGTCCATCTGCTGAAGACTTGATCACTGGATCACCGATGCGTCAACGTAGCATGCTGAGAGCGTCGACGCAGCACGTCTATCGTTGAAGACTTGATCACTGGATCACCGATGCGTCAACGCAGCAGGTTGATGGAGTCAACGCAACAGACTTGAGTTCGTGATCCCAGGATGACGAGGTACCAGGATGCTGCCACGTGGTCCGAATTTCTTGGGCAGGAAATGTGGAAGCCACACGCGCCCAGTGTGCCTGCTGCTGCTGCTACATATACAAGACTTCTTCCACAGAAGAAGATGATCGAAGAAGAAGCCTGGAGAGCAGAAAGCCCTTTGATCCAGAAAAAGAAAAAAAAAGAAGAGAAGCAGTGAGCAGAAGAAGAAGGAAGCAGAAGAAGAAGAAGAAGAAAGAGAAGAGACAGGGAGAGCCTGCGAAAGAGAAGAAAATAGAGAGTGAGAGCAGAAGAGAAGGATTGCGTGAGCTGAGAAGAAGAAAGAAGAGGAAGAAAAGAAGAAGAGGAGAGAGTCTATTGAAGACCTGTTCAGTCTGTTCGTGGATCAAATTCAGAACGACTATTGTGTTTCATTTCCATCTTTTGTTGCTGTGCTTTTTATGTTTCCTTATTTTCCCTTTTGTTTCTCTGGTTACCTTTGTTCTTCCGATCCTCTGGACTGAGGTCGGGTTCCTCCTGGTGGGTCAGGAGAAGGGAGATATGATCTCCGGTTGCAAGTAGCTGGGAGCTACTTGTGGGTTCCCTCCGGTTTGGAGGAAGGGAGACTTGTCTCCGGTTCTGGGCTTGTGGGTTGCAAGTCCAGGGGTCCCTCCTGGTCTGGAGGAAGAGAGGCCTTCGACCTCTGGTTTCCAAGTGGCTGGGAGTCACTTGGGGTGTCCCTCCGGTTGGGAGGAAGAGGAGAGTTTGTTCCCCTGGTCAAGCTGTGTGTCAGCACCTGTTGCAAACTGAGTCTGCGGTTTCTAGCTTGTGCTAGTGGAAGCCTCACTCCGGTTGGGAGTGAGGGGTGGACGTAGGTCTGTGGACCGAACCACCTAAAAAACCTGCTGTTCTGTGGTTTGCTTGTAGTGTGTTCTTCCATACCTCCTACCACCCTTCACAGATTGTCTTGAGCTTTCTTATTCTCACTTGTGCTGCTTCCGCTAGTTGGTTATTTGGGCGCCAGTTACATATCTGCTCTTTTGTTTAAAAGAATATTCAACTTGTTATCAGATTGCTTGTTCTGCCTGGATAGTGTTCGAGTCTTTTATTTAGCGAAAAGTTTTTAAGGGTGAGATTCATTCACCCCCCCTCTGAATCCTTGCACCGATCATAACACGAGGTCCTCAATGACATCCTTTAGGTTAATGCACTCGACAGTGTCGTGTCTGTGGTCACGATGGTAGTGACAGTACTTCTTCTTGCTCCTCAAACTAGGGTCTGATTTCATCCGGGGAGGCCATTTAAAGAATTGCTCCTCACGGATTTCCATCAAAATCTGGTCAGGTGGAGTCATCAGGGGGGTATAGTTGCGGTAGCTACCCCTTACACTCTCAGGGTGATCGCGGCGGTCTCTATCGCGTTACTCCCTCTTGCTCCGCTCCTCTCGCGATGAGTCAGCGGATCTTTTCCGGTCGGACCGATCGGTTCCGGCCACGCGGCCCAAGGCCACGGTGTTCTCCTCACAGCGTGCATGCTTCTGTGCTAGGGCGAGGAGATCAGGAAGGCTCGTTGGGGCCTCTACTACGAGCGCCCGCCGGAGGATGTGGTCTCGCGTCCCTTGGGTGAGTGCAGTGGTCGCGATACTGACGTCGAGGTGCGGGATGTGGAGCACTTCCGTGCGTAAGTGGGAGATGAAGTCCCGCATCGTTTCTTCTTTTCCTTGCTTGAGGGCGAGCAGGGTCATAGCCGACTTGGCCACCATTCGACATCCAACGAAGTTCTCCTTAAATAGCTTCTTGAGCTGCTGAAAGGAGGAGAAAGTCCCGACCGGTAGGGACTCGAACTAGGCCCGGGCATTCTCCTGGAGAGTTGTGACAAATGCCCGGCACTTCACAGTATCTGAGCCCAGTGGAACACCATGTGGGACTCGAAGCTATGCATGTGGTCGGCCGGGTCGATGGTTCCATCGTAGGAGGTGAACGACGGTAGCTGGAGCTTTGGCGGGATGGGGGCTTCCATGATCTCCCTAGAGAAGGGGGCGTGGAAGTCCAGGTCGTCGTCGATCAGGACACGATTCTTGGCGGCCAAGAGGAAGTCATCTAGATATCAAACTTTGTCCTTTCTCTCATCGAAGCGCTGGAGCTGGCGATCCATCTCGGGTTGGAGTGCAATGGGCTGCGCACCCTTGGCGCGGGCTAGCTGTGCGACCGTCGGGTCCTTGCAACCGAGGCATGGGAGGCCTCTCACACTTGGCTAGGGTTCTCCCCAATTTGGCCCCTCTTGTCCTCCCATTGGTTCTGAAGTTCCCGACAGAATTCTGCCAGGGCTTGGATCTGCTGGCGGATTTCGTCTAGGTCACCTGGGGTGACCTCACGTCGGGGATGAGTGGAAGAAGCTTCCTGCAACCCCCGGCGGGAGTTGGGTCCCTTGTGGGAACCGGGCCCCCAGTTGCTAGCGTTGCGGAGGCTTCCCCGGGGTGCCATAGCCTTTCGCTCGAGTTTCCCATAGACGGTGCCAAGAAGTGTAGAGGCAGGAAAATGGTTCCTATGCCACGTATCACCTTCTCTATTTATTTGTTGGGGGAAGTCACCTTGCACCCGTGTAGGCCTGCAAACACCAGAAGCCAGAATGGCGTCAGAAGGAGTCCCGAGTGTTACCCTAGGGGACAACCCTCCGATGCTTAAGTCAGTAACGGATTAATGAAGAACAGAGAAGAGCGAGAGAGAGAGAGAGAGCGATAGAGAGAGAGAGAGAGAGAGAGAGAGAGAGAGGGAAATCGTAGTCGAGAGCTGAAGGGCCGTATAGATCCTCAAAACGAGTGCTCGCCATTCCCAGTGTTCACTCGGTGAGTGCTCGCTGGGTGGTAAGATCGCCGGAGGAGAGCTTCCCTTTCAGCGTAGATCGTTGGGTATCCCTCTCGTAGTGCAATAGGGCTAGTGGCTCTATTCTCTTGGGTAGTAGGTTTTGGCATAATCACCCACCGTGTCTCTCTTCTCTGTCGTTCCCCTTCTTATAGGGGTTGTTCTGGAGCGAGGAGCCTTATCCCTTGTTAGGAAAGGCGTAAGTAGTGGAGCAACTCCTTTCTGCTATAGCGGCGGGACTTTCCCATTGGAGAGCGAATATCCCAGCGTTGGCTAGTCCCGGGGCGAGTCTTATGGTGCTCATGGGACATGCTCGCCCATTATGAGGTCAGGGCCGTCGTGTTAGGGGACAATGGTCGGTCTCCAGAGGGTCCTCCGTCGAGTAATGCGCTTTCCTGTGCTTTAGAATCCAATGCCGAAGCTGGGTTGGGCCGCACAGTGGCGGGCCATTCACCTCGGGCGCCTCTTGGCCGCGCTAAGGGGACGGATCTGATTTGGGCCTGTTGTGCCCCTGTGGTTTTGATGATAGTTTTAATGGTGGTTTTGATGTTTGGCCTTTGTAGTGAGCTATTCACTGTGAGTCATCTTGTGTGAGTCAAATCGCTAATATTCACTTTCTGATCATAATGTAGTTCTTCATTAGTTCTAATATGGCATTGCATAATTGATTATGTTCAGTCATGTTATACATTGGTCTTCAAGCGTCCCATGTATGCATATTGTTTCAGGTTCTCCAAGTCTATACAATGAAGTCTGATCATTGCATTTGCATTCACAATGTCTTCACATTTGAAGTCTGTACATCGGACTGCTTCTTTTGAAGTCTATACATTGTGGCCTTGAAACTTCAAGTATATACACCTTCAGTTGAACGCAAAGTGTATACGTTGCAGCGTTAACTCATTGGGCTGCAGCGTCAACTCAGCAAGTATGCACATCGCATTCAGACTTTCAAGTCTATACACTCCATCTTCATAGGTTTCAAGTCTGTTCAGCATGCCTTGGTATTCACAGCCTTTAAAGTCTGTACATTGGTTCAGACTCCTCAAAGTCTGTACAGCGTGAAGTCTAAACATTATTTTCAGGGCTTGTCTTCGTGTCATTTTGTTCCATTGCGTGTAGAACATTACAGCACCTCGTGTTGCTTTTTGTGCCACCTCGTGTCGTTTCTTTAGTATTTAGTTGATCATCTCGAGTCATCCTTTTTATTTTTTCTCTTGTGTTTTCGTGTCATTTACTGTAGTTACTCGAGTCATTTTCCTGCTTTCTTTATTTTATCACGTGTCGTTGTAGCCATTCCTATCTTCTGTCCTCGTGTTGCCTTTCCTAGACCCCGTGTCTTTCTTGCTTTATGACCACATTTCGTGTCGTTTTCATCTTCGAGTTGGTTTCAGTCCATGTTGACCTCGTGCCGTTCTCTTTGCTGTTTGTTATGTCGTGTTGTTTTTGTATTCGTGTCTTCGTGTTATTCTTGTGTTTATGTCCTCGTGTTGTTTGTTTCTATCTTCGTCCAGGTTCCCTCTGATCGCGTGTTTGTCTACCGTTTCGCTCCGTGAGACTTCCTTCTCACCTCGTGCTGCTCTCATGAGACCCCGTGTCGTTCTCTTTGTAGTATTTGTTTTGTCACCCTTGAACCTCGTGTCGTTCTCTTTGTAGTATTTGTTTTGTCACCCTTGAACCTCGTGTCGTTCTCTTTGTAGTGTTTGCTTTGTCACCACTGTATCTCGTGTCATTCTCAGTGTAGTGCACCTCTTGTTGTTCCTGCATACCTCATGCAGTTTTAGGTTTTGTGGCCCTGAGTTCTAATGGTTTAATTTCTTTACAGGAGAAGAAGAAGGTGGTCCGAGGAAGGATATTCCCAGTGACTGGGCTGCACGTGATCCAATGCTAAAGGAACCAATACTATAAAGGCACGTGGCAAGAAGGTTCTGGATGAAGTGTGGGAGGCACACGCATTCTGCACCTCATCCACCTGCTGCTGCTGCTATATATTGAAGCCTTCGTCCACAGATGAAGATTGATCGAAAGGTGAGAAAGAAAAAAGGTAGAAGTGCAGAGAGTTCGATCCAGCAAAAAGAAGAGAAGAAAAATAGAGAGGTGAGGAAAAATTGAAGAACAGGAAGAAGAGAGAATAGCAGAAAGAGTGAGAGAGAGAGAGAGAGAGCTCGAAGCTGAGAGTTCAGAAAGAAGAAGAAGATAGATTCTGGTTTCAGGATCAAATCCGAACCAGTTTGCTCTATTGTGAGCAATACTCCGTGTTTCATCGTTCAGCATTCAGTCTGATGTGTCTTTTTCGTTTCGTGTTTTTGACCTTTCTTTACTGTCCTTGTTTTGTTTCCGATCCTCTGGACTGAGGTTGGGTTCCTCCTGTGGTCTAAGGAGAAGGGAGACTAGTCTCCAGTTCTGGGCTTGTGGATTGCAAGTCCAGGGGTCCCTCCGGTTAGGAGGAAGAGAGGCTCTGCCTCTGGTGGGTTGCTGGTAGCAGAGTGCTACTGGCTGGTTCACTGGTAGTGGGGCTGCTACCAGTGGGGTTCCCTCTTGGTATAGAGGAAGAGAGACGCGAGTCTCTGGTTTCTAGTGACCGTGGGTTGCTAGAGGTTCCCTCCAGGTAGGAGGAAGAGGGGAGTTTGTTCTCCTGGGTAAGCTGTGTATCAGCTTCTGTTGGCAAGCTGTGTTGCCCAACTGTTAGTGAAGCCACACTTGGTTTGAGTGTGGGGTGGATGTAGGTCTGGAGGACCGAACCACCTAAAAATCTCTTGAGCAGTGGTGTGCATTGTGAGTGTGCTTCCGCTAGATGCTTGAATAGGCGCGTCTCATGTGTTTGCTCATTGGCTTAATTGAATTTGGTTTTATTCTGAGATTGCGTCCTGCACTTGAGTTTTTATTTGGGCATTAATTGTAGAAGGATACATTCACCCCCCTCTGTATCCGGGTATTGCACCCTAACAATTGGTATCAGAGCAGGTGTCTGCCTAGAAGGTCCTGTGACCTGCAGATCCGATCTTGTAGTCTTCGATGCTTATCTATTTTTAGTGCATCAATACTCTTGTTGCCTCGAATCTACTTGCTATTTGTTCCCATGGCTAATCCACCGATTTTTAGTGGTACACACTTCAGTGCATGGCTTGCTAATCTAAAGAGTTATTCTAAATCTATTAATCCAGACCTGTGGAAAGTAATTTCACACGGTCCTCATGAACTACCAAAGAAAAAGTCCAAATGGACTGACAGGCATACCTCTTTGCATGAAGAGAATCGGAAAGCTTTTAATCTGATGAAAGCATCTATTGACAGAGCCTTATGGTCTTGTCTTCATGATTGCAGTTCTGCTAAAGATATTCTGAACATGCTGAAGCGAATTCAGAAGACAAAGAAGGACAGCTGCATGATGGCTGATAGAAATAATCAAGGCAGCATTCAAGATGAAGATGATGAGGTAAATCCTTTTGAAAATTATACTGTAGATGATTGGGAAAATGCATATGCTGAATTGCTAGACTCACATGAGAGCTTAAGAAGTCAGTATAAAAAGTTGAAAAAGAATACTGGGATAGAAAGGTCTAGATCCCCATGTGAAAATTGCTCCAGTATCAAGCAACTTCATGATACCTGTCTATCTGATATTCGTAGGTATAAAAATCAGAACGAAAACTTGATGAAGGAATGTGAATGTCTAAAATCTGATCTAAATAAGCTGAAATCTGAAGATAATTCTCTTAGAAAGTTCTCCAAAGAAAATGAAGAAAGTTTAGAGAAACTGAAAAAAGAGAACATTCTGATGATTGAGAAAATTGAAGCCATAAAATTTGTGAATGTGGAATTACAGAAAGATATTGAAGAGAAGGAAAATGATTTGAAGAAATTTATGGCTGGAAGAAAACTTGAAACTAACTCAGAAGATCAGATTTTAATAAATGAGTTAATTCAGAATGACAAGCTTAAGGAAGAAAATGAGAAGTTTAAAGTGCTGAACTCCACTATGTCTGAGAGGCTTCTAGCTTTAGAAAAAGGAAAATCTGTTTACTTTGAAGAATCTAAAAAAATGAAAAATCTGGAACAAGAAGTTGAGGATTACAAAATTGCAAACAAAGTGCTAAGCCAATGTGTAAATTGCAATGAACAAGAAATTGCCAGTTATGAAATACACATCGTTTCTCTGGAAAATGAAATTGAAGATTTGAATAAATCCCTGTCAAAATTTGTGAAAGGGCAAGAAAATCTGGACAGGTTGTTAGGTGTTAAGGTCAATACTCAAAAGGAAGGGTTAGGCTACAACGATATAAATAAAAAGGCTTTCAAAAATAAGCTAATGACATCTTTTATCAAAGCATCTGATGTAGCCACCACCTCAGAAAATAAACAACCAAATGTTCAGAAGAATCAGAAACAAACAAAAGTTATTGATATGGTCAGTCATGTGAAGAAAGGATTGGATCACACTGAAAATGTGCATGCTGTAAAACACACTGATATACCGAGACATGCACATAAGAGGGAAGTCATGAAATGTCATTACTGTCACAAGATAGGCCATTTGATGCATGAGTGTGAATTAAAAGAACTGGATGATTTAAATGCTGAAATGATGGATGCTGGGAAATATCATGATAGAAATCCTGCTGCTCATTCAAAGAAAAGTGAATGCTCGCATTGTGGTAGATTAGGCCACACCCTTGTTCAATGTTGGTTTGCTAATGGAAAGAAAAAACCACTCTCACATCATGCTAAATCTTATGCTAACCAACATGCTCTTAATATCAACAAAACTGCTTCTCTGAACCAGTATGTCAAATGTTTTAATTGTAACAAGCTTGGGCACAAGGCCACTGAATGTTGGGCAAGCTTTTTTAGAAGAGGGTCTCCTTTCTGCTCCCATTGTGGGAAGCATGGCCATGCAGTCAAGGACTGCTGGCATGTCCAGGGTAGGAATAGAAATTTCAAAGAATTTGGTAGGAACAAACATGTTCTTAAAAGAATTCCTGTTTGCTCAAATTGTAGAAAACCAGGCCACCACGTTGCTGTTTGCTGGGTGGCTGGTCATGAAAGAAAAAAATTTCATAATTATAACAGAAACCCTCATGCTCACTCTTTTAATGCTCAAGTTCATGCCAGTGTACATAAGAGGAACATGAAACCTGCTAGTTCATGCCACTATTGTGGGCTGTCTGGGCATTCAATGCATAACTGTTTTATCATGAACTCTGACGACTATTTGGCACAGAAAAGGATGCAGGTAGTCCCAAAAGGGGCCAATCACTATGCAAGACCCAAGACCACTTGGGTACCTGCTAGTGGAAAATAGGAAGGTGCCTGACAGGTGTGCCTTGGATGGAATAAAGGGGTAATAAACCAGGGCACATAAAACGACCCCATGCCTGAACGCTTCAGGTAAATCTGCTGCTGTCTTCCTAATCTGAATTCAATTCTTAATCCATCAGACTGATGATTGTTGTTGAACATATAAACTGCCTGTTTTAGACTAGACATGATTATCATGATTAGAACAATTTTACTTGTCTGGCATGCCCTTTGATCATCATGTTTGACCATTATGGTATATCAAATAGTAAGCTATCAAAGGCAGGGAAAATCTGTCTGGAGGTGCTTACTATGTGTGAAGTGGTCCTTCAGACCAAGTGCTTCGCCTAGTACCATAGGTCATTCTACTGAACAGGGCAGCCTGAATATGCATGAATCACAAATTCATTTGTTTAGTTTTCATGGCAAACACAGCATGCTCTCTGGGGAAGCTTCATGCTCACAGTCAGGGGGAGGCATGCTATTTTTGACTCGTGCTCATTGCATTACATTCCACTTATTTAAAAAAAAAACCATATGTTTGCTTCAACGTATTGCATTTCAACTGATAGCATGCATGTCATTCAATAAATAATTAATATTTCCAAGAGTTGTGTGTGAGATGTCCTTATGTGGGCTGAAAAGGAGCTTGTCAGGTCATCTGGTATATGAAGAACCTTTGTCTGCCAATGTGGTTAATTGGTGCTGAGTCAGTCATATCATGAGGTAGCAGCTTATTGCTCAAGAGCACTCTCTGGTTACTAGATTGAATTTCCTTAGGAAGATTTTATTTGTGAGCTCCTTGGTCTTTACTCTCTAGAGTTATCTCTCACTTGCTGCTTTGTTGTATGGAGTGCTTCTCATCTCATCTCATCTCTCTCCATTTTGTTTGTCACCTTCTTATCCTGGTCTTATCCCCTTTGGTTCAGGAATTCTCTTGAAGGAAAATTCCTTCTTATAGCTTTGTCACTCTTATCTGAATTGATCAGAATACCTTAAACCACCCAAAATCTATTGTAACAAGTTACACCTGTTAATAAAGAACTTTAATGTATGGGGGTTATATTTTGTCCTTTAATCCTTCCAAGGTTTTCCTCAATTGTTGGTCAACACATTGTAAAAATTTCTGTTAAATGTAAAAGCCTTACTGAGGATTTCGTTTTAACTGAAACTTATGTGAAGATGGCTGTGAGATAAAAAATTGTGTTAAGTAAGAGTTCTGTCTTGTGTCTAAAATCTTGAGAGGTGCTACCAGGGAATACGCCATTCCTTGTGGCAGAGCAATGGCAATTGTGGAGAAATAGATATTCTAGATCAAAGAAGTCTAGAGGTTCTGTCATGATACAATTAGCTATCTCTGTTTTTTATTGAAAAGTTGAAATAAAAAAAAAAGGAAGGGGAAAGAATAGTCAACAAAAAATTCATTGGTTTTCATTGGCATAAAGGTCGCCTGTCCTGAGTAACCAGGGATTCTGGTGTCTTATAAACATGTCTCCTTGTGTAAAAAGGGACAATTCTACCTTGTGCTCAACAAATTGGTTGACTCTGTATGCCCTCTCTTGTCCTTTAAATGAAGTAATGAACCGTACTTAACTATCTATTTGGTATTTCTTTGCCTGACAAACATAAGGAGTATTTTAATCGTAACCTTCTCTAGGCAAAGTACCTTTAACAGCTAGTTTTGTGATCATGTTGATTTAACGTCTTGAGGTAACTGACCAAGGTATTCGGAAGAATATAATATATCCATATATTGAAGAGCGTACTTTAACGGTCAATGGCTGTGTTACATATTGAATAAGGGCAGCCTGGGTAATTCCTGAAAAAGTTCGATAAGAGTATAAAGTGACCCACCAAAACCCTTCATGTCCCTCAGGTTACATCCATAAACCCTCGCGTGCCCTTGCCGCTTCCTGTGTCTCCTCGTGTCGATACGTCTTGTATGCTTCTTCAAACCCTTCTCTCCCGCTCATTCCTCTTCACTAAAATCTCATCTCCACCACAGAGTTCTCCTCCGTTCTTGGCTCTAGCTTCATTTCCAGCAGCAACCAGCAAGAAAGAGTTGATATTCTGAGAGTTACAACAAATGGATCAGCCAGAATCCGTCGCTCCTGTGGAAAGGAAGAGGAAGGGAAAAGAAACAGTTGAGGAGCCTTCGTCCAAGCAGCAAAGATGTGTTGAACCAGAAATAGTGGTGGATATTTCTTCTGCACAAGGTACTAGGCCTTCTCAGTCTACCGTGTTTTTAGAGAGTGGGAAAATTATTCCTCCAAGGATAATAGATTTCGGAGATGAAACCCTGGTTTTGAAGTTTCCAGAACTTTTGGAGATTTTTGAGTTCCAGGAATGGAGGAAATTCCTAGAAAACCACCGTGTCTATTACCCTAGCCTAGTAATGGAATTTTACAATAATTCGTCTTTGAGCCGAGATAAGTCTGCTTTGATCTCGTCTGTTAAAGGGGTTGAGATGACAGTAACATGTGACTCTCTCCACAAAGCTCTTAGTATTCCAGAAAAAGGGGAAGTGGAGAGAGGATATAGATATAGTCTGCACGAAGCTTTTTCGGTCATTACTGGTAAACCCAGTAATATTCATGACAAGGGTCAATTGAAGCTGAAAGCTTACCAAACCGGTGTAGGCCTTTCGCTCGAGTTTCCCATAGACGGTGCCAAGAAGTGTAGAGGCAGGAAAATGGTTCCTATGCCACGTATCACCTTCTCTATTTATTTGTTGGGGGAAGTCACCTTGCACCCGTGTAGGCCTGCAAACACCAGAAGCCAGAATGGCGTCAGAAAGAGTCCCGAGTGTTACCCTAGGGGACAACCCTCTGATGCTTAAGTCAGCAACGGATTAATGAAGAACAGAGAAGAGCGAGAGAGAGAGAGAGCGAGAGAGAGAGAGAGAGAGAGAGAGAGAGAGAGAGAGAGAGAGAGAGAGAGAGAGAGAGAGAGAGAGAGAGAGAAGGAAATCGTAGTCGAGAGCTGAAGGGCCGTATAGATCCTCAAAACTAGTGCTCGCCATTCCCAGTGTTCACTCGGTGAGTGCTCTCTGGGTGGTAAGATCGCCGGAGGAGAGCTTCCCTTTCAGCGTAGATCGTTGGGTATCCCTCTCGTAGTGCAATAGGGCTAGTGGCTCTATTCTCTAGTGTAGTAGGTTTTGGCATAATCACCCACCGTGTCTCTCTTCTCTGTCGTTCCCCTTCTTATAGGGGTTGTTCTGGAGCGAGGAGCCTTATCCCTTGTTAGGAAAGGCGTAAGTAGTGGAGCAACTCCTTTCTACTATAGCGGCAGGACTTTCCCATTGGAGAGTGAATATCCCAGCGTCGGCTAGTCCCGGGGCGAGTCTTACGGTGCTCATGGGACATGCTCGCCCATTATGAGGTCAGGGCCGTCGTGTTAGGGGACAATGGTCGGTCTCCAGAGGGTCCTCCGTCGAGTAATGCGCTTTCCTGTGCTTTAGAATCCAATGCCAAAGCTGGGTTGGGCCGCATAGTGGCGGGCCATTCACCTCGGGCGCCTCTTGGCCGCGCTAAGGGGACGGATCTGATTTGGGCCTGTTGTGCCCCTGTGGTTTTGATGATGGTTTTAATTGTGGTTTTGATGTTTGGCCTTTGTAGTGAGCTATTCACTGTGAGTCATCTTGTGTGAGTCAAATCGCTAATATTCACTTTCTGATCATAATGCAGTTCTTCATTAGTTCTAATATGGCATTGCATAATTGATTATGTTCAGTCATGTTATACATTGGTCTTCAGGCGTCCCAAGTATGCATATTGTTTCAGGTTCTCCAAGTCTATACAATGAAGTCTGATCATTGTATTTGCATTCACAATGTCTTCACATTTGAAGTCTGTACATCGGACTGCTTCTTTTGAAGTCTATACATTGTGGCCTTGAAACTTCAAGTATATACACCTTCAGTTGAACGCAAAGTGTATACGTTGCAGCGTTAACTCATTGGGCTGTAGCGTCAACTCAGCAAGTATGCACATCGCATTCAGACTTTCAAGTCTATACACTCCATCTTCATAGGTTTCAAGTCTGTTCAGCATGCCTTGGTATTCACAGCCTTTAAAGTCTGTACATTGGTTCAGACTCCTCAAAGTCTGTACAGCGTGAAGTCTAAACATTATTTTCAGGGCTTGTCTTCGTGTCGTTTTGTTCCATTGCGTGCAGAACATTGCAGCACCTCGTGTTGCTTTTTGTGCCACCTCGTGTCGTTTCTTCAGTATTTAGTTGATCATCTCGAGTCATCCTTTTTATTTTTGCTCTTGTGTTTTCGTGTCATTTACTGTAGTTACTCGAGTCGTTTTCCTGCTTTCTTTATTTTATCACGTGTCGTTGTAGCCGTTCCTGTCTTCTGTCCTCGTGTTGCCTTTCCTAGACCCCGTGTCTTTCTTGCTTTATGACCACATTTCGTGTCGTTTTCATCTTCGAGTTGGTTTCAGTCCATGTTGACCTCGTGCCGTTCTCTTTGCTGTTTGTTATGTCGTGTTGTTTTTGTATTCGTGTCTTCGTGTTATTCTTGTGTTTATGTCCTCGTGTTGTTTGTTTCTATCTTCATCCAGGTTCCCTCTGATCGCGTGTTTGTCTACCGTTTCGCTCCGTGAGACTTCCTTCTCACCTCGTGCTGCTCTCATGAGACCTCATGTCGTTCTCTTTGTAGTATTTGTTTTGTCACCCTTGAACCTCGTGTCATTCTCTTTGTAGTATTTGTTTTGTCACCCTTGAACCTCGTGTCATTCTCTTTGTAGTATTTGTTTTGTCACCCTTGAACCTCGTGTCGTTCTCTTTGTAGTATTTGTTTTGTCACCCTTGAACCTCGTGTCATTCTCTTTGTAGTGTTTGCTTTGTCACCACTGTATCTCGTGTCATTCTCAGTGTAGTGCACCTCTTGTTGTTCCTACATACCTCATGCAGTTTTAGTTTTTGTGGCCCTGAGTTCTAATGGTTTAATTTCTTTACAGGAGAAGAAGAAGGTGGTCCGAGGAAGGATATTCCCAGTGACTGGGCTGCACGTGATCCAATGCTAAAGGATCCAATACTATAAAGGCACGTGGCAAGAAGGTTCTGGATGAAGTGTGGGAGGCACACGCATTCTGCACCTCATCCACCTGCTGTTGCTGCTATATATTGAAGCCTTCGTCCACAGATGAAGATTGATCGAAAGGTGAGAAAGAAAAAAGGCAGAAGTGCAGAGAGTTCGATCCAGCAAAAAGAAGAGAAGAAAAATAGAGAGGTGAGGAAAAATTGAAGAAGAGGAAGAAGAGAGAATAGCAGAAAGAGTGAGAGAGAGAGAGAGAGCTCGAAGCTGAGAGTTCAGAAAGAAGAAGAAGAAGATAGATTCTGGTTTCAGGATCAAATCCGAACCAGTTTGCTCTATTGTGAGCAATACTCCGTGTTTCATCGTTCAGCATTCAGTCTCATGTGTCTTTTTCGTTTCGTGTTTTTGACCTTTCTTTACTGTCCTTGTTTTGTTTTCGATCCTCTGGACTGAGGTCGGGTTCCTCCTGTGGTCTCAGGAGAAGGGAGACTAGTCTCCAGTTCTGGGCTTGTGGATTGCAAGTCTAGGGGTCCCTCCGGTTAGGAGGAAGGGAGGCTCTGCCTCTGGTGGGTTGCTGGTAGTAGAGTGCTACTGGCTGGTTCACTGGTAGTGGGGCTGCTACCAGTGGGGTTCCCTCTTGGTATAGAGGAAGATAGACACGAGTCTCTGGTTTTTAGTGACCGTGGGTTGCTAGAGGTTCCCTCCAGGTAGGAGGAAGAGGGGAGGTTGTTCCCTTGGGTAAGCTGTGTATCAGCTTCTGTTGACAAGCTGTGTTGCCCAGCTGTTAGTGAAGCCACACTTAGTTTGAGTGTGGGGTGGATGTAGGTCTGGAGGACCGAACCACCTAAAAATGTCTTGAGCAGTGGTGTGCATTGTGAGTGTGCTTCCGCTAGATGCTTGAATAGGCGTGTCTCATGTGTTTGCTCATTGGTTTAATTGAATTTGGTTTTATTCTGAGATTGCATCCTGCACTTGAGTTTTTATTTGGGCATTAATTGTAGAAGGATACATTCACCCCCCTCTGTATCCGGGTATTGCACCCTAACAGGGCCTGCCGCTATTGGGCTGTCCATGGGCCAAATCGGATTTACCCTCCTTACCCTGAATATGGGTGGCTTTGGATTGAGGAGAGAAGAGAGAAAAAAGTGAAAGCTTAGAATGAAAGGATGGAGGATGCTTGGGAATCAGAGACGAGGGGGGAAAGGGAGAGAGAGAGAGTGCTCAAAAGCACTGTGCTATTAATTCTCAGAGAGAATGGCAGGGGGTAGAAGATGAATGCCCTAAGTCGATGGTTTTGACTCCATGCAGTACTTAAGGTAGGTAATATATCTTGAATCTCTAGTGTTGATCTAAGGAGATGGTTGACTTATGTGGCATACCAGGATTGCTCAATCACTATTGCTATGTATCCTCATGCAAAAGAAATCATCACAACCTAAGTACATGGTCTAGATTTAATTGTAATATCCCTTCAACTGACTTCTACCTCCTTAGGTTCCTGTTGAGTCTCTTGGTTGGTTGAAGTCAAACCACCTTGGTCCTTTCAATTCAATTTCCTTTTGACTGTCCACCTTCCGACTAGGCTCAGTCAATACCTTCCAACTGAGTTTATTAGAAGTCTTCTAACTAAATCAGTTGGTACTCATTTTGATTGACTCCTTTCAACTGACTTCTCCTCATACTCACTAGTTTTTAATCCTTCTCTAACTGAGAGGGTATTTAACTAGCTTTTTACCTGAGTGTTGTGATTGGGATTTTCTTCAACTAGGGGATTTGATCCAAGTGTTTGATTTCTAAGTTCAGCTTGGTCCAAGAGATAACCTCTATATATTTTTTAAATAATAAATTAATTTATTTTCTCTTTAATTTAGTAAGAGGTAGATGATCTTGATCAATTTTACTATAGGGCATATGATACCTTAGAATCAAATAGATAATAGTAACACAGTGAAGAATAACTGAATAAAATCTAAAACATTGTACATATACCAAGCTCACGTTTGATAGAAATAAATCTATCTACTCTAAAATGATTTAAAAAGGTGTGTACTAATTAATTATGCCCAATACTGATAAATTGGAAATCTACATCTCCAGAGCTAAAATACTTATGAAAGAAATGATATCTAATCTTTATATGCTTAGTTCTAAAATGCTGCACAAGATTCTTAGCTAAACTTTTGCACTAGTGTTATCGCAATGAATGGGGATGTTATGCAACTCAAATCTAAAATCATGCAGCTCGTTGTAAAAATTCTCTTATTGATTTCGATGATAACAAAATAAATATTATAAATATTTAATGGGTCTTGCTAATGTTGCTTGGAATAGGTGTGCTCTAGAGGGGGGTAAATAGGTATGTCCTTAAAAATTAAGAAATTAAAATAAATGTGCACTATACACAATGGAATGAAAATGAAATGCAAGTAACCATACAGAGGACACAAAGATTTATCTTGGTTCGGTCCACCCTGTTAGGGTGTAGGAGCGAGATCTAGAGGGGGGTGAATGGATCTCACTATTTAAATTCGTGCAGAATTAAAAACTTATGATGGCTCGAATGGAACTGGTGCTATACTAGGACAAACACTCAAACACTTAGTGAGTATAGCAAGAGAGTATATCAGTGAACGCGCTGCACAGTGAGTGTATGCGCATGAATCGGCCTCACACTGAAGAGAACAACATCCAAAGGTTCATACTGAACCACAATCAAACATATGATGATATGCTAGAATTAAACATAGGTTGACCTTGGCATGCACTAGATCATGCAGAACAGATATCAAACACTTAGCATATCCCAAGTTAAATGAGAATGAATAATAGATCGCAGAGCACTCTCTTAGAATGGACGCTTCAAGCAGAACTGAACTCGAACACAATGCACTCAACCAATCATATGACTGACTCTATAAAGGAGGTAGAGAATATGGACAATCAGGTGCACAATGCAAGCCACAGTGCAAAGAGGTTTTTAAGGTGGTTCGATCTCAACGTTGAGATCTACATCCACCCCTCACTCAACCTGAGTGAGGCTTCCC
The DNA here is from genome assembly GCA_022559845.1 of Amorphophallus konjac. Lineage (NCBI taxonomy): Eukaryota > Viridiplantae > Streptophyta > Magnoliopsida > Alismatales > Araceae > Amorphophallus > Amorphophallus konjac. Next base: position 207,069,968 of record CM040120.1, on the reverse strand, counting down.
TTGCTCAAGCAAGAATATGGAGAACACTCCAACATAACCGCTGATCCACAGCTTTGGGGAAGAATCCCTACAAACCGCTGATCCACAGCTTAGGGGAACCATTCCTAGACCGCTGAGCCTCACATCTTACTGTCCGAAGAACCAATCCTTGCCCGCTGTGCAATCACAGCTTGCTGCGCTGCCTAACAGGGTGAAGAAAGATTCAAAGAGAAAATGAAAAGAATAAAATAAAACAGTGACAGAACTTCATGACAATGTTGCTTGGATGAGCAGAAGACTCTAGATCTGATCTAGAAGTCGGAACCTTGACATCTCTTCAAGAAATCTTCAGATCTCCAGTACCTTGTTTTCCTTTTCCTTCTTTCTCTTCTCACAATCACCCACTCCGACCTTCTTCTCTATTCTCTCACTACTCACTAGCACTTCTCTTCGGTACTCTATATTCAGTAGCTCTCTCTCATACTTCTACGACGACCCTTACACTCTCATCTTCTCCACTCTTCTCTGCTCTCTCCTCTCTAACTCTTCTCCTCTTAGCTCGATGGCTCTCTGGCTCACTCCTCTCTCACTTCTCTTTCTTTTCTCCTTCAGTTCACTGCTCTTCGGTTCTCCTGCTCATTGCTCTCCCTTTTTTCTTCTTCATCTCACCTTATTTTGAGTCTACACACAAGATGCCTTTTATCCAGTAAGAATGAGTCTTGTGGTCCCCACAAGATTCCCTTGGCGTGTGGAGGGAACACTCCCGCCAAAAGAGTGCTTCTGGAATGTGCAATCAAGAGTCCACGTGTCAGATGAAGCAAGCAAACTTTTCTAAGTAGCAGCCACATGGCAGATTCTTCTGATGGACCATTCGCCTTGGATCACATTCGCCTTGGATCACATGCCAAGCGGACTTAGTTACGAACCCACGTGACCATTTTAATTCTTCAAAGGACCAATTGCTTATCATACATAACCTGTAGCAGAAGAGCTGTTCCATACTTAGGAATTTTCTTTCGATTGACGTTGTCTCTATTTGAACATTTCCCGAACTCTGCACTCTGAATGTTCAAGCTAATTGCAAACTCAATCAAGATACTTTCATCTTGATATTCCTTGATTGTGTTGAGGCATGTGCATAGATGCGTCGGTGAAGAATTCTGGGATCACTACTGTAGGCTTGAATGCGTCGATGTAGATCTCCGTAGCGCAGATCTCTTGTAGCGTCGACATGTCCTTACTGCGTAAGCTTGCAGTTGGCCTGCTGCGTTGATGCAGCTCACTGATGTTATGAGTTAGTTTTAGACCTGTTGTATCGGTGCAGCTCTTGGGTTGCGTCGATGCAAAATTCTTCTAGAGAGGATGTGGACTGATGCATCGAGATAGTGTAGCATCTGCGTTGAAGCAAGTCTTTGAGGTTGTTTCAGTGACCATTGCTACGTCGATGCATCCTCTCTGATATGTCGATGCAAAATTGTGTCCAGCTGATTTAGCATCGCTGCGTCGATGCAGCTTCTCAGTTACGTCGATGCAGAATTATGGCCTATTAAATTCTTTCTGTTACGTCGATGCAGCTGATGAGTGCATCGATCTTGTTATGACCACCAATTGGGCACTGCCCCATTGTGTACAATTCGGGCCCATGAACTCAATGAGCTAGAAATCTGGACAAATTATTAAATAACTCGTAGAAAATTCATAACTTAACGTAGGAAGATCAGAATTAGGTGAACCCAAAGCCCATACAACGACCATTGGGTAAGGAACAACTGTTAAAATAAGCATAACTTCTGAAAAATAGGCCTAATAGGAGGAAAGAGGGAGTTTATGATAATGGGTCGAAACAATTATAGAAAATATAGTCACCCGTTAAAATAAGGATATCTTGGTCCACAGCCTACCAAATGGGATGAAATTAGGCCCATTAGAAAGCTTGGGCCCTTAACCCATGCTCCTCTGTTGGGGTGGAAGCCCAATTCACATCAGAACCTAAGGTTCAGAGCCCTTTGGCTGCTAGCTATCACGAAGAGGTGTAACTGTTAGGAGAACTCGAAAGAAATTAATGGGGAATTCATAACTTCATCTATGGTTAATGGAATGACCTGAAGGCAAGGCCATAATTTTTCATTGGATGTCAGCCATATCTTCTATGTTGAGGTCGAGGCCAAATGCTACCCGGATGCTCGATTTATACCTGGATTACCTTGGGCTACCGAAAGGTCGCAACTGGAATAAAGGAGAATAAATGATAATATTGCGAAAATCATAACTCGAGATAGGAATGAGGAAATTTGATGAAACCAAGACCCAGAGTTATATCAAGAAGTCATCTTGATTTCATATGAAGACGTCCCAACCCAAAACACAACAGAAAAGTGCACCCACTCACATCTATGACCAGGTAGATGAAGGGTCACCTCTGTTCAAACTGAAAGGGTGCTTAGCATTAACCCTCTTTAAACCATCGACCTTGGAAGCAGGTTGGAGCCTTGTGGGTCGTGGGTAGAACCTTGGGAGACTTGAAAAATTATAAAAGCAGGGAGGTGTCATGGGTGGTCAGCCTTTTAGCAACACCAATCTTCCATTTTCTACCACCTACGGTTTCTCTTGGGTAAGGAAGAGAGGTGAGGAACCTTGGCATTTCGTAGAGGGTGAACCTGCAGCGAAGTCTTGGATGGATCTGGGGTGTGGAACTCATCCCCGGATCGAAAGGAAAAGCTTTAGGGGGATCTGGGGTGTGGATTTCATCCCCGGATCGTCAGTCTAATATTCCAAAAGGTAGGCACCTAATCTCAAATTTTATGGGCCAACTATGCATTAGAATGATTTCAAAATATTTTCTACATTTCAAAAAGGGACTAAGGGTATGGGAAATCAACCACTATGCCTAAATTACATATTTTCCATCAAAAAATATATTTTCATGAGGTCCCTCTTAGTTTTTATCATCAATCTTGGGTCACTGCACTGTCTGTGTCGACCTGCTCCTTGGACAGGTCGACACTACCCCCTTTCAGAGGGCTGGCGGTGTCAACACTGCCCTAAAGACGGGTCTAAGCACCTATGGAGTCAGGTCAGTGCACATGTGTTGTAGTCTTTATACAAGTCTGAGCATATAGAGGGTAAGGTCGATGCACATGTACTGTGGCCCTTGACAGGTCTGAGCACATGTGGAATCAGGTCTGAGCATTTGGAGGGTAAGGTCGATGCACATAAGCGGAAGCCTTTGGACAGGTCTGAGCATATGGAGGGTAATGTCGATGCACACGTGTTGTGGCCTTGACAGGTCTGAGCACATGTGGAATAAAGGTTGATGCACATTTTGTCCAGTCCAAGGTAAGGTCGATGAACATATAGTCAAGCCCAAGTAAGGTCGATGCACATCCTGTTATAGCCTTTGGGCAGGTCTAAGCACATCTAAGTAAGGTCGATGCACATCCTGTTATAGCCTTTGGGCAAGTCTAAGCATGTCTAAGTAAGGTCGATGCACATCCTGTCATAGCCTTTCGGTAGGTCTAAGCATGTCTAAGTAAGGTCGATGCACATCCTATTATAGCCTTTGGGTAAGTCTAAGCATGTCTAAGTAAGGTCGATGCACATCCTGTTATAGCCTTCGGGTAGGTCTAAGCATGTCTAAGTAAGGTCGATGCACATCCTGTTATAGCCTTTGGGCAAGTCTAAGCATGTCTAAGTAAGGTCGATGCACATCTTGTTATAGCCTTTGGGCAGGTCTGAGCATGTTTAAGTAAGGTCAATGCACATTTTGGACCAGGTCGATGCACCTGTGGGACTGTCCCAATTTCCAGAAACTTAGAAAAAGAGAATTTTGAAAGGGCATTTTACTTCATAGAAATCTAGAAAATTAGAAAATGATAGAAAATTAAGGTGGTACCTCACTGTAAAGACCTCATGATCCCAGAAATTCTGCACTTGTAGCTATTGTTTATTTTCTATGCATGGGTAGGGTTGACAGGTCGACCCTGCCATGGGACAGGTCGACACCCTGGGGCTCTGTCCCCAATTTCCAGAAATGTGGAAAAGGAGAGGTTTGGGAGGTCATTTTAATTAAGAAAAATCTGAAAAATTAGAAAATGGTAGAAGGCTGAGTTAGTAACCCATAGTAAAAAATTCATGCTCACAGAAATCCTACACTTATTGTTATGAGTCATTTTCTATGTATGTGTAACCTAGAAGATAAACCAGTCCTCTTTATACAGTAATCTGATTATGTTCCTTAGGCTGTGATTAGTCTGCTGAAACCATTAGGACGTATGTCTGTTATATTAAAGTATCATGCTAGTATTATAAAAAGGAGTATGAATGTGAATGCAAACACGATGTGAATGTTATGAACTGAAAATAGCAGCATTCTGTGAGGTAGGACTTCGGTCCCTTCTGCGAGACAGCGAGATGTAACGTCGCGGAAGTAAAAGATCCCAAGAGACAGTGAGACGTAACGCCCTGGTCTAAATCCTATCGATTTGGCTGGTTCGTTCTGTGGGACGGCGATACGTAACGCCACAGAACCCGGGGGACAACGAGACGTACCGCCCCGTGCAGCAGGAGTTTAGGTGGGAGTTCGCTCCCGGGTCTATGCAGTACTTTCTTCGTTCGTTTATGTGTGTGGGCCTCTTGTGTTTGTGGCAGTTGTTCGGTTCCATGAATAACAAAAATGTGAAAACTCATGAAAATGTGATAATGTGTAAATGCTCATTCACTGAGGTCTTGTTGCATGCATGGGTACCTTATATGTTAGTTCAAGAATATGTATTTTCCTCATATGAGTTATTTTAAGTAGATATAAATGCGAGTTAACCCCGGTTTGTTTAGGCTACCTATTGAGCGTCACACTCATCCCCTTTGTGACACACGTTTTCAGGAGACATAGAAGAAGTTGAGGAGGAGGCTGCGGCTGAGGTAGGCTACAGTGGACTATCTCTCTTATATGGATGGTCATGGGTGGGTGAGCCTATGTGGGCTCAAGTTTATTTTGGAACATCAACTTATATGTACTCATATTTGAAATATGTACTCTTCTTTGAAAATTTTGAATGATTGAGATGTAGTTACATTTCTCGTAATCTGTGGTCTCTCTCTCTATCATACGAATGTATGCATGTTCGTAAAGGTGTGTTTCCGCGATACGTACGAAGTAATTTCTTCGGGGTCCGATAAAAGAAAAAAATATACCCAAATTTGGGGATTGGATCCCGGGGCGTTACAGAGTGGTATCAGAGCAACGAGAGACAAACCATGGTGACAACCATTCCAGATGTTCCATAGTGGAGGAAGTGATAGGTTAGAGTGGGGAATGGTAGAGTATGTTTGAAACTATTTAAACCCTCTCACTTAAAATAATTGTATGTTTTTCAGAACCATGCCACCAAGAAGGCAAAAAGATCTTCCCCATGAGGATGAGAGGGGATCGGGGGTAGATGACCCAAATGAAGCGAATGACGGGGCTGTCCATGCTTTTGCAGTAGGCGGCAGACAGGTGCCCAATGCGGGAGTCAACCTGGAGGGGTTTATGCAGAGCTTCCAAGGGTTGATGCAGGCCATGCAGCAATAAATGCTGTAGTAGCCCGCAGCCGCACCATGTCGTGACCTGCCGGCGCTTGATCGGTTTTTGAGGTTAACACCGCCTATCTTTAAGGGGGAGAGCCGTCCAGAGGCGGCTGAGTCGTGGCTCAGCGAGATGGAGAAGAAATTCCGCACAATGCGATGTCCCGAGGAAGAAAAGGAGAATCTAGCGGCCTATGTATTACAAGATCAAGCTGACCCGTGGTGGAAGGCCTAGATGAGAACCACCTTCGCAGACTACCACGATGGAGACATATTATGGGAGGAGTTCTTAGCCGTCTTCTGAGAGAAATAATTCCCCGAACATGTGTGAGATGCTAAGGAGCAAGAATTTTTGAGCCTCGAGCAAGGAAACATGTCGGTAGCTGACTATGAGGCAAAATTCTCTGCTCTGGGTCAACATGTTCCACACATATTCAACAACGCTCATCAAAAGGTGAAGAAATTCATCAATGGTATACGTAGCAGCGTCCGACGCTATGTTGCAACCCAAGACCCTGACACCTACACAACGGCAATGAGGCTTGCTCATCTAGCCGAATGAGAAAATGCAAGGTAAGAGCTAAAGCCATAAAGATTTGGGGGACATATAAGGTCAAGTTCTAACGAATGTCCATGTATAGGTTCGCCGAGGAGTAGAAGTTGTCGGGCAAAAGGCCGATGCATGCAGGAGGTAGGCGGGACAAGGAAAAGGTGACCCACCAAGGACTGGTTCCGAAGGGTGGATCGGGGGTTCCATTCTATATCTAGTGTGGACGCAACCATCTGAGACAGGAATGCTGGAGGGCAAAAAGCAAGTGCTATGAATGCGGCGAGGCCGAACATTTTGCGAGGGACTACCCTAAGAAGGCTCATCAAAAGCCAATACCCCAACAGGAGAAGATCCAGTACAGAGGGCGAGTCTATGCATTGATGCAAGAAGAGGCAGACAATACCCCTACCGTGGCAGAAGGTACGCTCCTCATGTATAATGTTTATGCAAAAATCTTGTTTGACCCATGGGCTACACACACATTCGTATCCACTAGTTTTGCCAACCAACTAAAGAACTGACCCCAAGCCACATTCTTCGGAGAAATGATAGTTAGCACACCAACCGGGAAACAAGTCCACACCAAACTTGTGATCCCCACCATAGAAGTCAACATCAATGGGAGGATATTACTGGGGGAAGCATACATCCTAGATATGAATGACTTTGACCTCATTCTGGGGATGGACTGGTTAGACCAACATTACGCTCTCTTGGACTGCCGTCAGAAGAGGGTGATTTTCTAGAAACCAGGGAAGGAAACATTCTTCTTTCAATGCCCTAAGGACAAGTCCGGGAGAATGATGGTTTCAGCCATCCGGGCCTCCAAGCTGATCAGCAGAGGATGCGACTATTTCTTAGCTAGTGTGGTGCATGAAGAAGGCTCCATCAAGATCTTGGAAGACTTGGACATAGTCCGAGAATTTCCTGATGTGTTTCCCGACGATCTACCAAGACTACCACCAGCTCGAGAGACAGTGATGCGGGACGGGATGCGACTCGATGCTAATTGATATGCAAACCTTGGACTCTAGGAAAACTCGCGATCGTCCCTAGCGAGGGAAGCGTGCGGACGTGTGCGGTTGAGAAATTGGCAAAGAGCTAGGGTGGTCGACTTTCACTTTTATGCCCGGATCGGGTCACGGGACGGTCTCGCTCTCTCTCATAGCGATGATTGAAATTTGAGCGAGCTAAGTTATCCTAACACTCTAGCGGCGACATATAGAATTATATACGAAATAAGCACAAAACTGCCGAGTGAGGAGCGAACACGATACCTCCACGCTACCGGGCGTGGGGAAGACGTTCCCAACCAAGCTTCGTACTCCCGGTACAGTAATTAAATTAATTACAGAAGTGGATTTTCTTACCCAATCCACACAGGGAGATAAAGGGCTACAAAAAAATGCCGGGAGCACTGAGTTTGGGTTGACGGGCAGCAAGACGGCGGGTTCCGGGCGACGGCGGGCAGCGGCTCCGGTTCCGCGAGTTGCTGGTCAGCAGGACAGCGAACAATGGCCTCCAAAGGGACGATGACCTCTGGTAAGCTTCTGATGGCGGCGGTCCATTGGGACGAAGGCAGAGGGTCCCTGATCGACCCCTGGGAGTGGCGGTCACTGAAGCTACCCTGACGTATTTTTCTTGGAATTATCCGGTGACCCCTTTTACAGGCATGCCTCGGAGCAGAAATGTGCGCTCCCACAAAAATGGCCGGTACGCCCAGATCCGATGTCGGATCGAGAAGCGGTTGGCACCTTTGGAAAGAGGTCTCAAAAATCTACGACATATGTTGATTTCAGATGCATCCAGTGAAAGGATTAAAAATGAACATGACTGTGCCACGGACTCTTTTCTGGCTCAGAATCCAGATCCAGCAGAACAGGAGGGTAGCTATCTAAAGATGATTTTTTACTAAAGGGTTGACGGTGGATTTAGGGCTTTTGGAATTTATGGGTGGAAGAGGACTATGTGGAGGATGTATAGAATTATTTTGGGAATTTTCAGTGGTGTGTTGAGAGGCGGGAAAAATAACAAATCAGGACTCTATCCTATGGATTTGCAACCAGGCAGATTCCGAGGGGTACGAAGAATAACCTGGGAGGAGGGGCAAATGGGATCGGAATGGAACAAAATTTATATTGATGGAAAGCTAACACAAAGGGAAACAACCCATAAAAATCTCAGCTTGATCAGAGCTATGGAATGGGAGAACCGACTTGTTATTTAGGCTGATGTTCTGGATTTTGTGGTTCAGGACAGTAGGGTGGAGGGTGGCTTGTGGCGGCTCGTTGGTGACTCCGATGGCGGCGGCAGCGGCGGTGGCGGAACCTCACACTCCAGGGAAGAGATAGAAATTGGATTCACTCTAATATTTAGGGCTTCACACCTTGGATCAAGAAGGAAGAAGATGAAAAACAAGAAGAAGGGAGAGAGAGGGAGGTGCGCCCCTAGGCAATTCACACAAATTCACTCAATTTTTTTCATTAATTTTGATTAAAATGCAACAAGAGACATTAAATACTAAACCCTAGACCTAGGACAAATGACCTCTATTGCCCTTGGTCAAAGGGGCATAAAGGGGAAGGGAGAATAAAAAACATTAAACAAATCCCCACATGGGGACAAACAAGGGGGCGCCCCCCTCCTTGGTCAAATTTTGCAACCCATGGTCAATATTCTCTCCTTGACCATGGGCCACCATATTGGGCCCTCTATGGATGGAGGCCCACAAGAAAGAGGAGGCCCAATTGGGCTCTTAAAGGTCTTGAGGCCCATTTTGAAAATTGGACCCCTTACATGAAGTTTAGCCCATATTACACTCTTGACCCAATTACACTCATAAATAACCACAAATAAAAATACATACCCAAATACATTCCAAAAAAAAATCCAAACAAAGGTAAATGAAATTGCTTGCTCCGATGTCCCATCAATTCTCCCCGGGTGGGAGAAACTCGACTCTGTCGAGTAATGGGTTCGGCTGCTTATGTGGCTCTTGCAGATCCATCACCGTACTAGGTAACGTCAGTACGATCCACTCCTAGTATTCGTCACCTACTCATCCCGTATATGTTCTTTATGCACATGCTGCTGTAGGAATGAGGCTAGTGGTGGACACTCCAGGGTGGGGTCACTCTCAAAGGGGAGGCGGCGGCTCGAAGACTCACTAGGAATCACCGCTGGGTCCCTGTGAGTGACTAGATCTGAGACATTGATGTAGAGCTGATCCCATATTCCTGCAAGTCTACAACGTACGCATTAGATCCAACTTGTCCTCGTAAGGGACTGACATCTGCGAGCTTGCATAATATCGACTCGACTCAACATATGTAGACTCACCATGCACTTGACAAATGCATGCATAGACCCCTAACAAACCACACAAAGAAAGAAAAATAGACTCATGCATGACCCTAGACTTAATGCAGTGACATTACCCCCTAGGTGGTCATCATCCGAGTACCGCATACTGGGTGTCGATAGGTCCTTCCGGATCATCTTCATAGAATTCGATAGCTAATTCTGGCTCGGCCTCATAGCTGACAGACACAAACCCAGAAGGTGAGGCTTCTCCAACCCTTTTGTCCCCTAGGGCTAGTTATGTACGAGTGGGACATTGGCCGGCAAAGTGGCCAAACCCCTGACAGTGATAACACTACAGTCGTGACCTACTAGTCTCTCCGATAAGTGGTCCCTTACCCTTATCCTCCCAACGGATAGGGGGTGTAGGCAACAGGGGAGGAGGTGTGGGTGCCGGAGGACGGGCAATAGGTCCCGAGGGGCGGGCAATGGGTGCCGGTGGTTGGGGTGGAGGTAGATCCCTTGGCGGGGGAGGGCGAGGCATTGGAGCGAATTGCTCCTGACGGGCGGGCTCTTGAGGTAGAGCCATGGGGGCCCTCTGATATGGGCCTAAGGAGCTACGGGGTTGGCACTACAAAGAGGGATGGGATCCAACCGTTGGGTAGATTCAAACTCTCACTCAAACTGCTCCAACTCGAGAGCAACCTGATATGCCTCTTCCAAAGTCTTGGTATCGCGGCGAAAAAGATCATACTGAAAGTGGGGCCGCAAACCATGTCGAAAGCAGGAAATAGGCATGGAGCTCTCCTCCGTGACACCACATTGTAGCAAATACTCATCAAATTCAGCGATGTACTCTGAGACGGACCGACCCCCCTGACTGAGACTCTGCCACCTATCGATGAGTCGCTGACGGTATGTAGCAGGAAGGTACTTATGCCGAAGCTTGACCTTCATCTCACCCCATGTGTCAACCTGGGGCTATATACGTTGAAGCAACAGCCTCTCCACATTCTTCCAATACGTCTGTGCCTGCCCTATTAGCTTCATGGTCATGAATCGGACTCTTTGACGATCCGTCATATCGAACTAATCAAAGTACCGATTAATATCGGCCTCCCAGTCTAAATTGACCTTCGGGTCCAAGGACCCATCAAAAGTGGGAGGTTCCGTGCGAATGATCCTGAGAATCTGCTCATCCTCATCATGATCACGATTCAACCGTTGAACTTGATGGTCATGAATCAGACTCGTAGTCATCCACCTCGGGGACTCGATGCCTCCTATCATCTACCGCTTGAGCCTTAGGAGCAACTGGTGGCTGAACTAGCTCCGGTTGACCATTTATCGGCGCGGGGTGCGCCTCAACCGGGGGTCTCTCTAGGATGGCTACTCTCCCTACTAAACCATGAAAAGATTGGTCTGACTCTTCGGCCCTATCCTTTAAGGCCTTCATCCTCTCTTCCAAACGTGTGCCTAGGCCATCCACCTGCGTACTCAACCCTTCCATTTTATCCACTCGCGTATTCAACTCATCCATTCGTGTACTCAACCCATCAATTTTTCCCATAAGAGCTCGAAACATGTCACCCACCGAAGGATCATCGGGACTAGGGACTCGGGGATCTGCCATAGGTGGTGGTGGTGGTGAGTATTGGGTACCTCTACGAGTGGGCATCCAAATGACAAGGGGTTGGAATGCACCGACCAAGGTAAAATGAAGGACGACCTAGACTCCAATATTCGATACGTGTCGGAGGTTTTATCCGAAGATCGCACTCACGCAAGTGTGCTACCATCCAAATAGGCGTAACCTATCATTTCGAGAACACCTTTTGATATACCGGATATAGAGATCCAATGTGACACCTTGGACCGAATACCCTAGACTCTAACCCGCTCTGATACCATTTGATGCGGGATAGGACGTGACTCAACAATTGATATGCAAACCTTGGACTCTAGGCAAACTCGTGATCATCCCTAGCAAGGGAAGCATGCGAACGTGCATGGTTGAGAAATCGGCAAAGAGCTTGGGTGGTCAACTCTCACTTTCGTGCCCAGATCGGGTCACGGGAGGGTCTCGCTCTCTCTCGCAGCAGTGATTGAAAGCTAGCTAAGTTATCCTAACACTCTAGCTGCGACATATAGAATTATATATGAAATAAGTAAAAAACTGCTGAGTGAGGAGCAAACACGATACCTCCATGCTACCAAGCATGGGGAAGACGTTCCTGGCCAAGCTTCGTACTCCCGGTACAGTAATTAAATTAATTATAGAAGTGGATTTTCTTGCCCACTCCACGCAGGGAGGTAAAGGGCTACACAAAAATGCTAGGAGCACCGAGTTTGGGTTGACGGGCAGCAAGGCGACGGGTTCTGCGCGGCGGCGGGCAGTGGCTCCGGTTCTGCTAGTTGCTGGTCAGCAGGACAATGAACAATGGCCTCCAAAGGGACGATGACCTCCGTTAAGCTTATAACGGAGGTAGTCCACTGGGACGAAGGCAGAGGGCCCCTGGTCGACCCCTGGGAGTGGCGGTCGCTAAAGCTACCCCGACGTATTTTCTTGGAATTATCCGGTGACCCCTTTTGCAGTCCTGCCTCGGAGCAGAAATGCGCGCTCCCAAAAAAATGGCCGGTACGCCCAGATCCGGTGTCAGATTGAGACGCGGTTGGCACCGTTGGGAAGAGAACTCAAAAATCTACGACATATATTGATTTCATATCCATCGAGTGAAAGCATTGAAAATGAAAATGACTATGCCATGGACTCTTTTCTGGCTCGGAATCCAGATCTAGCAAAACAGGAGGGTAGCTTTCTAAAGATGATTTTTGACTGAAGGGTTGGCGGTGGATTTAGGGCTTGTGGAATTTATGGGTGGAAGAGGACTATGTGGGGGATGTACAAAATTATTTTGGGAACTTTTAGAGGTGTGTTGAGGGGTGGCGAAAATAAGAAATCGAGAGTCTATCTTGTAGATCTGCAACCAGGCAGATTGCAAGGGGTATAAAGAACAACCTGGGAGGAGGGGCAAACGGACTCGGAATGGAACAAAATTTATATTGGTGGAAAGATAACACAAAGGGGAACAACCCCTAAAAATCTCAGCTCGATCAGAGCTGTGGATTGGGAGAACCGACCTGTTCTTTAGACTGCTGTTCTGGATTTCGTGGTTCAGGACAGCAGGGTGGAGGGTGGCTTGTGGCGGCTCATTGGCGACTCTGATGGCGGCGGCAGTGGTGATGGCGGAGCTTCACACTCCAGGGAAGAGATAGAAATTGGATTCACTGCAATATTTAGGGCTTCACACCCTGGATCAAGAAGGAATAAGATGAAGAACATGAAGAAGGGAGAGAGAGGGAGGTGCGCCCCTAGGTAATTCACACAAATTCACTCATTTTTTCATTAATTGTGATTAAAATGCAACAAGAGACATTAAATACTAAACCCTAGACCTAGGACAAATGACCTCTAATGCCCTTGGTCAAAGGGGCATAAAGGGGAAGGGAGAATAAAAAACATTAAACAAATCCCCACATGGGGACAAACAAGGGGGCTCCCCCCTCCTTTGTCAAATTTTGCAACCCATGGTCAATATTCTATCTTTGACCAAGGGCCACCATATTGGCCCCTCTATGGATGGAGGCCTACAAGAGAGGGGAGGCCCAATTGGGCTCTTAAAGGTCTTGAGGCCCATTTTGAAAATTGGACCCCTTACATGAAGTTTTGCCCATATTACACTCTTGACCCAATTACACTCATAAATACCCACAAATACAAATACACACCCAAATACATTCCAAAAAAAATATCCAAACAAAGGTAAATGAAATTGATTGCTCCGATGTCCCATCAGACAGAGTTCTCTATTGAACTAGTACCAGGCACTACACCCATCTCTGTTCCACAACACCGAATGGCTCCGACAGAACTTGCTGAACTCAGGAAGCAATTGCAAGAGTTGCTAGACAAAGGCTTCATCCGGCCTAGCGTGTCCCTGTGGGGAGCACCAGTCTTGTTCGTGCGGAAGAAGGATGGTACCATGTGGCTGTGCATTGATTACCGCAAGCCCAACCAGGTCACCATAAAGAACAAGTACCCTCTACCGAGGATTGAGGAATTATTCGACCAACTATCATCTGCCAAAGTCTTCCCCAAGATTGATCTGAGGATAGGTTATAACCAGATCATAATCAAGCCCGGAGATGTGTCGAAGCCGGCCTATAGGACTCGGTATGGTCACTACGAATTCCTAGTAGTACCATTCGGGTTGACCAATGCTCTGGCTATGTTCATGGAGCAGATGAACCAGATATTCCGCCCTTATCTAGATCAGTTTGTGGTGGTCTTTATAGACGACATCCTGATATATTCTGCCAGCCAGGAGGAGCATCGGCAGCACTTGAGGGTGGTTCTACAGACCCTCAGGGAGAACAAATTCTTCTCCAAATTTAGCAAATGTGAATTCTGGCTAGATCGGGTTATGTTTCTCGGGCATGTTATATCCGGGAATGACATATCGGTGGACCCCAGCAAGGTGGAAGCAGTGACAAAATGGGAAGCACCGAAGATAGTCATGGAGATTAGGAGCTTCCTTGGACTGGCCGGGTATTATTGCTGGTTCATTGAAGGCTTCTCCACCATTGCAGCCCCCATGACCAAGTTGACCAAGAAAGGAGTGAAGTTTATCTGGTCAGAGGAGTGTGAAGATAATTTTCATAGGCTCAAGGAGAAGTTGACGTCAGCCCCCGTGTTGGCTCTCCCTCAAGGAAATGATGGCTTCACTGTTTACATAGATGCCTCTAGAATCGGCCTCGATTGCGTGCTGATGCAAAATGGCCGGGTGATCGCCTATGCCTCAAGATAGCTGAAGGACCTTGAAAGGAACTACTCCACTCTTGACCTGAAAATGGCAGCAGTGGTCCACGCTTTGCATATCTGGAGGCACTACTTATATGGGGTTTGGTTTGAGGTCTTCACCGACCATCAGAGCCACAAATACATATTCACTCAGAAGGAACTCAACCTGAGGCAAAGGAGATGGGTCGAATTGCTGAAGGACTATGACTTCACCTTATAATACCATCCGAGCAAGGCGAATGTGGTGGCGGATGCTCTCAGCTGAAAGTTGATGGCACTGAGTTTGCATCGAGAGTGGGATATGATGGAGGGAGTGATCGAATCACGACCGGAGAAAAGGAAGCATATCAATCTCCTCGCTAGGTTATCGGCAAGACCTGCATACTTAGATAGAATTGCTGAGGCCCAAAGGCAGGACATGGCATTGTAGAGATGACTGAACGATGAAGACTTTCAAATGGGAATTGATGGACTGATTGCATTCCGAGGAAGGATTTGTGTACCAGATGATGTAAAGATAAAGAAGGATTTGATGCGAGAGGCTCACAGGTCAAAATTTTCCATCCACCCTGGGAGCACTAAGATGTTCTAAGACATGAAGAGGATATATTGGTGGCCCAGAATGAAGCGAGACATTACGGATTTCTTGTCCAAATGTCTTACATGTTAGCAAGTGAAGATTGAGCATCAAAGACATGGCAGTCCTCTCCAGACCATTGAAATGGCCTAGTGGAAATGGGAACAAACCACCATGGACTTTGTGTCTGGCCTACCCATGACCAGGAGAAGGCATGACACAATCTCGATAATTTTGGATAGGTTCACAAAGACTGCACACTTCCTGCCTGTCAACAAGCAAACTCCAATCGAATCCTTAGCGAAGCTATTCATCACTGAGATCATTCGGTTGCATGGTGCACCCTTGTACATCATTTCTGATCGGGACCCTTGATTCACTGCGAGATTCTGGAAGAGTTTACAGTAGGCTATGGGGACAAAGTTGTAGCTCATCTCGGCCTTTCATCCTCAGACCGATAGGCAATCCATGCGTACCATCCAAACTCTAGAAGATATGTTGTGGGCGTGTAGTATCGAATGGAGAGGAAACTGGGATGATCACTTACCCCTGATAGAGTTTGCTTACAAAAATAGCTACCATTCCGCCATTGGAATGGCACCTTATGAGGCACTCTATGGACGGACGTGTAGGTCACTAGTATGCTAGTATGAAGCTAGCGAGAAGCAACTGTTCGGGCCACAGTTGGTATAGGACTGGTCGGAGAAGATATCTAGGATTCGGTAGTGACTCATCATAGCCCAGAGCCGTCAAAAAAGTTATGCAGACCAGGGGCGGAGAAAGTTGACATTTGCCGAAGGAGACCATGTGTTCCTAAAGGTGTCTCCTACCAAGGGAGTCATGCGATTTGGAAAGAGGGGCAAGCTCAGTCCCAGATATATCGGGCCTTTTGAGATCTTGCAAAGGGTCGGTGACGTGGCTTATCGACTTGCACTTCCGCCCGCTCTATCGCATGTACATCCAGTCTTTAACGTCTCCTTGCTCAGGAGATACGTCTGAGATGCTTCACATGTTATAGAATACGAGCCTCTGGATGTTCGCGTAGATCTGTCTTATATGGAGCAGCCCAGAGAGATCATAGATTGGAAGGAACATGTACTGAGGAATAAAACCATCCGACTGGTGAAGGTTTTGTGGAGGAATTCTCATTCCGAGGAAGCAACTTGGGAGCTAGAGGACATTTAATGCGGAGAGGATGTTATGACCACCAATTGGGCACTGGCCCCATTGTGTACAATTTGGGCCCATGAACTCAATGAGCAAGAAATCTGGATAGATTTTTAAAGACCCCTTAGAAAATTCATAACTTAACGTAGGAAGATCAGAATTAGGTGAAACCAAGACCCATACAACGACCATTGGGTAAGGAACAACCTTGATGAAGAGCATAACTTCTGAAAAATAGGCCTAATAGGGGGAAAGTTGGCGTTTGTGATAATGGGTCGAAATAATTACAGAAAACACAGTCACCCGTTAAAGTAAGGATATCTTGGTCCACAGCCAACCAAATGGTATGAAACTAGGCCCATTAGAAAGCTTGGGCCCTTAACCCAAACTCCTCTATTGGGGTGGAAGCCCAATTCACATCAAAACCCAAGGTTCTGAGCCCTTTGGCTACCAACTATAACGAAGAGGTGTGACTATTAGGAGAACTTGAATGAAATTAATGGGGAATTCATAACTTCATCTGTGGTTAATGAAATGACCTAAAACAAAGGCCATAATTTCGCATTGGATGTCAGTCACATCTTCTATGTTGAGGTCGAGGCCAAATGCTGCCTAGATGCTAGAGTTATACCCGGATTACCTCGGGCTACTGAAAAGTCGCAACTAGAATAAAGGAGAATAAATGATAATATTGTGAAAATCATAACTTGGGCTAGGAATGAGGACATTCGATGAAACGAAGACCCAAAGTTAGATCAAGAAGTCCTTTTGATTTAATATGAAGACGTCCCAACCCAAAACCCAACATAAAATCGCGCCCACTCACATATATGACCGGGTAGACGAATGGTCACCTCTGTTCAAACCGAAAGGGTGCTTAGCATTAGCCCTCTTTAAACCATTGACCTTGGAAGTAAGTGGGTGCATTTTGGGTCGTGGGTAGAACCTTGGGAGACTTGAAAAACTATAAAAGGAGGTGGGTGTCATGGGTGGTCAGCCTTTTAGCAACACTAATCTTCCATTTTCTACCACCTATGGATTCTCTTGGGTAAGGAAGAGAGGTGAGGAACATTGGCATTTCGTAAAGGGTGAACCTGCAGCGAAGTCTTGGGTGGATCTAGGGTGTGGAACTCATCCCCCGATCGGAAGGAAAAGCTTTAGGTGGATATGGGGTTTGGATTTCATCTCCGGATCGTCAGTCTAATATCCCAAAAGGTAGGCACCTAATCTCAAATTTTAGGGGAAAATTTGCATTAGAATGATTTCAAAATATTTTCTACATTTCAAAAAGGGACTAAGGGTATGGGGAATTGACCACTATGCCAAAATTATATATTTTCCTTCAAGAAATATATTTTCATGAGGTCCCTCTTAGTTTTTATCATCAATCTTGGGTCACTGCACTATCTGTGTCGACCTGCTCCTTGGATAGTTCGACACTACCCCCTTTCAGAGGGCTGGCGGTGTCAACACTACCCTTAAGATGGGTCTGAGCACCTGTGGAGTTAGGTCAGTGCACATGCGTTGTAGTCTTTATACAAGTATGAACATATGGAGGGTAAAGTCAATGCACATGTGTTGTGGCCCTTGACAGGTCTGAGCACATGTGGAATCAGGTCTGGGCATTTGGAGGGTAAGGTCGATGCACATAAGCGGAAGCCTTTGGACAAGTTTGAGCATATGGAGGGTAATGTCGATGCACATGTGCTTTGGCCTTGACAGGTCTGAGCACATGTAGAATTAAGGTCGATGCACATTTTGTCCAGTCCAGGGTAAGGTCGATGCACATATAGTCAAGCCCAAGTATGGTCGATGCACATCCTGTTATAGCCTTTGGGCAGGTCTAAGCACGTCTAAGTAAGGTCAATACACATCCTGTTATAGCCTTTGGGCAAGTCTAAGCATGTCTAAGTAAGGTCGATGCACATCTTGTTATAGCCTTTTGGCAAGTCCAAGCATGTCTAAGTAAGGTCGATGCACATCTTGTTATAGCCTTTGGGCAGGTCTAAGCATGTCTAAGTAAGGTCGATGCACATCCTGTTATAGCCTTTGGGTAGGTCTAAGCATGTCTAAGTAAGGTCGATGCACATCCTGTCATAGCCTACCTTTGGGTAGGTCTAAGCATGTCTAAGTAAGGCCGATGCACATCCTGTCATAGCCTTTGGGCAAGTCTAAGCATGTCTAAGTAAGGTCGATGCACATCCTGTTATAGCCTTTGGGCAGGTCTGAGCATGTTTAAGTAAGGTCGATGCACATTTTGGACCAGGTCGATGCACCTGTGGGACTGTCCCAATTTCTAGAAACTTAGAAAAAGAGAATTTTGAAAGGGCATTTTACTTCATAGAAATTTGGAAAATTAGAAAATGATAGAAAATTAAGGTGGTACCTCACTATAAAGACCTCATTCTCCCAAAAATTCTGCACTTGTAGCTATAGTTCATTTTCTATGCATGGGTAGGGTTGACAGGTCGACCCTGCCATGGGACAGCTCGACACCCTACGGCTCTGTCCCCAATTTCCAGAAACATGGAAAAGGAGAGTTTTGGGAGGTCATTTTAATTAAGAAAAATCTAAAAAATTAGAAAATGGTAGAGGGCTGAGTTAGTAACCCACAGTAAAAATTTCATGCTCACAAAAATCCTACACTTGTAGTTATGAGTCATTTTCTATGTATGTGTAACCTAGAAGATAAACCTATCCTCTTTATACAGTAATCTGATTATGTTCCTTAGGCTGTGATTAGTCTGCTTAAATCATTGGAAAGTATGTCTGTTATATTAAAGTATCATACTAGTATTGTAAAAAGGAGTATGAATGTGAATGCAAACACGATGTGAATGTTATGAATGGAAAACAGCATCATTCTATGAGGTAGGACTTCGGTCCCCTCTGCGGGACAACGAGACGTAACGCCGCGGAAGTAAAAGATCCCAGGAGACAGCGAGACGTAACTCCCTGGTCTAAATCTTATCGATTCGGCTGGTTCATTCTGTAGGGCGGCGATACGTAATGCCACAGAACTCTGGGGACAGCAAGACATAACGCCCCGTGTAGTAGGAGTCTAGGTGGGAGTTCGCTCCTGGGTCTGCGCAGTACTCTCTTCGTTCGTTTGTGTGTGTGGGCCTCCTGTGTTTGTGACAGCTGCTCGGTTCCATGAATAACAAAAATGTGAAAACTCATGAAAATGTGATAATGTGTAACTGCTCATTCACTGAGGTCTTGTTGCATGCATAGGTACCTTATATGTTAGTTCAAGAATATGTATTTTCCTCGTATGAGTTATTTTAAGTAGATGATAATGAATGGATTATGCTATTATTAACATCTAAATTATGGTATAAATTGGTTATATAAAAGCGAGTTAACCCCAGTTTGTTTAGGCTTCCTACTGAGCGTCACACTCACCCCCTTTGTGACACACGTTTTCAGGAGATATAGAAGAAGTTGAGGAGGAGGCTACGGCTGAGGAATAGTGTTGGTCCTCACTTCAGCTGGGTAGGCTACGCTAGACTATCTCTCTTAAATAGCTAGCCATGGGTGGGTGAGCCTATGTGGGCTCAAGTTTATTTTGGAACATCAACTGATATGTACTCATCTTTGAAATATGTACTCTTCTTTGGAAATTTCAAATGGTTGAGATGTAGTTACATTTCTCGTAATCTGTGGTCTCTCTCTCTCTCTATCATACGAATGTATGCATGTTCGTAAACGTGTGCTTCCGTGATACGTACGAAGTAATTGCTTCGGGGTCCGATAAAAGAAAAAAATATATATACCCAAATTTGGGGATCGGATTCCGAGGCATTATAGATCTGATCAAGATGCAGATGCTTAGTTGCATCGACCTATTGACTTTGCCAAACTGGATGCATCGACTTCCTTCCTCAGTTAACGGGTGTCCTGTTAGTCTACAAGTCGACTTCTCCCGTTTCTTAAGTTGACTTCCTCTTCATGAAAGAACTTCAATAACTTCTGCTGACTTTTTCTGAATAGCCTTTACCCTTCTTTTTATCCGCTGACTATATCACTGCTATGGCTTCACTTCAAGCTTGATTGCTGCTGACTTAACTTTGCTTTATGAGCCTTGAGACCTGTTCTAATCAGCATTCAAGCACATGCACCTACACATAAGGAGAACATGACAGAGTCAATTGCATTAATTTCCATAACATCAAAACCAATGCACCATTAACACATATGACATAATCATTCCATTCTCATGCAGACTCAAGATGAGTCATAGCGTTTGTCATCAACAAAAGTGTTTGTCATCATTAAAACCACATGGATATACAACAATCTCCCCCTTTTTGATGATGGCAACACTATAAGTCATAACACAACTATGAGTCATAACACATCATGCTGACTCATATCAAACACTGACTCTTATCTAACTATTCTCTCCCTTTGACTTCATCAAAAAGGAAACAATAGTTTGATAAAACCGTTAGCAATCAGAATCTGACATTAAATTGAATGTGCAGTGAACCAATGTGTATGATGTGAAATAAAAACTGAACACAATGATTCCAATTGGAGTTCCAAATAATCAGATAAGTCGAGAAGGCTTTCAATGGAATACCAATTTTATAAATCTGATAGTCAAGAATTTCCAGAGTCTTCCATTATAAGGGCTTATGAATTAATTCTTATTGTTCACTCTGGTTTAAGTTTGATATGTTCAGAGTTTATCAATCAGATTCTGTACTCATATATGAAATCAGAGTTTAATAAAAATGAACCAACACTCATATTAAAATCTTGTTTAACCTCCTTTCATCTTACCTTTTCTCATTTCAATGACTTCTTTAGGAGTTACAGTCATTAGTATTGTGGTTAAACAGTCATGATAATATCTGATTTTGTCCAGGGTTTCATCAATTTTTTCTTTTGCAATCAATCCTTCAGATTTTTCTTTTATTCAACAACAATTTTCATAACAATTTTTTCAGGAGCACTTGAGTTAAGTACACACCTTGTAACTAGAGAATACACATTGTTTAGACGTCAGTATCCCTAAGCACTTGATATGACTAACTGCCATCCTTCATACTGAACAGAGTTAACAATAGTATAGGTTTTTGACGTGAGGCACACCACGTCTTAGGTGAAGTGACCCAATTACTCACCTCATTATGTCATCGCTCTGCCAAAAATTTTCAAAGATATTTCACTAATTTTTTCAGCAGAGATAACTATGGCACTTCATGACACATTAATCCTTTGGACATGATTTCTCTATGACCAAGATCATTGCTCTGACTACATTAACCCTTACAAATTTTCAGATTCTTAGATGTTTAAAAATAATACTTATTTCATGTATCTCAACCAAATGAAGTCATGTTTTTAAAAATTTTCAGATTTTACATGATATAACATGAAGCATATGGTTAAGGTTTATTAAAAATATTTTCTCAGATATTCTAAAGATATTCATATGCAAGCTCAAAGAATATATTAAACTTAAACCAGCTGAATGTTTTAGACATTCATAATTCTGTACAATAGAAGCTTCCTTAATAAAATGGTTTTCAGATTTATGGTCAAGATACACAAATTGAAATCTTACTAAATTTCAGATAGATCAAGGGAGTTTCAGGAGCAGCCAATTTAACAATAGAAACACCAACCAGGAGCATACAACATGTGTGTGAGCTTTGAAAACATTTAGCTAAAATTTTGACAAGAATGTTCAAAGTTTAGCAAATGTGAAGTGTTTTCAGACAGACTGGTTGTTACAAGGCAACGCATAGATTTTTAAGTGAAGCTCCCCCTCTGCAAATGTAGGAGCAGCAGACATTGATTCCAGAATTAAGAGAATTAGGAGATCAAATGATTTCAGAATATATAGGAATTAAATTAGATGAATCTTGAATGAGGAGTCGACTTTGAAATTTGCACAGAACATCTGAAGATGAAGAGATCGGTGGACCGAAATGAGTAATTTGGTTGACCGAACTAGACAGTGCATGGATTAAGAGACAGATAAACAAATTTTCAACTAACCAAACCAAAACATGACATATGCTCTCCCCCTGAATGTATGCATGAGCTATCGAGCAAAATGTGTCAAAGTCAAGATATGATATCCATGAAGAATGAATGCAAACTGTGGGTTCCCTTGTTGTTTATGGAATTTGGTTTTAATGATATCAAACAATGTGTGCTTGCTTGAAGAACTTCATTGACATAACATGGTTTCTTGTGTGAATGATTTGCTTGAATATGGTTTTTATGAAGAAACCAGGATTAGGTTTTAATAAATGCATGTCTAAGTATTTTCACCTTTGGCTAAAATTCTGGGTTATTATCATGAACATCTTCCATGAGGTTGCATTGCATTGGAAGTGTTTTATACATCTTTGAAATGAGGTCTTTGGGTTTTTAATGTGCTTAATCTATTCTCATAAATCTTGTTGAAATATGGTATAATTGGCTTTTGGTTGCCTTGTGATGGAATGCTTCTTATTTGTTTGTGTGAGTGTTTAATTCAAATGGGCTTTAAAGAAACAATCATGTTTTTGGTAAGGCATCTAACGCTCAAGAAATTGCTCATTCATGTGCTCATGAATATCTCTCACTTGAAGCTTCTTATTGTTGAGCTAATGAAAGATTCAAGAATGCCAATTACATAATAAAGCTTTCATGACTTTGCATTTGGTCAAATATGTTTTGGTTGGTTGAGGATAGAAGTCAAATTCATGCTATAGTTGGTTCATTGAAGTATACATGAAGGATCAAGTTCAAAATGCCATAATTGATGCTCATATCTTGATTATTATCTAACCTCATGTTTTATCATGTGTTTCAGGTTATATATTCATGGTTGATATTCATTGGATCATGGGAACATCTAACCATTTGTTTTGATTGGAAACAGTTAGGTTTGAAGAGGTTTGTAAACCCAAACAGGCTGGGGTCGACCCATGGGGTCGACCTTTGAAGGTTTTGCTACTGCCC
Organism: Amorphophallus konjac; assembly: GCA_022559845.1. Taxonomy (NCBI): domain Eukaryota; kingdom Viridiplantae; phylum Streptophyta; class Magnoliopsida; order Alismatales; family Araceae; genus Amorphophallus; species Amorphophallus konjac. The sequence goes on along the minus strand of CM040120.1, from coordinate 207,047,006 downwards.
GGGCCATATTCCTGCTTGCAGGTGCATGGCTCGACCCCTGAGAGCTGGAATTTTATTTTGCATCTGCCCGCCCTCTGGATGCCCATTCCGGCACACGATTTGCGAATCCGATTGGAACCATTTCTAAACCTCTCTAAAATTTACCATAACACCCCCATTAGTTCCTAATCATATTTAGGTGTTTCTAACACACTTTGGGAGGGTTTTATGTGTCTTTTCCCCACTCCTCTATATATATGGATATGAACTCCGATTTTGGAGATGAAGAACCCTAATGTGCTATCTTTCTATCTTGTAGGGCAAGGAAATGGGGGAAAAGGAAGGGGAGGACAGCCAGAGCTGAGGAGAGGTCGACTAGAGCAAGGACTGAAGATCTACATCCATTCTCAAGCCTCCAATGCCAGATTCGTGGCCGGTTTTTTAAGGAGAAAGCACTGGCGGCTCGGTTTGCCTGAAGTTTCTTCTTCCTCTCTTGTGGAACCAGTGAAGCATCTTCTATCGGCCTCCAACCTAAGAGAAGACATTCCAGATCTCATTTCTCTTGATGATACATGATGCTTTCTATGTTTAATCTTTTGCTTTGAGCACTATTGATGTATTTTCCTTCATTTCTGAACATGATAATGGTGTGTATGTATGACCGTTGCGTACAGTCGTGTGTGTGTGGTTTGATCCCGTAGTTGGATCTTTGTGGAGATGAAGTCTCCGTGTGTGTTGGAGTTTTTACTCCGTGCGCTTCTTTGTAAGCGAGTGAAACCTCACCGGTTTGGTGAGGGGTGGTCGTAGGGAGCCCGTCGTGGTCCCAAACCACCTTAAAAATTCCTCGTGTTCTGTGGTTTGCTTGTTATATCTATTCTTGTTGATCGTGTGAGAGCGGTAAGCTTGAGAGAATTAATTTGTTCATAGCTTATATCTTGTTCGATCATTCTGTGCGTTGGTAGTTATTTTAATTCGTTGCGTTAAAGTTTAAAATCTTTAATTTCGATTGGGGGACAATTCAACCCCCCCCCCCCCGTCGTGTCCGCGCATATATTGTAGTCTGAACCAACAATTGGTATCAGAGCGCAGTCTCTGATTTTTATTCAGCGGACCTTACGGTCTAGGAGAAAAGATCACTTTATGATGGCTAACGTGGATGTGGTTCCTATCTTTGATGGTTTTGATTTCACATCATGGCTTGGAAAACTTTGTATCTGGATTTCTAGTATTGATCTGAAGCTCATGAAGTTAATTACTCACGGTCCTCATAGTCTTCCAATATTGAGTCAAGGTGGACCGATGAGGATAAGAAAAATAATTCTGATAATTTATTTGTTTTGAATGCTCTTAAGGCTGCAGTGGACACTAATCAATTTACTTTTATCTCATCTTGTAGGTCAGCCAAAGAGATCATGGATAGGCTAAGTGAAGCCCAAGCAGAAAGCTGGAACAGTAAGTGCCTCGTGGCAAACAACAAGAGTAATCGTCAACGCGAGGAAGGCTCTGAGGTATCTTCTAACTCTGATTTTGATAATGAGAAATATAGTTTCGAGGAATTGGTGACTGCTTACGATGAACTGTTTGACAGATATAAATCAATGAAATCTGGAAATCAAAAACTGAAAAAGGCTATTCCAAATACTACACATGTTGCCTCCTCATGTGAGAAATGTTCAGAACTTAGGGACTTGGATGAAAACTTATTGCATGATGTAGATGTGCATAAAGAAACAATTTCAATTCTGAAAACTGAAAATGAAACCATAAAGGCTAAAATTTCAGAATTTGAAGACATTGAAAAGGAACTAAGAGGTAAATTGAGTTGTTTGGATAATGATCAGATCTTACTTAATGAACTTATTTAGAATGAAAAGCCTGCTGAAGAGATTGAAAAATTGAAAGATCAAAACAAATTATTATGTGATGAGTTGAAGGTCCTTGAAAAAGGAAAACATGTGGTTAATGGAGATCCTGAAAATGTTCATGTTTTGGAACAAGAAGTTGCAAACTATAAGACTATCAATTCTCTTTTAAATGATAAACTTGCACTGTGTGAAGAAGAGATTGCTAGTTCTGAATTGCATATCTTGTCCTTAGAAAATGAAATCAATAATTTGAATGAATTATTGTCCACATATGCAAAGCCAAATCAAAAATTGAAAAATAATTCTGGTATCTCTAGTGTGCGTGCCAACTGTTCACATGATAAACACTTTCACGCAACTAAAAGAAGGAATGTTTCTTGTTTCTATTGTGACAAATTTGGCCATGAGATGTATGACTGCTTTCTAATGAAATTTGATGATGATGCAGCATCAAAATCTAGAGTAAAAACAATTGATGGTTTCAAGAAATCGTGAGAAACCCATAAAGAAAAATCTCAACATTCATTGTTTCTATTGTGGGCTATATGGTCATGTTTTTGAAGATTGTTTTACAAAGAAGAGTGATGATGAGTAGTCCATCAAAAGAAAATTTTCATGTCATTATTGTGGTGAAAATGGTCACAAAATGCATGATTGTTCTCTTATGACAAATGATGATCTGAATGCTATTACAATGTGGAAAAAGTCTTGTGGAAGTGTTACTAACCCCTCGAGACCCAAGATGGCTTGGATACCCAAATCGTCAAAATGAGAATCTATTTTGCAGGGGCGCCTTGAGGCCAAGGAAAGTGTCAATAAATAAAGGCTTCTAAAGGTGAGAGAGAAAAATTGTTTGATTTTGTGAGTTCATTATGCATAGGTTTGCTTTGAAAAATCTGCAAAGGTAAAAATTTGAGTTTTGGAGAAGAATGATTGCACTCAAATAGTTGCAGTCAGGTTTTGTTGATTTTGGCATCAAAGATACTCTTGCACAAATCTGTTGCTCATTTTCACATTTTGCATACATTTGCATTTACTCTATATTGTTGCATACATGAGTTTGCACGCATTTCTGAATTTTGGAATTACCCTTTGGTGATTTTGGTAGTGATAAAGAGTGCATACACACCTTTGTTTATCCTTATGCAAATAACTGTTAACTTGCATACATTCAATTCATGCTTTAGATTGCTCATAATCTTGCACACTTGTGAATAGAAATAAACTCTCACCATCTTTTCAGTTTCATGCATATGCTTGCATATATTTTACACACTTCTATGCTTGAATGCCATGATTCTTCGATATTTAAAATGGTGTGTTGTGGAATGGTGGATCCCGTCCATCGGGAAACACTCACCATTCGTGAGTTGGGTCTTTGGACCTACACCTCCGCCACGTACCAGAAATCATCTTGCATGAATTAACTTTCAAATCCTTGCTTGACTGCATGTATATATATTTTCTAAAAAACCATTTCTTGAAAATCTTCTAAGACCCCACCTCCTTGATATATAAAATGCTGTGATTTTGATCATTTGTGCATCGTGACATATACAAAGATGGAGGATTTGTTTCAATTTGTGCATACATTTAGGGGAGTCATTACTATGTTATTGTAAATTCATTTTCTACATACATAGCAATTACCCACACACTTTGCACAAAAATGATGCATATGACTTTAAATGATAAGGATTTTAGAACTTCTTTTCAACACTTTAAGGGAAATAAAATTTTAACGTGGAAATGAAGAGCAATCGTGAGGAAAAAGCTGCCAACCCCAATCAATAAGTGGAATGTGGAATCGAGTAGCCGAGAATCCCTACTGAAATAAATGAGAAAACTCGCGTCGAAAGTTGAAACAAAAATCCACATTACGTGATGAATCCTAGTAGCTAGAAAACCCGATTGAGACACATGAGGTGACTCGCATCGAACGGTGAAATCCTATAAAAAGAAACAAAAAAAGGGGGGGTTGTGCGAAGCTACCAATAGTCAAGGATCTAAATGTAATTGTAGAAAGGAAATAACCATTAAGTGTTTCTTAGAAATTCTGCCAATATCCATATATTTTTGAAGTTCATTGCTCATTTTCACATATTTCACTTGGGTATTATTATGATGTTTGTGTATCTTGAATTTGTTCTTATCATGGTTTATGCAGTGCTTCTAGCATATGGATGCACAACCTTTTTTGATTATGCTTCATGTGACACAACTTGATTTTGAATCCACTGTTCACTTGTTATCCTTTTACCCCATTAAGGGGGAGTTATAGTATTACATGTTTGCTTGATTTTCATGCTTGCTTGCTTGTTTGCTTGCATGAATAATCTCATACACATCTTTAGATCATACTTGTTCATAACAGGTTAATAACCTCGTTGTCAGTCAGTTTTTTGTTGTTGACAAAAAGGGGGAGAATAGGTTGGTGTGCTTAAATTTCTCATTCTGATAATGCATTAGAATCTGCTCATACTCTTGTTTCAAAGTGATTCACAATGTTCACTAACTTAAACACAAAGGGGGAGAAAGGCTCATTGATGTTTTTGAAACTGCATGAATTGCTTATATTCTGTCGCTTGAATTTCTCGCACACATCGTTTTGTCATCATCAAAAAGGGGGAGATTGTTGGGTCCTCTAGTTGTTTATGGAATTTGGTTTTAATGATATCAAACAATGTGTGCTTGCTTGAAGAACTTCATTGACATAACATGGTTTCACGTGTGAATGATTTGCTTGAATATGGTTTTTATGAAGAAACCATGATTGGGTTTTAATAAATGCATGTCTAAGTATTTTCACCTTTGGCTAAAATTCTGGGTTGTTTTCATGAACATCTTCCATGAGGTTGCATTGCATTGCAAGTGTTTTATGCATCTTTGAAATGAGATCTTTGAGTTTTTAATGTGCTTAATCTATTCTCATAAATCTTGTTGAAATATGGTTTAATTGGTTTTTGGTTGCCTTGTGATGGAATGCTTCTTATTTGTTTATGTGAGTGTTTAATTCAAATGGGGTTTAAAGAAACAATCATATTTTTTGGTAAGGCATCTAACGCTCAAGAAATTGCTCATTCATGTGCTCATGAATATCTCTCACTTGAAGCTTCTTATTACTGAGCTAATGAAAGATTTGAGAATGCCAATTACATAATAAAGCTTTCATGACTTTGCATTTGGTCAAATATGTTTTGGTTGGTTGAGGATAGAAGTCAAATTCATGCTATCGTTGGTTCATTGAAGTATACATGAAGGATCAAGTTCAAAATGCCATAATTGATGCTCATATCTTGATTATTATCTAACCTCATGTTTTATCATGTGTTTCAGGTTAAATATTCATGGTTGATCTTCATTGGATCATGGTAACATCTAACCATGTGTTTTGATTGGAAAAAGTTAGGTTTGAAGAGGTTCTTAAACCCAAACAGGCTGGGCCATATTCCTGCTTGGGCCATATTCCTGCTTGCAGGTGCATGGGTCGACCCATGGGGTCGACCCCTGAGAGCTGGAATTATATTTTGCATCTACTCACCCTCTGGATGCTCGAGGGTCAACCCATGGGGTCGACCCATTCCGGCACGTGATTTGCGAATCCGATTGTAACCTTTTCTAAACCTGTCTAAGTTTTACCATAAAACCCCCCACTAGTTCCTAATCATATTTAGGTGTTTCTAACACACTTTGGGAGGGTTTATGTGTCTTTTCCCCACTCCTCTACATATATGGATGTGAACTCCAATTTTGGAGATGATGAACCCTAATGTGCTATCTTTCTATCTTGTAGGGCAAGGAAAGGGGGAAAAGGAAGGGGAGGACGGCCAGAGCTTAGGAGAGGTCGACTAGAGCAAGGACTGAAGATCTACATCCATTCTCAAGCCTCCAATGCCAGATTCGTGGCCGGTTCTTTAAGGAGAAAGCACCGGCGGCTCGGTTTGCCTCGAGTTTCTTCTTCCTCTCTTGTGGAACCAGTGAAGCATCTTCTATCGGCCTCCAACCTAAGAGAAGACATTCCAGATCTCATTTCTCTTGATGATACATGATGCTTTCCATGTTTAATCTTTTGCTTTGAGCACTGTTGATGTATTTTCCTTCATTTCTGAACATGATAATGGTGTGTATGTGTGACTGTTGCGTACGGTCGTGTGTGTGTGGTTTGATCCCATAGTTTGATCATTGGGGAGACGAAGTCTCCATGTGTGTTGGAGTTTTTACTCCGTGCACTTCTTTATAAGCGAGTGAAGCCTCATCGGTTTGGTGAGGGGTGGACGTAGGGAGCCCGTCGTGGTCCCGAACCACCTTAAAAATTCCTCGTGTTCTGTGGTTTGCTTGTTATATCTATTCTTGTTGATCGTGTGAGAGCGGTAAGCTTGAGAGAATTAATTTCTTCATAGCTTATATCTTGTGCGATCATTTTGTGCGTTGGTAATTGTTTTAATTCGCTACGTTAAAGTTTAAAATCTGCAATTTCGATTAGGGGACAATTCAACCCCCCCTTCTTGTCCGGGTGTATATTGTAGTCTGGCCCAACACAAACAGTGATCAGCCATTATTGTGCATATGAGCAACCTACTACACATGAACACAATCTAAAATGCAGGAACTCATTCTATATGAGTACTAGTATGACAAGCAATCTTTTTGAATTTTCAACATGAATGCCATGCAATCAGTTTTGAAGTTAGTGTCTGCATGAGAACACAGAAATGCACATTACTAAATAATGAAATGCAGGGATTCTACCTATCTATATGCATGCATGTTTAAGCAATCTTTTGACATTTTTGTTAATACTCGTGTGCAAGTGAGTCAGGAAACATCATGCACATGAACAACCTATAAAATGCAGGAACTCCCCTTATCTGAATGCACTTGAAATATCAAGTATGACATGAATACCATGTAGGGAGTTGTTGAAATATGCTCATGAACATCCTGCCACATACCGCCAGCGTCTCATAGACAAATGGCAAAGTCTCACCCAAGGGAGCCGATCCGTGACTGAGTACACCGCCGAGTTTGATGAGTATTATTTACGGTGTGGAGTTATGGAAGAGAGCACCATGACCATTTCACGCTTTCGAAGAGGTCTGCGGCTGAACTACCAATATGAACTTTTCCGCCGCATTGTGACCACTTTGGAACAAGCGTATCAGGTTGCTCTCGAATTGGACCAATTCGAGGTCGAGTTTGAGCCTACCCATCGGTTGGGCCCCTTTCCCCTTCGTAGTGTCGAGCCCCGTGGCTCTTCAGGCACGTATCCGAGGGTCCCCATGGCTCGACCTCAGGAGCCCACTCGTCCCGTGAGCCATTCACTCCTAGGCCTCGCCCTCCACCTCCGAGGGATATCCCTCCATGTCTCCAACCCACGGCACCTACGGCCCATCCACCGGCACCCGCACCCGTTGCTCATCCTTTATTGCCTACACCTCCTATCCATCGGGAGGATAAGGGGAAAGGACCTTTGATCGGAGAGCCTAGTGGATCACGTCAGCAGTGTTATCGCTGCAATGGGTTTGGCCATTTCGCCAACCAGTGTCCCATTCGCCAGTCTCTTGTCATTGGGGACACACAGATCGGGGACGCCACCTCTTCAGATATTGTGTTAGTCAGCTATGAAGTAGATCCGGAGCTAGCTGACGAGTTCTATGAGACTGAAGGTGATGGCCATGATGCCCAGCATTCGGATGATACCCACTTGGGGGTCGTCAGGTGTATTCTCACCCAGCCACAACCCAGTGATGACTGGCGTCAGACCACTATGTTTCATACATACTGTAGGCTGGGTGGGCAAGTGTGTAAGGTGATTATCGATAGTGGGAGTTGTATCAATGCAATCTCCACGGGCGATGTCTCTCGTTGTTTGGTCCCAAACGGTGGCAATCAAGCGGGGGGGTGAATTGATTGGCAAATAAAAATTATTTACTGAAGAACTTGTGATATAAAATAAAAACAATCAAGCACTCGGCCTTACTCGTGCATGATCACACATGAGTGCAAGTGAATGAATGTGAGTGTGTGATGAAGAAGGTGGTGAACACTCAACTCACCGTGAAGCCCACTCAACAAAGAATGCAAACGAACAAACCACGAGAGACACACAAGGTTTTTAGGTGGTTCCGGTACACATCAATGTCCCCTACGTCCACCCCTCATACATGAGGATTAACGACTTCACTATGAAGTGAGCCAAGCACACACACGCTGTTATGAATAGCACACACATACACACACGGTACCCAATCTAGGCACCCAACCACACACACACACACACAAGCTCATGTCTTTACATGAACAGCACACACATAGCTCAGAATTAAAATACAACAGATGCTCAAGTTTAGCACATCAAATCTGAGAATGGAAGATGAGGAGTGATTTATCCTGGCTGATGCTCCCCCTATCAATTTTCCGAATGTACTTGTATGCTTCAGCAGGAGTAGGATCGATCTTGGAAGAACATTGGCTGAGAAGTAGCAGATTTGAAGTTGTTGCTAGAAGTCCTTTGCAGCTTCTTGATGTAGATGATTTGTGGCATGATTTCTCCTTCTTCTCCTTCAGTTCCAGCTTCAGATCGATTAGGAAGAAGGTGTGGGAGCTGCAACTTCGACCCTGCACGATGGATTAGGGATTTCATAATAACAAAAAGCTCATTCTATTGAATTCGCACACACCCTCTATATCTAGGGTTCCAAAGACTAAAATAATTGTTTAGGACGGTCAAGAAGGCTTGGGAACCAGATCCACAATTTGTGGAATGGTTTGTGGAATGTTTTGTGGTGATTAGACTCGGATTACAAGACTTTTGGCATAAGGAAACGGCGGTCAAAAACCACGGCTGGAGATCGGACCGGAATGGGTCGACCCTTGGGGTCGACCCTCGTGAGAGGGTTAAAGACCCAAAAGCAATGGGTCGACCCTTGGGGTTGACCCTCATGAGCAGCCGTGCTGGTTTTGGGTATTAGTTCACAGGGGTCGACCCTCGGGGGGGTTTTTGAATTTCATTTCAGTTCCCCATGCTGGAATTAAAAGATGACCCACAGGGGTCGACCCCAAGGTCGACCCTTGCAGTGGGGTTCATGAACCCGATTTTGTTGAAGGAAAGGAGACCCATGGGTCGACCCCAGGGGTCGACCCTTGTTCCTGAACAACAAAAATGAAACAAAAAAAACAAGCTAAGTCCAAGGAACACAAAAGGGGGGTTCACCAATGGGTTCAAAACAAGAAGAGGATTTGATCCTAAGCATGAATGAGTAAAACCCATCTTAATAGGAATTAGATCACAGCCACGCAAATTAACCCTTTAGGAATCAAAACATGAATATCAACCTTGATAATCAGATGACAAAGGGCTTATGAGTTAGAATGGATCTCACCAAATGTCCTTGTATTATTCAATTCATGAACCGCCTTCTTGCCCCTGTCAAAACATACATTCTGCATTAGCTTTGGCGATTGCAAACTGAGATTAAACATCTTACCAAGAGAAGTGATTCCTGAACTTCAAGGCTCCTTATTTCATCAAATGAAGACACTTCCAGAATATGTCATGGCATTAAAGTTAGATTTGGTCATCATCAAAATCCATTACAATAACCACATAGAGGGGGTTCAACAATCTCCCCCTTTTTGATGATGACAAAATTCAGAAATTGGAAATACAAATTTCAAGGTCCATACCATGATAACAATGAGTCGAGTCAGAACAATATGGAAAGGACTTGACTTAACCATCTCAAACTCAGGAATCAATTTATAAACTTCATTCCATTGGAGCAAAGTGCTATGCGATTGATAAGAAGACATATTCCAACAACCAGCATATCTTACTAGGAAAACAACCACAGTCCACAATCTGATTACAATGTAACAAGGGGAAGTGAAGGGGAAGTGAGGTGCAATGTAACAAGATGCCATGCTATGATTACAAGGATAATGCAACACCCCTAAAACACTAATCAAATATGAAGATGAAAATGCAACACACATGCATGCAAGCATACATCACACATAGATATAATAAGCCGGTAGCCGGGCACACAAGTAGTAGTAGAAGGCAAAACTTCTCCCCCTTTGGCATCATCAAAAAGAGGGGGTGAAACAGGATAAGGAGTGTGCCAACTGTATGAAGTGCAACAACCTAGTCATCATCCGGATTCGGTGGACCTGAAGCACGCCGGACATAATCCATAATTTCATGCCACATTTCGGTGTGATGAGCCAAGGCATCAGTGAAGGTTTGAGTGCTTTCTTGGTGAGACAACTTCAGATCATGCAGCTCATTTTGAATTACATCCAAGGTCTCCCCATACTTATCCATCCGCTCATCAATGCGATCCAACCGATCTATGATTAGCCTAGCCGCCTCAGAGGGTATATCTGCAGCAATAGGAGAGAGTGGTTCCTCATCAGACGCGTCTTCATCCTCATGATCATCATCAGAACTAGCAGCAGGGACGGTGGTCTTCAGTTGCCGGACTAATTCACCGTCACGCATAACATAACCCATATTGTGACAAATGGAGTGAATGGTAAAAATGTCGGCTTCCCGCATAGTTTGTGAGGTTTCTGCTAAAAGATTGATGTTCTTGTACTGGAAAATGGCAGTTAACGTAGCAGCATAAGGTAAAGTTCTATTTCGGTGCTTGATGCTTGTGCATATGTGCTCCAAGATGAGTGTGGGAAAATTGATACGGATGCCATCCAAGAGACAGTAAATGAGAAACATATGAATTTCTGTAACTTTGTCATGTCCTCCCCCTCTCGGAAGCAAGATGGTAGTAATCATTCTATGAAGAATGTGTTGAACAGGAGGGAAACGATTTGCATTCAATCCAACAAGAGATCGGACTGCTCAATCTTCAGAAGTCATGTAAAGATAAATGCGATCTTCAGGAACAAGAATATCACCAAAGGCATATCCCGCGGGAGGGAGCTGAAATGCTTCGCCTAGAAACTATGGGGAGAGAATAATCTGAATCCCATTGACTTTAGTAACCGGATTGTCACCGGCCATTGAAAGATTGCTATAGAATTGATGCACTAAGTTGGGATACATCCGACGATGGGCAGTCATGAAAACATCCAAGTTGGGCTGACTGCAAATGACATCAACTAAACTGGGAATATGTTTGCTCAAATTATCGAAGTCCACTGCTCGGGGACGAAGAACTTTCCGGTCCAACACTCGGCTAGAATGGCCGCGAAGAGAAGCAACGTGTTCGGCTTGCTTGGATCTAATCTCTTGAGCCTTGCTAGACTCAGCGCCTCTACGAGATGGACGTCTCCTTGAGGCCATCTAGACAAAGATCGAAAGAGGGCCACACGATGGGGGAAAGATCAATAGGGTTTAACCAGAGATGAAATGTATGGAATATGAATCCATGATCCTCCACAAACACCAGGAGCTTACCTCAAGGGAGGGGAGAAGCAAGAGATGATCCTTGGACCCGTGTGAAGAAGATGAGCGCGGATAGCCACCCGGAGAACCGCGGCTAGGTTTGGAGGATGTAGGAGCCAAGAAGATGTTTTTAGGGCTTGCAAGGGGTGGTGGCTGGCCTTGGAGGGGGTTATGAGTTTCTATATAGGCATGGGAGGGGCTAACTTAGGGTTAGAACCCCATTCGCCAACGGCTCGGACGTGGTGGAACCGCGTCGCCGTAATGGGTCGACCCCTGTAAACTCAACCCCAAACAGAAGTGGTCTTCGCGAGGGTCGACCCTTGGGGTCGACCCATTCAGTGATATTCAGCAAAAGTGAAGAAAAAACATAACCGGAGGGCCAAAAAGAATTAGTCTCGAGTCCCCAATTGAAAATTAAGTTGGAATCAAAGAGGATAAGAGTATTTTGAAGGTTTTAAGCAATTGGGGAAGTACCACATCAATTTTGAGATCAATATTTGACGTGCTAATATCTAATTCTTCGGATTTCAGGATTCGGATAGTTTCACTCCATTGATGGCATGAGAGTATATCCAAGGTCATAAATGGCCATAGAATTGACAAACAGAATGAGTGAATATTATATATATAGAAGGAATGCAAGAGCACACACAGATGACTTATCACGCAATTTTTTTTTGTTCTTTTTGAGTTTTCACACAACTTGATGCGCATGTATGAGAAGGAAAATATAAACTAACATATGACTAATGCAAATGGATGCAATGCAGTGACTATACACTAAAAAGCACACAAAATCATGATGCATACTCTTCTATTCTACAAACCCCTAATTCTCTTCTAAAGGTTGTGAACTTCTCTTCACAAAGGGGTTTTGTGAAAATATCGACAATTTGATGATCTGTATCGATGAAGCTGATTTCTACATCACCCTTGCTCACATGATCTCTAATGAAATGATGTCTAATTTCAATATGCTTGGTGCGAGAATGATGGATAGGGTTCTTGGATAGATTAATGGCTGAGGTGTTATCACAAAGAATTGCGGTGTTTTTGAAGGATTCGCCATAATCAATCATTTGTTGTTGGATCCAGAGCACCTGGGCAACACAACTACCTACAGCCACATACTCGGCTTCGGCGGTTGATAAAGCCACTGAGTTTTATTTCTTAGAGGCCCATGAAACCATGCATCCTCCCTGGAACTGACAGTACCCGCTGGTGCTTTTCCGATCCACTTTGCAACCCGCATAATCAGCATCATAATAAGTAATCAAATCAAGGCTCGAATTATGCGGAAACCATAAACCTAAGTTCACTGAGCCAGCAATGTATCTAAAGATCCTTTTCACAGTCGACAAATGCGACTCCTTGGGATTGGACTGAAAACGAGCACACAAACATATATCAAATTGAATATCGGGCTGACTAGCAGTTAAGTACAACAAGGAACCTATCATGCTTCTGAAAAGTTTTTGGTCCACAGTTTTACCTATTTCATCTTGATCAATTTTTGTTGATGTGGACATAGGTGTCGGTTGTGGTTTGGTAGATGCCAAGTCGAACTTTTTCAGCAGCTCCATTGCATATTTTTTCTGATGTATCAACATCCCATCGACCGTCTGTGTGACCTACAACCCCAAAAAGAATGTCAGCTCTCCCATAAGGCTCATTTCAAATTCACTTTGCATCAATTTTGCAAAGTCCTTGCTGAGTGTATCCTTGGTTGAGCCAAAAATAATGTCATCAACATAGACTTGAACAATTAAGATTTCCTTACCGTTCAACCTTGTGAAAAGAGTTTGATCCACATTACCTCGTTTGAATCCATTCTGTATAAGGAAATCATTCAACCTTTCATACCATGCTCGGGGTGCTTGTTTAAGATCGTAGAGTGCCTTGTCTAACTTGTACACATGGTCTGGATACTTTGTGTCCTCATACCCCGATGGTTGCTCCACGTATACGTCCTCCTGAATAAAATCATTTAAGAATACACTTTTCACATCCATCTGAAACAGTTTAATATTATTGCAACATGCAAATGCCAAAAGAATTCTCACTGCCTCGAGTCTTGCTACAGGAGCAAAAGACTCATCAAAATCAATTCCTAGCTCCTGGCTATAACCTTTGGCAACCAGCCTTGTCTTGTTCCTAGTTACCACCCCTTGATCGTTTGTTTTGTTTCGAAAGATCCATTTGGTTCCGATCATAGAGTGGTTTCTAGGGCGAGGCACAAGGAACCACACTTTGTTCCTTTGGAATTGGTGTAGTTCTTCTTGCATAGCCAAGATCCAGGAATCATCTTTTAAGGCATCTTCTATAGAGTGAGGTTCAGATTGAGAGAGTAATGCAATATAATCCAGATTCTCAACTTCCCTGAATGAGGAACGCGTTCTTATTCCATCTTCTACATTTCCAATGACGACTTCCGGTGGGTGATCTTTTGCAAAAGTCCATTGTCGAAGCAGCTGTAGTTCACTTAGAGTTTGCTGATTTTCGCCATCCTTTTGTTGTTCTTCATCTCCTGATTTGTTTGCTTCCTTTAAGAGCTCTTCGGTGGCTTCCACTTCTGATTCTTCTTCCTGCAAGACATGCTTTTCATTAGTATCCTTGAATGATGATTCATCAACAATAACATGGGGACTTTCCTCAACTACAAGAGTTCTCAAGTTATACACTCGATAGGCTCTTGAGTTAAGGGAGTATCCGAGAAATATCCCCTTGTCACTCTTGGGGTCAAACTTTGCCAAAACCACCTTACCGTTATTATGGACATAACAGATGGAGCCAAATAGTTTAAAGTAAGAAATATTTGGCTTCTTACCTTGATATAGCTCATAAGGTGTTTTCTTTAACACTGGCCTTACCATGGCTCGGTTTATTATGTAGCATGCTGTGTTGACGGCTTCAGCCCAGAAATACCTTGGAAGGTTGTTTTCATTTAGCATGGTTCTTGCCATTTCAACAAGTGTCCTGTTCTTCCTCTCTACGACCCCATTTTGTGCGGGGGTCCTTGGTGCGGATAAGTTGTGTATATAACCTTGATCCCTGTAAAAATTGCTGAACTCATGGTTATCAAATTCCCTGCCATGATCACTTCTCACGGTCTTGATGCACCATCCTTTTTCATTCTGAACCATCCTGCAAAACGTCTCAAACTCCATTAAAGCATCACTTTTATTTGAAAGAAAATACACCCAACTATATCTAAAAAAATCATCCACAATCACAAATCCATAAAGCTTACCACCCAAGCTATGTGTTGGGCTTGGTCCAAAAAGATCTATATGGATCAATTCAAGGGGCTTAGAGGTGGTTACATCACTTTTACATTTAAAGGATGTTCTTGTCTGTTTGCCCTTGCTACATGTTCCACATATTCCTTCATTAACCAGCTTCAACTTGGGTAAGCCAACAACCAGATATTTCCTGAACAACTTCATCATCACATTGAAACTAGCATGCCCAAGACGGCGATGCCACAACCATGCATCATCAGAATTTTTAGCAACTAAGCAAAGATTTTTATGTGAGACATCATCAAGATCAATCATATAAACATTGTTGTGTCTAAGCCCTATGAACTTGATTTCATTGGTGTTTCTATCTACCACAGTGCAGTGAGTAGAATCAAAAGACATATTGCAACCTTTGTCATAGAGTTGACTAATGCTTAAAAGATTGTGATGCAGGCCTTTGACAAGCAAAACATTTTCAATGACTTGAGTTTGGTTCTTACCTATCTTACCTTCTCCAATAATTTTTCCTTTGTCTTTACCTCCAAAAGCTACCACCCCACCATCCTTGTCTTGCAGGTCTGCAAACATTTCCTTGTTTCCCGTCATATGCCTTGAACATCCACTATCCAAGTACCATTTGTTCTTTTGAGCTCCAAGGCAGACCTGCAAATACAAAGAGAGTACTTATGGGGTTTTTGGTACCCAAGCAAGCTTGGGTCCTCGGTGGTTAGACATAAGAGGCCTGTATGATCTATTCATCATTCTAATAAAATTTTCATCATCAAACGTCATGGTTCTGCACTTATACATATCATGGCCTAATCTTCCACAATAAAAGCAAGTCGTGATTCTTTTATCACGGTTTCTTCTCTTGTTCACATTCATATATGAATTATGCATCTGTGTGTTAGAGCATGAGGCAAAAGTACTTCTTGAAGCCCATGGAGTTATGTATGTTTCGGACTGAAAATTATTTCTTTTCTCAGAAGTGGGTGGAGAACATCCTTCATCAGGACCCACACATGTGTTCAACACTTGTTTTCCTTTTTCTAATATGGCAGCAACATTTTTCAACTCATCTATTTCAATCATCAAGGTTTCCATTTTCCTTTCAGCTGTTTCCTTGGTTTGAATGCAAGCAATTTTTTCAAGCTTTTCTTGTTCTAATTCCCTTTGCAAGTCTTCATGTTTTTAATAAAAGTGAATTGATTCTCTCGCATGCATGAACTCTCTTCTTCAAATAATTCTATTTTAGACAAGAGACTTTCATTTTCATGTTTAAGATTCTCATTTTCAGATTTCATGAAATTGCAATTCTCACAAGGATTTTTAGCACTCACAGCTTGTTCCAGTTTCTTTTTCAGAAGTTTATTTTCAGATTTCAATTTTTTGCATTTTCCATACAATGATTCATATGCAATCTGCCATTGTTCACAAGTGAGTGATTCAGTTTCAGATTGTACCTCATTGGTGTCGTCATTTGCCATGAAGCATAGATTTTGAACAAGCTCATCCAAGTTGTCTTCATTTCTAGATTCTTCATCATCTTCGTCGCTCCATGTGGCGACCATGGCTTTTGGCTTTTTGAATTTTCCTTTCTTGAATCTCTTCATGAGATCCAGGCACTCTCCCCGCATGTGACCTGGCTTCTTGCATTCATAGCAGATCACTTCATCTCTCTTGCTACTCTCATTCTTCTTAGGACCTTGCCTTCGTGATCCTTTTCTGAACTGACCACCGAATTTTCTTGTATTCTTGACGAATCTTCTAGCTCTACTTGTGATCATAGCAACAAGCTCCTCATCTTCAGTGTTGGCCGAGGAACCTCCCTCGCTTTCTTCTGACTCTTGAGGGTTTACCTTCAGTGCTAAAGTTGTGGCAACTTTCTTCTTCTTGTTATCGTCCTCGCTCCTTTTGATGTTGATCTCATATGTCATCAGGGAGCCGACTAACTCATCCAAAGTCATAGTGCTGAGATCTTTTGAGTCTTCGATCACTGTGGCCTTTGTGTGCCACTGTGGTGATAGAGATCTCAGTACCTTTCTTACAAGCTCATGGTTTGTATATTCCTTGCCAAGAGCCTTCAAACCATTTGTGATTTCCATCAGTCTCACGAACATTTCAGAAATGGTTTCTTCAGGCTTCATCATAAACAATTCATAATCCCGGACCAATAGATTTGCTTTGGTCTCTTTGACTTCTGAAGTTCCTTCATAGATCAAGCGTAGTTTGTCCCACATTTCCTGTGCAGAGGAACACATAGAAATACGTGAGTATTCATTCGGATGGATAACCCACTGAATTATATTCATTGCCTTAAAGTTGGCTGAGCACTTATTCATATGGTCGTCATCCCAATCATCTTCATTGTCAGGCAACTTATAAGGACCTTTGTTGATAACATTCCATACTTCATAATCTTGTGCACGCAAGAAAACATACATTCTATTTTTCCAATATGTATAGTTTGTTCCATCAAAAAATGGAGGCCTGTGTACTGAATGCCCTTCGGGCATCATCCCTATGTTTGCCATACAAGGGATCTGCTCTACAACCGTGAGGTCGGGCTATACAGAGACCAAAGCTCTGATACCAATTATTAGGTCCAAAACGGTGGCAATCAAGAGGGGAGGGGTGAATTGATTGGCAAATAAACATTATTTACTGAAGAACTTGTGATATAAAATTAAAACAATCAAGCACTCGGCCTTACTCGTGCATGATCACACATGAGTGCAAGTGAATGAATGTGAGTGTGTGATGAAGAAGGTGGTGAACACTTAACTCACCGTGAAGCCCACTCGACAAAGAATGCAAACGAACAAACCACGAGAGACACACAAGGTTTTTAGGTGGTTCGGGTACACATCAATGTCCCCTACGTCCACCCCTCATACATGAGGATTAACGACTTCACTATGAAGTGAGCCAAGCACACACACGCTGTTATGAACAGCACACTCCCAAAAGCACCCAACCACACACACACACACAAGCTCGTGTCTTTACACGAACAGCACACACATAGCTCAGAATTAAAATACAACATATGCTCAAGTTTAGCACAGCAAATCTGAGAATGGAAGATGAGGAGTGATTTATCCTGGCTGATGCTCCCCCTATCAATTTTTCGAATGTACTTGTATGCTTCAGCAGGAGTAGGATCGATCTTGGAAGAACATTGGCTGAGAAGTAGCAGATTTGAAGTTGTTGCTTGAAGTCCTTTGCAGCTTCTTGATGTAGATGATTTGTGGCGTGATTTCTCCTTCTTCTCCTTCAGTTCCAGATTCAGATCGATTAGGAAGAAGGTGTGGGAGCTGCAACTTCGACCCTGCACGATGGATTAGGGATTTCACAATAACAAAAAGCTCATTCTATTGAATTCGCACACACCCTCTATATCTAGGGTTCCAAAGGCTAAAATAATTATTTAGGACGGTCAAGAAGGCTTGGGAACCAGATCCATAATTTTTGGAATGGTTTGTGGAATGTTTTGTGGTGATTAGACTCAGATTACAAGACTTTTGGCACAAGGAAACGGCGGTCAAAAACCACGGCTGGAGATCGGACCGGAATGGGTCGACCCTTGGGGTCGACCGTCGTGAGAGGGTTAAAGACCCAAAAGCAATGGGTCGACCCTTGGGGTTGACCCTCATGAGCAGCCGTGCTGGTTTTGGGTATTAGCTCACAAGGGTCGACCCTCGGGGGGGTTTTTAAAATTTCTGGGCAGATGGGTCGACCCTTGGGGTCGACCCTTTCAGTTCCCCATGCTGGAAATAAAAGATGACCCACAGGGGTCGACCCCAAGGGTCGACCCTTGCAGTGGGGTTCAAGAACCCGGTTTTGTTGAAGGAAAGGAGACCCATGGGTCGACCCTCGTTCCTGAACAACAAAAATGAAACAAAAAAAACAAGCTAAGTCCAAGGAACACAAAAGGGGGGTTCACCAATGGGTTCAAAACAAGAAGAGGATTTGATCCTAAGCATGAATGAGTAAAACCCATCTTAATAGGAATTAGATCACGGCCACGCAAATTAACCCTTTAGGAATCAAAACATGAATATCAACCTTGATAATAAGATGATAAAGGGCTTATGAGTTAGGAAGGATCTCACCAAATGTCCTTGTATTATTCAATTCATGAACCGCCTTCTTGCCCCTGTCAAAACATACATTCTACATTAGCTTTGGCGATTGCAAACTGAGATTAAACATCTTACCAAGAGAAGTGATTCCTGAACTTCAAGGCTCCTTATTTCATCAAATGAAGACACTTCCAGAATATGTCATGGCATTCAAGTTAGATTTGGTCATCATCAAAATCCATTACAATAACCAGATAGAGGGGGTTCAACACTCGTCTTGGTCTTACTCCCGTGGACCATCCTTGCCCCTATCGAGTATCATGGGTGGATTCCACCTCCATTCCGATCAGGCCGTGGTGTTTGGTCCCACTGCAGTTCCATGCCTACCGTGACGAGATCTGGTGTGAGTCCTCCCCGTGGAGGTGGACAGTATTATTCTTGGTAGGCCATGGTTATTTGATCGGGATGTCACACTCCATGGCCGGTCGAACACCTATACCTTCGACCATGGTGGCCAGCGGATTACCCTACATCCCTCTCAGCCCAAGAAGCCTTCAGTTAGGGGTCCTACGGGTCCTAGTACTCCGGAGCCTTCCGTCCCGGGACCCAGTACCCCATCCCCAGCTAGGGCCATGACCGTTACATCGAGCACAGGTGAACCCTCTTCTAGGAGGTTGATGATGATTAGCTCCTGAGAAATGGAGCGTGAGGCTAGTAGGGGCGGCCCTGTGTTTTCAATTACAGTCCGAGAGGTGGATCCAAAGTCCGAGGGTGAACTCCCACCCGATGTCATTCCTATTCTGCAGGAGTTCGCTCATATTTTTCCCGAGGAGCTTCCCGGGGGACTCCAACCTATGTGGGATATTCGGCATGCTATCGACCTGATTCCGGGCTCCTCATTGCCCAATCTTCCTCATTATCGCATGAGTCCCACGGAACATGACGAGCTAAAATGGCAGGTCGATAGGTTGATGTAAAGAGGGTCTTTTCGGGACATCATGAGTCTGTGTGTTGTTCCCGCATTACTCGCCCCAACGAAGGATGGCACGTGAAGAATATGCATTCATAGTCATGCCATCAACAAAATCACCGTGAAGTACAGGTTCCCTATTCCCCGCCTAGATGATATGCTAGACATGATGGCCGGTGCCACTATCTTCTTGAAGATCGATCTTAAGAGTGGCTACCACCAGGTGAGGATTAGGCCAGGTGATGAGTGGAAGACCGCATTTAAGACCAAGGATGGTCTATATGAGTGGTTGGTTATGCCCTTTGGGTTGACCAATGCCCCTAGCACCTTCATGCGACTCATGACTCAGGTCCTTCGGCCATTCATTGGAGTCTTTGTAGTTGTGTATTTTTATGATATCCTTATATATAGTCGCACTAAAGGGGACCACTTGGACCATCTACGACAGATCTGTCTGCTTTTGAGGTGAGAGTAGTTGTTTGCGAACCCACAGAAGTGTGCCTTCATGACACCTCAGCTTACCTTCTTGGGTTTTATTGTATCTAGTACTGGGGTCTCCGCTGATCCGGAGAAGGTCCGGGCCATTGTTGAGTGGCCGGAACCCCGTACGGTCCATGATGTCCACAGCTTACATGGCCTCGCGACGTTCTATTATCGTTTCATCCGCGGATTTAGCTCCATCACTACCCCGATCACGGACTATATTCGGAAGGGCACGTTTGTTTGGACGAAGGCCGCTGCTACTGCCTTTAAGGACATCAAGGAGCACATGACCCAGACACTGATCCTTCGATTGCCAGATTTCTCGAAGGTGTTTGAGGTTTCTTGTGATGCGTCGGGTGTAGGGATTGGAGGAGTGTTGAGTCAAGAGACCCACCCGGTTGCATATTTTAGTGAGAAGCTGAATGACGCAAAACTACGATACTCCACTTATGATAAAGAATTTTATGCAGTTGTTCAGGCTCTTAGGTATTGAAGGCACTATCTTTTACATTAGGAGTTTATCTTGTACTCCAATCATGAAGCTTTAAGGTTCCTCCATTCCCAAAAGAAGCTTAATGCGCGTCACATCAGATCGGTTGAGTATCTACAGCAGTACACATTTGTGCTTAAACATAAGGCTGGAGTGGAGAACAAGGTGGTTGATG
This sequence comes from Amorphophallus konjac, assembly GCA_022559845.1. Lineage (NCBI taxonomy): Eukaryota > Viridiplantae > Streptophyta > Magnoliopsida > Alismatales > Araceae > Amorphophallus > Amorphophallus konjac. The sequence goes on along the minus strand of CM040120.1, from coordinate 207,026,311 downwards.
CCTTGAGTCGGCGTGCATGTCTGCTGACTACCATGAGTGCCGAGGTCATAGGGTTAGAGAAGATGAGAGAGGCCTATGTTGACTGTCCTGACTTCGGTCAGATTTATACCACTCTCCAGGCCGGACCCTCGAGAGACCATGATGATTATGTGCTCCAGGAGGGTTACCTCTTTTGAGGAGGCAGGCTTTGTGTTCCCCGAACTTCGGTTCGAGACTTCTTAGTCTGGGAGCTACATGCGGGAGGTCTAGCCGGCCACTTTGGTCGGAACAAGACTATCGGGACTGTTAAGCACAGATTTTATTGGCCAAGCTTGAAGCGTTATGTTGCTCATATTGTGGCCCAGTGCCGTACATGTACTACGGCCAAAATGAAGAAGCAAAGCTCGGGCCTTTATACGCCTCTTCCCATGCCTGATGCTCTGTGGCATGATATTAGCATGGATTTTGTTTTGGGATTGCCACGTACCTCTAGGAAGCATGATTCAGTCTATGTGGTGGTTGACCGATTCTCGAAGATGGCCCTTTTCATTCCCTGCTCAAAGACTTCGGATGCTTCGAGGGTAGCCCGCCTTTTCCTTACTCATGTGGTGTGCAAGTTCGGGTTGCCTCGTACCATAGTGTCTGACCGTGATGTTAGGTTCACCAGTTATTTTTGGAAGACACTGTGCATATGTTGGGTACTCACCTCAACTTTTCCATTGCATATCATCCCCAGACAGATGGTCAGACCAAAGTGGTCAAGAGGAGTCTGGGTGATCTTTTGAGGTGTCTTGTTAGGGACCGTGTCGATGATTGGGATCTCATATTACCATTGGCAGAATTCGCATATAATGATTCGATTAACAGGTCTACTGGTATGAGTCCATTCGAGATTATCACAAGTCGTAGGCCTAGGAAACCAATGGATCTTGTTCCAATGCCCATTCATGCACGAGTGTCTGAGTCTGCCGAGTCATTTGCTAGGCATGTTAGGAGTCTGCATGATGACATCCGTCGTCACATTGAGGCCAGCAATACATGGTATAAGGAGTTAGCCGATGCCCATCAACACCACCATGAGTTCCAAGAGGGTGAATATGTCATGATGAGGGTAAGACCTGAATGGTTTCCCTCTAGAACCGTAAAGAAATTGTAAGCTCACGGAGCTGCTCCATTTTGAGTGTTGAAACGCGTTGGATCCAATGCCTATGTTGTGGACCTACCCGAGGAATATGGTATAAGCTCAACTTTCAATGTGTCGAATCTAGTTGCATATAGGGACCCAACGGTGATCCCTAGTGAGCCTTTCGAGCCATCTCCCTCCATTGAGAGTGATCCCACACCTGAGTGTTGTTACATCCCTATGGTTTTGATGATGTCTCACACTATAAATCAATCTACTATCTCTAGATTTATGCTGGTTAATCATGTAAGTGAGTACAGTTCATATGATGTTTCATTAGTTCATCTATCTACACTCTGCTTAGTTAGAATGAACAAGAGTGGGTCGACCCACCCTTGCTGATGCGTCGACCCATCAGAACATTGAGTGTCTGGGTACCAAAGTCTATACACCGTCTTAATATTCTAAGTCTGTACACTGCCCGACCAGTTAAGTCTGCACATTGCCAAAGTCAGTACAGCTCAACTCAATACATCCTTCAAAGCTTCAACTCTACACACTGGATTGTCAAGCTTCATGTCTATACACTGGTTTGTCTAAACTTCAACTCTATTCACTGCTACAGGAACCAAGTCCATACACTCTCCCATTCAAAACCTTCTAAGTTGTACATCGTCTTCGCATCTGCAAGTCTATACACTGGACTTCAGTTTACCAAGTCCATACACTGGACTTTGTTTTACCAAGTGTGTACACTCCACATCTTTTCCTACGCTTGGCCAAGTCCATACACTCATACCTTTTCCTACGCTTTCCTGGTCAAGTCTATACAGCGCTAAAGTCTCTACATTGCATTCAGCTTACACGTTCAAAGCCTCAAAGTCTGTACAGCGTGAAGTCTAAACATTAGCTCAGGGGCTTCAAGTCTATACATTGAACTGTTCTTCAAAGTCTGTACAGTGTCTTCGAATCGGCAAGTCTGTACATCGGCTTCATTCACTCAAGTACATACATCCACAGTGGATCATCAAGTCCATACATCCACAGTGGTACTTCCATGTCTGTACAACGCTGAAGCCTTCATAAGTCTGTACACTGCTTAAGCCTCACCAAGTCTGTACATCGCTTCAAGCAATTCAAGTCTATACAGCCTGCCTTCACATTCAGAGTCTGTACATCGGTCCTACAGCCAATCGTCTCATTCAGAACTTTGCAAGTCTGTACAGCCTAGCGTCTCATGCATCGTCTCACTCTGGCAAAGTCTATACATTGGCTCAAGCTTGTCGAAGTCTATACATCACCGTTGGGCATCAAGTCAATACACTGTTCACCGTCTTACTTAGCGTCTTACACTATCAAGTCTGTACATTGCGAACAGTGCATCTCTTCCTCAAAGTCTGAACACTGGCCTCATGCTTCAACTCTATACATTCGGTTGTTATAACTTGAGTCTTCAGTGCTCACAGCACACTCGTTCCAAGTCTGTACACTGGTTAGGCTTCGTGAAGTCTATACAGTGGCTGAAACTTTGTAAAGTTTACACTTTGGTAAGGCTCGTTTGCATTGTTCATCACATGTCTATACACTGCCATTCATGAGCCTATCCATTAAGTCGATACACTCTCTCACGTTGTACACACTTACTCAGTTGCTGTTTCTGAAGTATATTCACTTGTGTTAATAGCCTGAACTATCTAAGTATATACATGCCTTCTGTCTCTGTCTGCAGGCGATTCAGGCTGATGATTGGGCACGTGAACCGAGGTTGGCACCTGGCACGTGATCCAAGAAACCAGGAACATGACACGTGGATGGCAACCTAGTCAGGATGCTGCCATGTGGTCGAAATTCAAATGATCTGGCAAAACGTTCATGGGCGGGAACCTGGCAGCCACACGCCCAATATTTGCTATAAATATGGAGCTTCGTCCCTCAGTAGAAGGGTGATCGTGAAAAGAAAAAGCAAAAGGCATTTGTGTGAGGCTGCACGATCCAGAAAGGAGAAAGAGTAGAGAGTTCCATAAGTGTCCAGATCCGAGAGGAGTATGTTCGAGAGAGAGAGAGAGCAGTGTATGTGGTTTGATGAAGTGCTTCCTTTGAAGCTACATTTGTATTGGTTTCAGAACCGATTGCTTCTTCGTTGGTCTTTGTTTCTATTTTGTTTCCTTTTATTTTGTTCATTCTTCTGATTCGAATTGGTTCCCCTCCGGTGTGTGGAGGAAGGGAGTGTTACTCCGGTTTCCCTCTGGGTTGCAGAGGAAGAGAGATCGGTGATCTCTGGTGTTGCTAGTCACAGGTTGTCATTAGCAGGTTCCCTCCGGTGTGTGGAGGAAGGGAGAGCTGTCTCCGGTTCTGTTCTAGCTGGTAGCTGGAACAGGTTTCAAGTTCTGTGGGTAGCAGAGCTTGGTTGAGGGATTTATTTCCCTTGGTTGTTCAAGCTGTGTGGCAGCATGTTATTCGCAGACTGAGTCTGCAGTGTTCTAGCTTTGTCTAGTGGAATCCTCATTCTAGTTGGAGTGAGGGGTGGATGTAGATTGCGGACTGCAATTGAACCACCTAAAAATTGAGTGCCTCTTCTGTGGTTTGCTGTTATTATCTGCGCTCTCCATCTGCTTGTCTCTTTGCTTCTATGTGATCAGTTCTTCATTCTCAGTTACCTATACTGTCTTGTTTGGGGACTGCGTTTGCATTTCTCTGTGTGCGGGTTCAGGAGGGGCGTAAGCAGTTGAATTAATTTTCCACCTAAGTTTTTACAAATTGGGAGTGATATATTCATCCCCCCCCCCTTCTATATCACTCTTGCTGCGCAAACATTTGGTATCACAGCAGGTTTACGCCATGTGGACGAACGGTCAAGGAAATGCCAGTGGTCCTAGAACCTTCATGGCCGAAGGTCAATCCATTAGTCGCCCTCCGTATTTTGATGGTAGTAACTATCTGTTTGGGAAGAACATGATGGAAGTGTTTATAAGGGCTCAGAGCCATAAACTGTTGAGAGTAATTACTGTGGGGCCATATGATCTGCCACCAAACGAGGATGCTTGGATAGATGACTATGTCAAGCTCTCTTCACTCACTGGACGGCGCTGAACATCATCCAATGTGCTGTTCATCCAGAGGAGTATGCCCGTATATCTGCCTACAAGACTGCCAAGCGAATGTGGGATGAGCTGCAATTGATCTATGAAGGTACAGCTCAAGTGAAAGTCTCGAAGGTAAACCTCTACACTTCTAAGTATGAAATGTTCAAGATGAATGCAGATGAGAATATAACTGAAATGTATGCCAGGTTGTCCTTGATCACAAACACACTTAAAGGGCTAGGGAAGGATCTTGCTGAGGCAGATATAGTCAGGAAAATTCTTAGATCTTTATCCCCGGCATGGCACACTAAGGCCATTGTGATTGAGGAGTCAAAAGATCTGACTATCTTGACTGTGAATGAACTCATAGGATCCCTTATGACCTATGAGATGAATTTCCAAGGAGGTGGAGAAGGAAGTGAGAGGAAGGGTAAGAATGTGGCTCTAAGGGCATCCCGCAACAAGGGTAGCAACAGCGGGAGCAGCAGTAGTAGCCCCGAGTCCGAGTCCGAGCTTGAAGGTTTTTCAAATCTCGACCAGGAGGAGCAGGCAATGCTCACTAGACAGTTCAGAAAATTTTTGAAGAAAAAGGGAAAGACCTTTAGGAAGAAGAAGCCACACTCTTTCAACAAGAATGCTGAATTTACTAGTTACATGGATAGAAATCCTAAGAGACTGACTTGTTTTAATTGTAACAAACAGGGACATATGAAAGGCGAATGCCCAGACCTCCAGAAGAAGGGTCCCTATCTTCAGAAGAAAAACATAAAGGTGCAGAAGAAGAAGAAGCCACAAGCGATGGTCTGCACATGGAGCAAGGAAGAAGAAGACGCCGAAGACACTTCCTCAGAAGAATATGAAGATGGAATTTGCCTTATGGCAAACAGTGAAGAGGAGGTAATAAATGTTTTTGAAAATTTCTCAATTGATGACTGGGAGGATGCTTATGGTGAATTGTTAGATAAATTTAATTCTCTTAGTAAAGAGCACAGAGTTCTGAAAAGAAAATTTAACACAAATGTTGAAAAACAAACTCAGGTATGTGAGGAAAATGAGAAGCTAAAAGAACAACTAGAAGAAATGACCTCACTAAGGAAAGAAAATGATAAGCTCAAGGGAGAAATTCAAGAAAGTCAAAATCAACTCAATGAATTCAAAACTAAAATTGAAGAAAGCATGAATGAAATTAGAGTGAACTCAGAGAAATATGAAGCTGTGAAGAAAGTAAATGCTGAACTCCTAAAAAATTCTGAGTCCCTTCAAAAGGAGCTGGAAGACAAACAGAAAGTCTTAGAAAAGTTTGTCCAAGGAAAAACTAGTTTAGATGCTATACTAGGGACTAGGGTCAATTTCAATAAGGAGGGTCTAGGCTATGACCCAACCAACAAGAGGCCCTTGCAATTCAAGACCATCACCTTCTGCCCAGAGAAGGGAAAAGAGAAGCTGGACACACCATCCAGCTCAAACAGCACTAAGGGAATTCAAAGTCCTAAAGAAAACACAAAAACCAGTGCTGGACAACCATTTAAGATGGGAATGAATTTTATAAAGAATATCACTAAGCCCACTCACCAGAACACAAATGGTAGATGGACCAAGAAAGTGAATCAGAATAAGAGCTGGAATTACAACAATCAGATGGGTCCAAACAGGACCTACTGGAGAAATAATTTTCATGGTCAAAAATATGTTAATCAACAAGATTACAGGAAATTTCCTAGGAATAGGAAGACTAATGAATGGAATAGAACTCACTTCTCCAGTCCAGCTGGATTCAAATTTAATAAACCAGAAAGGGAGGTGCCAGAGAAAACCATGCTGAAGCAAATCTGGATACCTAAACACTTGATCAGAGATTTGAACAATGTCCTTGGACCCAACTCATCTTGGGTTCCAAATCACTCTGCTTGATGTATTTGTGTAGGTCGGCCTGGCAGCTGAAGACAACAAGTGGTACCTCGACAATGGCTGCTCCAGGCATATGACAGGAGAGCGATCCAAGTTTTGCAAGATAGAGATGAAGCCAGGGGGTCTGGTCAAGTTTGGAGGAAAGAACAAAGGTAAAATAATTGGAGTTGGTACAGTAGGTAAGTCTTCCACAAACTCCATTGAAAAAGTCTTACTTGTGAAAGGGCTTCAACACAACCTGATTAGCATTAGTCAGTTATGTGACAGGGGTCACAGGGTTGTATTTGATGATAGTTCATGCAAAATCCTTGAAACAAATTCTGATGTGGTTAAATTTGTAGCCAATAGGATTAATAATGTCTACATAGTAGACTTAGATGAGGAATCTGAATCTACTATTTGCTTATCTGCCAACTCTGAAAATGATGCTTTTGAATGGCATAGACGTCTAGGTCATGCTAGCTTTACAACTTTAAATAAATTGGTCAAGCATGATTTAGTTAGAGGCATGCCTAGAATTAAATTCAACTCGATATCAAAAGCATGTGATGCCTGTGCTCTAGGCAAACAGACCAGAAATTCCTTTAAATTAAGATCTGAGCCATTGTCTTCTAGACCAATGGAACTTCTTCATATGGACCTTTTCGGTCCCACTAGAACTCAGAGTCTTAATGGAAACAGGTTTGGCTATGTCATCATAGATGACTTCTCTAGATATTCATGGATATTTTTCTTAGCAAATAAGAGTGATGCATTTCAAAAGTTTAATCTGTTTTTCAATAAGGTCAAACAAGAAGGGAAATACAAGGTCTGTTCTATTCAATCTGACCATGGAGGTGAGTTTGAAAACTCCATGTTTACTGATCTTTGTGAAAAAGAGGGACTAACTCACAGGTTTTCTTCTCCCAGGACACCTGAACAGAATGGGATTGTGGAGAGAAGAAATAGAACTGTGGTGGAGATGGCCCGAACCATGTTGATTGAAAGTAAATTACCTAGAAGGTTTTGGGCAGAAGCGGCCAATACAGCAACTTACATAATCAACAGGGCCATGGTAAGACCCATTCACATGAAAACACCCTATGAGCTTCTAAAAGGTAAGAAACCAAACTTGTTTCATTTCAGAATTTTTGGAGCAAAATATTTTATTCATAACAATGATAAGAAAGATTTAGACAAGTTTGAAGCTAAAAGCTCCCCAGGAATATTCTTGGGTTACTCTGAAGTGTCAAGGGCATATAGGGTATTTAACATATCAGATCAGAAAGTGGAAGAGTCTCCACACATCCTTTTTAGCGAAACAAAAGATGTTTCTAATGTTGAAAATCTTGACAGGGATTCCAATCATTATAGGGATTTCTTAGAAGACCAACAAGAAGAAGAGAAGACTCAGCCTAGTGGAGAAACAAATTCCCCCAATCAGGAAGGGCCAAGAGAAACAGGTGACTCTTCAACAAATGTTAGATTTCTTAAAGACCATTCATTAGATAAAGTCATAGGCAATCCTGAAGATCCTCTTCGGACTAGGTCTCATTTTAGAAATGTGAATAATGATGACTTAATTGCTTTAGTCTCACAAATTGAACCCAAAACAGTAGAAGAGGCCTTAGCTGATCAAGCTTGGGTCAATGCTATGTGTGAGGAATTAGATCAGTTTGAAAGGCATAATGTCTGGGAGCTTGTCCCAAGACCAGATGGTATTAATATCATAGGAACCAAGTGGGTGTTCAAAAATAAGATGAATGAAGATGGAATCATCCCGAGGAATAAGGCCAGATTAGTAGCCAAAGGCTACTATCAGGAATTCGGTGTAGACTTTGATGAATCCTATGCACCTGTTGCTAGGATGGAAGCTATAAGATTGTTGCTTGCCTTTGCTTGCTCAAAGAATATAAAACTCCAACAAATGGATGTTAAAAGTGCCTTTTTAAATGGAGTCATTAAAGAAGAAGTTTTTGTTGAACAACCTCCTGGATTTCAATATTCTCCTCAACCTAACCAAGTTTTCAGGTTAAACAAAGCCTTGTATGGTCTAAAGCAGACTCCAAGAGCATGGTATGAAAGATTGTCTGAATTTCTGATCAGCAAGGGCTACAAAAGAGGTAAAGTTGATCAAACTTTATTTACCAAGGGCATAAATAGAGATCTCATCATAGTTCAGGTATATGTAGATGACATTGTATTTGGATCAACTAAGCATGAACTATGTGATGAATTTTCTACCATGATGTCAGCTGAATTTGAAATGAGCTTGGTTGGTGAACTAAAATACTTTCTTGGATTGCAGGTACAACAGCTAGAGGATGGGTGCTTCATCAACCAAACCAAATACACAATGGAACTGTTCAAGAGGTTTGGTATGGAAAACTTAAAGCACATTACAACACCCATGGGCACCAATACCTCATTGGATGCAGATGAGACAGGTAAAGAAGTAAATGCCAAACTTTATCGAGGTATGATTGGATCACTTCTTTACTTGACAGCCTCTAGACCTGATATACAATTCAGTGTAGGAATGTGTGCAAGGTATCAGTCTAGACCTACTGAATTACACTTAGCTGCAGTTAAAAGAATCTTCAGATATTTGTCAGCTACTCATTCTCTTGGTTTATGGTTTCCTGTATCTCACACATTTAACTTAGTTGCATACACAGATGCTGATTATGCAGGCTGTAAACTAGACAGGAAAAGTACTAGTGGTCATTGTGAATTCTTGGGTGGGTGTTTAGTGTCTTAGGGCTCCAAGAAACAACATTCTGTGGCCCTCTCCACTGCAGAAGCTGAATATGTGGCTGCAGGGAGTTGTGGAACACAAGTCATATGGATTAAACACCAGTTTCAGGACTACCAAGTAGACCTGGGGTGCACACCAATCTACTGTGATAATACTAGTGCCATCAATATTGCTAAAAATCCTATTTTGCATTCACGAACCAAACACATAGAGATAAGACATCATTTTATAAGAGATGAGGTGTCTAAGAATAATTTTGAACTGATTCATGTAGGCACAGATAATCAGATTGCTGACATTTTCATAAAACCTCTGGATAATGAAAAATCCACCACATTAAGAAGAGAATTAGGCTTATTCAAATTGTCTTAATTATGAAGCCTATTTTTGTTGTGAGGGGGAGTTGTGTCTGTCTGATGTTGAGCCTTATGTCATGCTGGTTTAAGGGGGAGTTCAGAATGTCTGCTGGTTAGCTTTCAGGAATGCTATGTCTTAGGGGGAGCTGAGTTGTAATGTGAGAAGAGAAGTTCTTTGACAGATTCAAAAGGGCTGTCCAGATGTGTAACTTTGCTGGTCTTGCATGACTGATCTAGTGTGGTTCTCTCAGATAGTAGAGTGTCACTTGTCTCTTAAGTCTATAAGTCAGTGACTCTAAAATCCAGTTAGAATCTTTCCTTTGGTACTCCTTCAGAGATCTGGACTAATTGCATAAAGTATATCTTCCTACATTGTCATTGATTCTGGTTCAGGCCAAAACCTGTATGTCTTGATATCTGACCCAATCAACTTGAAATCTAGACTTCAAGACTCAATTCAAGAAATAGTCCTTCTGGTATTGTTTTCAATCATTCTATCTCTTTAACTCAAGGGCTTAACTGAACAAACATGTTCTGTTTTGATCACTGAGAAACTGGGAGCTTCATCAATGAAATGAATATTTCTCCCATGTCATGAGGTGTCAAATGCTTAAAATAAATGAAAAGACATGACAGAGCAATGGTGGCTTGCTGGTGAGTAACTGGGGACTCTGGCCTCTAATCAAGGTGTTTCCTCATGTCAAAAGCCACAGTTACTAACTCTGTTCCTTAATAATAATACTAATCAAGGTGTAGAGGAAGGGAGTGTTTGTAGCGACCCGGATTCCGGATACCCGGTGCACCCAGTATAAATACCGAATACACATGATACCACATGGGACCCGTGAGGCCTCCCAAGCGCGGGAAAGCGCCGAAGGGAAAAAGGAGTGTGTGGAATACATTGAAGCCAGCAGATATAATAGTAAGCAATTAAATTTCATTACATTGGATTGCTAAAGTAGCAGAAACAAAATTACTTTTTCATTAATAATTCAAATTTCACAATTATACACCAGAGTCCAGCCCAAAGGAAAGACAACAAGTCTATCACAGTACAGTCCGACAGAAAAGAAACGTACATAGAAGTCGGGAGAAGCCCGACGCAGGTACAGCTGGCAGCTACAGCGAACGCGCTCCACCAAGGACAACAGAGGCAGACGGCAAAACCCACCTGAAAAACAGGGGTGAGTCTCAACAGAAACTCAGTAGGGGTCACGCGGATCCCCACTGGAAAATGCACAGAGCAACGGAAGCAACAACGGAAACAGCAAGTGCATCAAAGCATGAAAAGCTACACTAAAAAGCTGTAAACAGAAAGGGTACAGCAGGAGTAGGGAACATGCTAAGAGCAAGGGGAGCTCAACAACAACGAAGAGTGAGGCCGTAAAACATGAAACAACGGCCACCGAGGAGAACTCGGCACCCTAAGCTACTCCAAGCGGCAACAGACGGTCGACCCCAAACTCACACAGTAGGGTAACCTAATCCGTCAGCCAAAACAAAGGCGAAGGCGGACGCCGACGCCGTAAACACAGACAAAACACGACAGGAGACGTCGTGCACGCAGCCCCACACATGACGAGAATGTCATGCCAACGGCAGAACACTGACCTCGAGTACGGCCACGAGAGGGCAACTCGCAAAGGTCACAGCGCACAAGAAAATGCGAGAGTCACCGCACCGAGTGACAGGAGCACCCTCCTCCCAGAAGAACAGCCAGATGCGTCCACTGACGACTTACACGGCGCCACAAGTGCCATGTCACTCAAGGACAAGACACACCAAGAACCAGGTCCGAGGAACAACAGTTCCAAGGAAACATAGTACCACAGCATGAAACTACAGCACCAACTGCGAGTGACTAGTCAGGGCCACGCCCGTCGGCGCAAGTCCCCAGTCCCTGACCACGTGTGCACACACCGACCTCTACCTAGGTCAGACCTCTAGCTAGTATTCCCCTCGGTAGGACGCTACCGTTGGCCGGGGCCTACGGAACTAGCCTAAGAACTGTACGTACCAAACGCAACAGGAAAACTCCTCCACCACCCCCGGTGGGTCGGCAAATAGCCTAGGGCTACAACCAGGGGAGGCTCACAAGGCACGAACTCTGAAACACAGGCGCTACAACACAGATAGCTAAGGAAAGCCATGTCTCGTGCACAACAAAGCACCCAGGCAGTCAAACAACCGCCAACTGGCTCAGGACCAGGCAACTAGACCTACAATGTAACGATCCCTGAGTCGAACAACTCAAAGGCAAGATCGTCACAAACAGCGGAACAAGCCGCCAATCGGTATAATCCTAAGCCAGCAAAACAACGCTCCGCCAAAAACGACACACGGAGACATGAGGGAAACACCAAGAACCCTCAGACACGCCTGGACACACAAACCGAGGTAGAACAACACCTCGAGGCATCCAGAAGCAGTGTCTCGAGCCGGACACAACCACCGAGACACACAAGGTCGCCTGTCAACCCCTGGATCATCCCGGGTTGACCGGAACCAGACCAAACACAAGCAAAGGTCACACGTCAACCACTGGGTCACACCGGGTTGACCTGAACCCAACAACAATGCTCGAAAAGTAGGAAAGAGAATCCAACCTCAAGCAAGAAGACTCCTGGCCACCTTACAACGTAGTCTTAACCCTCATAGGACGTCGGGAGACATCCACGGGACAACGGGTAGACCACAAGGGCAAGCCAAGACAAGCCAAAACCAAAATACGGAAAACGGAGCACAAGGCATGTAACGCACCACACCTAGACCGCTACAAGCATATGACGGTCTAGACCACGGCCATTACACACCAAACGACGGACGGACGACAGACCGTCGCTCACACCACCCTAACCAACACTAAGACTCAAAACACACATGAGCCAAGTAACGCACTAGACTAAGCGTGTTACAGCCAAACGACGCACGGGAGCAGTTACGTTATTCGCAACGTGCACAGCCACCCTCAACCCAGCACAAAACAACAAACGACGGCCGGAGCCAGGCGCGTTATAACACAATAACGCATGGGGGTATATCCGTTATATCCAACAGGCACAGCCACCCAAGCTCGGCCAAACAAAATGTAACGGCCAGGGGCAGGCGCGTTACACTCAAACAACGAACGGGGGCATGACCGCTGGAGGCACCGCCTCAACAGGTCAAACGTCGGTCAAACAGCAAGTAACGGCCAGGGCAAGGCGCGTTACAACCATCTAACGCACTGGGTTAAGCGCGTTAGATCAACCGACTCAACCCCAACACAAAACGACGAAGGCGAAGTAACGCACTAGCCTAAGCGCGTTACAAGGAAGCGACGCGCCACCCTAGGGCCGTCACATTCCCAAAAGCCAGAAAACTTAAAAACGCCAAATCAAATGGCGGTCTATCGTAGGGCCGTCAGAGCCAAATAACGGCCTCTGATACGACCGCTACATCGGTCACGGCGGGAAAATAGGGGAATGGCCCAATCGGCCCGTTCCACGCCCCATTCACGCCGAAACACTGGGGAAACAAACCTAAACGCCAAATAACAACATCAGGGGACTAAAAACCCCACATGCAAACTCAAAAACTCAAGATCCGGGCGATTTCATCAAATCCACCCAAAATGGGTCACCGAGGTTTCTGGGCTTCTACCGGCCTCGAATGAACACCAAATCACACGAAATCAACGTGGATGGGATCCTAACATCCCAGCGGTCAGTTAGAAACTAACTACGCCGCAAATGGTCACCGTTTACCGGCCGACCCTAAAAACCACAAAAATCACGGTTTAGGCAAAACAAGCCCAAACTCGACCGTTTCCTAGCCGAACGCCGTGCAATGGCAGGGAAAACAGAGAGGACGAAGTAAGGATCAGTCACCCTACCTCCACCGAAGAAACCGTGCCCCGCAGGGACTAAACCACTCCGAAATCCACTCGCGAACCGATCTCACCGGCTTTGAATCCACCGAACGGGATCGCGCCAGAATCGATCCGATCCTTGCTCCATCGCGCACCCAGCCAGCTCCATCACATCCCCAACACGTGCCTCTAGGTCCTCCGTCTGCAACCGGAGCCGAGGAGGCGAACAGGAGAGAAAACGGGAGAGAGAGAGGCGACGGCGGCGAATGAGAAGGAGGAGAGAGGAAAAGAAAAGAAATAGAAAAGAAATTAGGAAATTTTCCTAATTTCTGAAAATTCTGAAAATGCGCCAAAAATGCACAAATTCAGAAAAATACGCAAAAATTGCCAAAACGACCGGCTCGAAGAGTACATCGTCGCTGTAGCGTCCACGAGTTTGAGAATTGACAAACAAACTCACCGTAGGGTTCCGTAACTAGTACGTGCGAAAAACCCACACGGCTCGTCAAACTCAACTCGGAAGCCACAAAAGCGCACCGAAACTCAACGAAACCAATCCGAAACAGATCCGAAAGATCCCACAAGACTTGCAAAGGATCCAGCAAAGATCCACCAAGGATCCAGGGCATTACATCCTCCCCTCCTTTAAGAAATTTCACCCTCAAAATTAAGGACTAACAAAGGAGAAGCAGGGAAGAACAACCCAACAGCACAAATCTCGGAAAACATAGCTCAGAGGAATATCGTCAGACCACGATTACAGGTACACGCTCAGCTTCCAAGACAGCAAGTCCACAGCACAAGCATGGCACCAAAGTGAACACATCTGACACTTCCGAAGCAAAGGCAACATCATTTACGTCTCACCAAGAACGGAGACACGACTGCCACAACAACAGACAACCGATAAACCAACAACAACACGGCAAGCAACAGCTTACACCAGGAGACACAGTCCTCACAGCTGACAGCTCGCATCATCATCGGCTCCAGTGCCAAAGGCAACAGGGAACACCTGGCACACAGGACACCAACGACAACAACAACACTGGACCACAAACACCATCAAGTCAGCACTCACTCAGATATTTCATCTGATCAAGTCGCAAGCTAACTCCACCAAAGAAAAGGAGTACAGCAAGCCAACTGACAAGACAAGACCATAGTCCAAGGCGGAGACACAAAATCATAAAGAAACAATGCCAAAACAACACAACGGCAATACCTGCAAGATTCCGGCCCTGTACAACACACAGAACCACAGAACACACTGCAAGCAAGGTCACAACAAGGCACAAGAACAGCTGAACACACGACCACAAAGATAGGTCACGCATCAGACTGCTCACCAAGAGAAGACCCACAACGAGAAACGACAACAATCTCGGGGAACGCAACTCAAGGACTACGAACGCGCCTCGAGAGCACAACACCCAAGAAAAAAATGCAGAGCAAAGAGTACTCAATCAGCAAGGAATGCCGACAAATTCCCCAATACTCGCAAATGCCAATGCCAACACCAGAAAACCACAAACAATGGCACGGCAATAACAATGTCAAAGCACAAGAAGCCAAGATGAAGTCACATCGAGAAAGAACAAACCTCTCGACGAATGGGTAGCCAACCCACACACTTCAGCTGTACTCTCAACAACGTGCACAGGCAATAGAACAACATCGGCAATCGCATCTCAGCACACCCCAGGCATCATCGCAATCAACAAAGATCGCAATACAGCACGCCACGAGCATCGATCCAGCAAACAACCGATCACAAGGAGCCTAAGTGCAACAAGAGACGAGCACCAGCTTCAGCACAAAGCACAAGGGAAGCATCAATCTCAGCTTACCTTCACGTCCTGTCACAATAAATGAGCCCTCACAACACATCGGCCGTCAGACACAGCACGACAAATACGGTACACAATAGCTCTTAACACCATTACGGAGTCCAAAGCCAAGCAACCGTAAAACAAGGAGCAGATCAGGCTCAAAACAATGATGTCTACACTTGCGCAGACACAGGACAAAAGCATCACTAAGACAACAATCCCAAGGCAACATTCGAAAGGATTCCACCAGAAGGGACGAGAAGCAAAAAGCTCAACCACAAAAGCTCGCCAGGAAGGGAAAAACCCAGGCTCGCCCGAGCAACTTCTCTAACACGGAATCTAATTGAACACTTCAACAGAAGCAGAACACATCAGGAGCTACACAGACTCAAGCTGGGACAACCAAAGCAACGTAAGAACATGTATGGCCATCACATCAACGCTAGAAGTCATAAGCAATCTGAGCAAAACACAGAAACAGCTCGAACAATGCACTACAGGTTCATGCCAACCGACAAAACTGCCAAGTGCAACACGATCGAGACCAACACCAAAACCGAACAAAGCACCTCGTCACACCCAGACGAGAGCAAAAACCATCTCGTACAGTGCCAGCAAAGCACGTACAAGACCACACATGGAAAACACCACGATAAACCATCGCAACACCTACGCCAGCAAGAGACTGTACTGGACCTTAAGGACTCTGGTAACTGTATATCTGGATTTCCATGTATCTCACACGACAATGATCTGATAGCTCAGAAAAGAACTCCGAACATCTCAGAACACTGCTCTGATACCAACTGTAGCGACCCGGATTCCGGATACCCGGTGCACCCGATATAAATATCGAATACACGTGATACCACATGGGACCCGCGAGGCCTCCCAAGTGCGGGAAAGCGCCGAAGGGAAAAAGGAGTGTGTGGAATACATTGAAGCCAGCAGATATAACAGTAAGCAATTAAATTTTATTACATTGAATTGCTAAAGTAACAGAAATAAAATTATTTTTTCATTAATAATTAAAATTTCACAATTATACACCAGAGTCCAGCCCAAAGGAAAGACAACAAGTCTATCACAGTACAGTCTGACAGAAAAGAAACGTACATAGAAGTCGGGGGAAGCCCGACGCAGGTACAGCTGGCAGCTACAGCGAACGCGGTCCACCAAGGACAACAGAGGCAGACGGCAAAACCCACCTGAAAAGCAGGGGTGAGTCTCAACAGAAACTCAGTAGGGGTCACGCGGATCCCCACTGGAAAACGCACAGAGCAACGGAAGCAACAACGGAAACAGCAAGTGCAGCAAAGCAGGAAAAGTTACATTAAAAAGCTGTAAACAGACAGGGTACAGCAGAAGTAGGGAACAGGCTAAGAGCAAGGGGAGCTCAACAACAAAGAAGAGCGAGGCCGTAAAACACAGAACAACGGCCACCGAGGAGAACTCGGCACCCTAAGCTACTCCAAGCGTCAACAGACGGTCGACCCCAAACTCACACAGTAGGGTAACCCAATCCGTCAGCCAAAACAAAGGCGAAGGCGGACGCCGACGCCGAAAATATAGACAAAACACGACAGGAGACGTCGTGCACGCAGCCCCACGCTTGACGAGAATGTCATGCCAACGGTAGAACACTGGCCTCGAGTACGGCCACGAGAGGGTAACTCGCAAAGGTCACAGCGCACAAGAAAACGCGAGCGTCACCGCACCGAGTGACAGGAGCACCGTCCTCCCATAAGAACAGCCAGATGCGTCCACTGACGATTTACACTGCGCCACAAGTGCCATGTCACTCAAGGACAAGACACACCAAGAACAATGTCCGAGGAACAACAGTTCCAAGGAAACATAGTACCACAGCACGAAACTACAGCACCAACTGCGAGTGACTAGTCAGGGCCACGCCCGTCGGCGCAAGTCCCCAGTCCCTAACCACGTGTGCACACACCGACCTCTACCTAGGTCAGGCCTCTAGCTAGTATTCCCCTCGGTAGGACGCTACCGTTGGTCGGGGCCTACGGAACTAGCTTAAGAACCGTACGTACCAAACGCAACAGGAAAACCCCTCCACCACTCCCGGTGGGTTGGCAAATAGCCTAGGGCTACAACCAGGGGAGGCTCACAAGGCACGAACTCTAAAACACAGGCGCTACAGCACAGACAGCTAAGGAAAGCCCTGTCTCGTGCACAACAAAGCACCCAGGCAGTCAAACAACCGCCAACAGACTCAGGACCAGGCAACTAGACCTACAATGTAACGATCCCTGAGTCGGATGACTCAAAGGCAAGATCGTCACAAACAGCGGAACAAGCCACCAATCGGTCTAATCCTAAGCCAGCAAAACAACGCTCTGCCAAAAATGACACACGGAGACCTGAGGGAAACACCAAGAACCCTCAGACACGCTTGGACACACAAACCGAGGTAGAACAACACCTCGAGCCATCCAGAAGCAGTGTCTCGAGCCGGACACAACCACCGATACACACAAGGTCGCCTGTCAACCCCTGGATCATCCCGGGTTGACCGGAACCAGACCAAACACAAGCAAAGGTCACACGTCAACCACTGGGTCACACCGGGTTGACCTGAACCCAACAACAATGCTCGAAAGTAGGAAAGAGAATCCTACCTCAAGCAAGAAGACTCCTGGCCACCTTACAACGTAGTCTTAACCCTCATAGGACGTCGGGACACATCCACGGGACAACGGGTAGACCACAAGGGCAACCCAAGACAAGCCAAAACCAAAACACGGAAAACGGAGCACAAGGCATGTAACGCACCACACCTAGACCGCTACAAGCATATGATGGTCTAGACCACGGCCGTTACACACCAAACGACGAACGGACGACAGGCCGTCGCTCACACCACCCTAACCAACACTAAGACTCAAAACACACACGAGCAAAGTAACGCACTAGACTAAGCGCGTTACAGCCAAACGACGCACGGGAGCAGGCGCGTTATTCGCAACGTGCACAGCCACCCTCAACCCAGCACAAAACAACAAACGACGGCCGGAGCCAGGCGCGTTATAACACAATAACGCATGGGGGTATATCCGTTATATCCAACGGGCACAGCCACCCAAGCTCGGCCAAACAGAATGTAACGGCCAGGGGCAGGCGCGTTACACTCAAACAACGCACAGGGGCACCGCCTCAACAGGTCAAACGTCGGTCAAACAGCAAGTAACGGCCAGGGCAGGGCGCGTTACAACCATCTAACACACTGGGTTAAGCGCGTTAGATCAACCGACTCAACCCCAACACAAAACGACGAAGGCGAAGTAACGCACTAGCCTAAGCGCGTTACAAGGAAGCGACGTGCCACCCTAGGGCCGTCACATTCCCAAAAGCCAGAAAACTTAAAAATGCCAAATCAAATGGCGGTCTATCGTAGGGCCGTCAGAGCCAAATAACGGCCTCTAATACGACCGCTACATCGGTCACGGCGGGAAAACAGGGGAATGGCCCAATCGGCCCATTCCACGCCCCATTCATGCCGAAACGCAGGGGAAACAAACCTAAACGCCAAATAACAACATCAGGGGACTAAAAACCCCACATGCAAACTCAAAAACTCAAGATCCGCGCGATTTCATCAAATCCACTCAAAATGGGTCACCAAGGTTCCCGGGCTTCTACCGGCCTCGAATGAACACCAAATCACACGAAATCAACGTGGATGGGATCCTAACATCCCAGCGGTCAGTTAGAAACTAACTACGCCGCAAATGGCCACCGTTTACCGGCCGACCCTAAAAATCACGAAAATCACGGTTTAGGCAAAACAAGCCCAAACTCGACCGTTTCCTAGCCGAACGCCTTGCAATGGCAGGGAAAACGGAGAGGACGAAGTAAGGATCAGTCACCCTACCTCCACCGAAGAAACCGTGCCCCGCAGGGACTAAACCACGCCAAAATCCACTCGCGAACCGATCTCACCGGCTTTGAATCCACCGAACGGGATCGCGCCAGAATCGATCCGATCCTTGCTCCATCGCGCACCCAGCCAGCTCCATCACGTCCCCAACACGTGCCTCTAGGTCCTCCGTCTGCAGCCGGAGCCGAGGAGGCGAACGGGAGAGAAAACGGGAGAGAGAGAGGTGACGGCGGCGAATGAGAAGGAAGAGAGAGGAAAAGAAAAGAAATAGAAAAGAAATTAGGAAATTAGGAAATTTTCCTAATTTCTGAAAATTCTGAAAATGCGCCGAAAATGCACAAATTCAGAAAAATACGTAAAAATAGCCAAAACGACCGGCTCGAAGAGTACATCGTCGCTGTAGCGTCCATGAGTTCGAGAATTGACAAACAAACTCACCGTAGGGTTCCGTAACTAGTACGTGCGAAAAACCCACACGGCTCGTCAAACTCAACTCGGAAGTCACAAAAGCGCACCGAAACTCAACGAAACCAATCCGAAACAGATCCGAAAGATCCCACAAGACCTGCAAAGGATCCAGCAAAGATCCACCAAGGATCCTGGGCATTACAGTGTTACTCCGGTTTCCCTTTGGGTTGCAGAGGAAGAGAGATCGGTGATCTCTGGTGTTGCTAGTGACAGGTTGTCTTTAGCAGGTTCCCTCCGGTGTGTGGAGGAAGGGAGAGCTATCTCCGGTTCTATTCTAGCTGGTAGCTGGAATAGGTTTCAAGTTCTGTGGGTAGCAGAGCTTGGTTGAGGGATTTGTTTCCCTTAGTTTTTCAAGCTGTGTTGCAGCATGTTGTTCGCAGACTAAGTTTGCAGTGTTCTAGCTTTGTCTAGTGGAATCCTCATTCTAGCTGGAGTGAGGGGTGGATGTAGATTGCGGACTGCAATCGAACCACCTAAAAACCGAGTGCCTCTTCTGTGGTTTGCTGTTATTATCTACGCTCTCCATCTACTTGTCTCTTTGCTTCTATGTGATCAGTTCTTCATTCTCAGTTACCTATATTGTCTTGTTTGGTGACTGCGTTTGCATTTCTCTGTGTGTGGGTTCAGGAGGGGCTGATGCGGGACGGACACGGGAGACGACACTATTAGGTGCCACCCTCGGACTCTATATGAAGACGCGGCCAGCAACACACACCAGGGAGACACTAAGCCCGACACTACGAGCTCCAAGTGGCAAAACGTCGCTAATAGAAGTAGAAGCTCACTCGTCGTCCCAAGCGAGGGAAAGCGCGGACCATGCGCGGTTAAGGAACCGGCAGAGGTCAAGGGTAGTCCGACTCAACTTCCGGACTCGGATCGAGTCGCGGGACGGGTCACACTCACTCTCACAGCGGTGACATAGACACACGGGCTAGTACCTACACTCTCGGTTGCGGCAAAAGACCGTATACTAGCTAAGCAAATGAACGCCAAGAGGTTCGGACCATTACCTCCACGCACCCGGCGTGGCGAAGACAACCCCGGCCGAATTACGGACTCCCGGTTAAACAATATCACATCAATACAAAGATTTGACCCACTCCACGCAGGGAGGTAAAAGGTCACATGTGGAGCCCGGGAATCATGCAACTCGGGTTGACGGGCAGCATCTTGATGTCGCCCGGCGGTGCCGAACTCCGCGTTTTCGTGCTTTCCGAACGGCGGGTTCTGCGGGCCCGCGGGACCCACGGATGGCGCTGTCCTCCGAATCTACGGGGGTGGGACCCACTATGATGGGGACCCCTGGTGGCGCGCCTCCACGGACGGCGGTCGGCCGGAACACCGATCGGGGGTCGATCGGCCCCGATCCCCAATTGTTGAACTAGCTGCCCACGGATTTTGATTTCTGTTTTCCGGCGCACGCTCCGGCGAAAACGGCCGCTGCGACCAATCCCGACGTCGGATCGCGACGCATGAGCTATCGTTGGAAAGCTCTCTTCAAATGCTTTAATCTAGACCTACAGAGATCTGCTGGATCTGGTCGGATCATAACTTTAATGAATTTACAAGCCCCTGTTGTACAGTAACCGAAATATCAGATCAGCATATGAGTTTCCTGTAAATGGCCATTGACTGCCTGCTTGCCGTTAGAATCAGACTTCGAGCTCTTCTTCAACGTTGTATGGAATCAAACCACGAAACTGGGATAATTTTCGGAATTAGATTTGGAGGTGGTGGCGATTTGATATGATTTTTGGAGTGACTGGTGGTCGGATCTGGGAACAGGTGGACAGAACTGTAGATGGGACAGAAAATGATTTTTAGAAAATATGAAATGGGGGAACCAGAAATTTAGAAAAATTGTGAATGAAGGGGTGGATGGGTGGAATCCCAAATAAAATTTGGCGAACCAACATAAATCAAAAAGTGGACCTAAGACTTGAAACTCAGGGCGGATGGGAACCTGGATAGAACTTTGGCAGAACCAAAGTGGAAGAGTGGACGAAAATCTAAAATTATGAAACGGGATCTGAATGACAAACAAAAATTTGTGGATAGTTCTTGACACCTCTGGAACATCCAGTAAAATGCCCAAGTCGATCTGAGCTCATGGTTGATGGTTGAATTTCGTGGAAGCTGCTGTGGTACTGCGCAGGCAGAACTTCGTTGATGGCGGTGGCGGTGCGGTGGTGGCTCGTGGCGGCGGCGGCGGCGACCGGAATGATAAGGGGAGGAGTCACACCTCCAGAGGGAAGCCTTCACAGCTTCAAGGGGGAGAGAGGGGCGGCCTAGGCCTTTGCTCAAGCAATTTTCCAAGTTCAAATGGCATTAATTCTTCAAAATTAAAAATTACAAGCATATATAGGTCATATGTCTAATCAACCCTCAACCGTTGGATCTAGGGGTGTGAGATGGAGGGCTGGGATAGCATGTGACCATACACACAAATTAAAATAAAAAAATACAAGGAAGGGGGCGGCCTATTGACTAGAATGGCTAGGGGGACATGGTTGGTGGAAGGTTGGTGGAATTGTTGACCATTTTGGTCCCTTGTCCCCCATGTGGACAATTGACTAGTCCAAGGCTTCTAGATGTCCACATAGGATATTGACCAACCTCACATGGGGCCCTATGGCTGAGGTGGATCAATGGGAGGGGCCTGGACGGCCCGTGGGGTCCACGGGGTTCAAATTGTACATAAGCCCCTCTTACAATCAAAAAAGCAAACCGAATACAATGAAATAAACACAAATTACACACACATAAAGGCTAACTGAATATGATAAATGGGGAGGCACAAGGCGGAGTCTCCAGGCTGTCTCAGAGCCAGATGGACGCTGAGGTGGCTCGAGTCGTGCTCCGTGTGCGGTACCGGTGGCTCGGCGTGTCGCACCGCTCAACTGCTCGGGTGTCCGCACCAATTCTCCCCGGGTGGGAGAAACTCGACCCTGTCGAGTAAGGGTATGCATCGCTCCTGTATCGCTCCAAAAGGTCTGGATCGATCTGCTGCAACTCGCCATGTGTGATCCATGTGTCCTCAGTAGGGGTCCGTCCTCTCCATCGCACTAGGTAGGGCGGGTAAGATCCACTCCTGGTAACTGTCACTTGCTCGTACAGTATACGATCTATATGCTCACGCTGCCGTGAAAAAGGGGCTGGAGGTGGAAGTGGACACTCAGGTGTGGGATCACTCTCAAGGGGAGGAGATGCCTCAAAAGGCTCACTAGGGATCACCGCTGGGTCCCTATATGCAACAAGATCCGATACATTGAAGGTAGAGCTTATACCATATTCCTCGGGCAGGTCCACAACATACGCATTGGATCCAACGCGTTTCAACAGTCTAAAGGGACCGACTCCGTGAGCTTGCAACTTCTTAACAGTTCCAGAGGGAAACCGTTCAGATCTTACCCTGATCATGACATATTCGCCCTCTTGGAACTCTCGGTGGTGTCGGTGGGCATCGGCTAACTCCTTGTACCATGCATTGCTGGCCTCAACTGTGACGACGGACATCGTCATGCAGACTCCTAACATGATTAGCAAAAGAAAAGAAACACACGGATGCACACACGACCCTAAACAAACCTAATGTTAGTTCGACCCAATCATATGCAAGGTGGTCCAGGACATCCGAATATGTGCCATGCATGCATTTGACATAACCGGAGGTTAATGTCATGGTGGACTCCTAGACATCTTATGATGCACCAACCATGGACATGAGATTTGGACGTGGGAAATCTGGGAGGCTTGGGTGGTTGAGGTGGGCCGGGGGAACCAAAGTCTTCATTACCCCCAAATGACGGTTCGGACCTATTGCCATGTGAAGGTTGCCGGGCCCGAGTAGGAGGGGTGTGATAGTGGGATTCCCTAAAGAGGGGGAATGGAGGTTGTGGGCCAAGGGGCCCATGAAGAAATGGATCGAAGGGATCAAAGAATGTGTGACCCCTCGATATGGATTCCCTCATCTCAAGATCCCATGTGTGGAATTCTAGAAGGTGTTGATGGTCACCTTCATCCGTGAAGGGAGATGAGACGGTGGGGGTATGATGGTGGACTCTCTCGAAAAGGTGGCGTAAATATGGTGGGTCACGGAGTCCATAAGAGAATGGGTCGAAGGGATCAAAGAAGGTCTGACCCCTCGAACTAGGCTTCCACAAATCACTGTCCCACATTTGGAACTCTTGGAGGTGTAAATGATCACCTTCATTCATTGCGAGAGATGGGACAACAGTCATAGGTAGAAAGTATGATTCCTCCATTGGGCAAAGGGGAATGAAGTTGGACTCGGCCGGCAAAGGGAGGAGTAGAAGAACCTCCGTGGTAACATGACCCACAGTGTACACGGAGGGGATGGACCCTAAAGCGGGATGAGTGAAACTACGACCTGTGGGTCGGTCGAAGCCTGGAGCCAACAAGTGCGTAAATGTCCGCAGCCGGTCTAACCCTTTAAGAAGGTCATCCAATGTATCCACATAGTGACTAGACCGGAAAGTGGTATGAAATGAATTGATTGTCACCAGAGGTAGGATAGGGTCCATAGATGGGAAGGGAAGTGGGACCAAGCCCTTCTTGAGCTAGCTAAGAAGCGGCTCGGCTATGACAAGCATACCCGTTAGAAACACGGGTGGCTCGGGCTGAGGTGGCTTAGAATAAAGATCGGAGAGTGGGGCTTCTCCAACCCTTTTGTCCCTTATGGCTAGAGATGTCCGAGTGGGACAGTGTCCAGCGTAGTGGCCGAACCCCTGGCTGCGATAACACTGCTGTCGTAACCCACTACGCTCCCTGATAAGTGGGTCCCTACCCTTATCCTCCTGACGGACAGGGGGTGTAGGCAATGGGGCTCTCGTGGGTGGGAGAAGAGGATCCACTATGATGGGGAGAGGGCTTGGGGACTCCGTTGATGGGGCCGGGTTAAGACTACCGGCGATGACCTCCTTAGGGTCGGGTTGGAGTACATCAGTAGGAGTACGTGTCCTATCCACCCCATCCAACCGGTCCAAAATCATTTGCATAAGTTCGGCAACGGAGTGGGTTGGAATAGGGATATCATGGTGGACTCGCCCGTAGTCAACCGTCCTAGGAGTGGGTCTTGGCTCATCTACGTGTGGGGCTCTTTGCCTCCGACTAGGACTCACTTGGTTGGAAGTGATTTGGTGGGGCCGGTTGGAGGTGACCGGTTGGGGCACGTAGACCTTCCTAAGCTCTCTCTTCATGTCCCACCATGACTCGATGCGCCATTGCCCCCTAACCTCTCTCATTCTTTCGATGTAATCCCACTTTTCGGCAGCCTCATGAAGAAGCCGCTCTTTAGCGAAAGAGAATTGCATGGCTTCGGACATAGTATAACAATCAAAGTATGTGTCCATGGCGACCTCCCACTTGAGGTAGTCGCCCGGGCCATTGGAGCCATAAAAATCCGAGGCTTCGAGCCTACGGAAGTGGAGTGGGTGGTTGCCAAGCCCATGGGTGGACCAATGGCCATACTGCCCAGGTGATTGGGAATCCATGGAAAATTGGGGGGGGGGGGACTATATGTTGGACATGCCGACACTTGGACACTACACTAGACCGGCTATGCAAGGTTGGAATGCACTAACTAATGCAAACACCGACTAATGCACCTAGACCTAAACTAATATCCGGTACATGGTGGAGTTAATCGATCCGCAGATCACTCGCGCAAGTGTGCGGTCTTCCCGATAGGCGTAGCCTAACGTTCGGACAACACCTTTTAAGATACCGAATTATCGGGATGAAATGCAATTTGAAAACACTTTTTTTTTGTTGTTTTGAAAATAATGATGATCCTAGACTTGACTTAGACCATGATGCATGCAAGACTTATGCAATGACTACCCTAGACTCGACTGCTCTGATACCAAATTGATGCGGGACGGACACGGGAGACGACACTATTAGGTGCCACCCTCGGACTCTATATGAAGACGCGACCAGCAACACACACCAGGGAGACACTAAGCCTGACACTACGAGCTCCCAGTGGCAAAAAATCACTAACAGAAGTAGAAGCTCACTCGCCGTCCCAAGCGAGGGAAAGCGCGGACCGTGCGCGGTTAAGGAACCGGCGGAGGTCAAGGGTAGTCCGACTCAACTTCCGAACTCGGATCGAGTCGCGGGACGGGTCACACTCACTCTCACAGCGGTGACATAGATACACGGGCTAGTACCTACACTCTCGGCAGCGGCAAAAGACCGTATACTAGCTAAGCAAATGAACGCAAGAGGTTCGGACCATTACCTCCATGCACCCGGCGTGGCGAAGACAACCCCGGCCGAATTACGGACTCCCGGTTAAACAATATCACAGCAATACAAAGATTTGACCCACTCCACGCAGGGAGGTAAAAGGTCACATGTGGAGCCCAGGAATCACGCAACTCGGGTTGACGGGCAGCATCTTGATGTCGCCCGGCGGTGCCGAACTCCGCGTTTTCGTGCTTTCCGAACGGCGGGTTCTGCGGGCCCGCGGGACCCACGGATGGCGCTGTCCTCCGAATCTATGGGCGTGGGACCCACTATGATGGGGAACCCTGGTGGCGCGCCTCCACGGACGGCGGTCGGCCGGGAACACCGATCGGGGGTCGATCGGTCCCGATCCCCAATTGTTGAACTAGCTGCCCACGGATTTTGATTTCTATTTTCCGGCGCACGCTCCGGCGAAAACGGCCGTTGCGACCAATCCCGACGTCGGATCGGGACACATGAGCTATCGTTGGAAAGCTCTCTTGAAATGCTTCAATCTAGACCCAGAGAGATCTTCTGGATCTGGTCGGATCAGAACTTTAATGAATTTACAAACCCCTGTTGTACAGTAACCGAAATATCAGATCAGCATATGAGTTTCCTGTAAATGGCCATTGACCGCCTGCTTGCCGTTAGAATCAGACTTCGAGCTCTTCTTCAACATTGTAGGGAATCAAACTACGAAACTGGGAAAATTTTTGGAATTGGATGTGGAGGTGGTGGCGATTTGATATGATTTTTGGAGTGACTGGTGGTCGGATCTGGGAACAGGTGGACAGAACTGTAGATAGGACTGAAAACGATTTTTAGAAAATATGAAATGGGTGAACCAGAAATTTATAAAAATTGTGGATGAAGGGGTGGATGGGTGGAATCCCAAATAAAATTGGGCGAACCAACATAAATTAAAAAGTGGACCTAAGACTTGAAACTCAGGGCGGATGGGAACCTGGACAGAACTTTGGCAGAACCAAAGTGGAAGAGTGGACGAAAATCTAAAATTATGAAACGGGATCTGAATGACAAACCAAAATTTGTGGATAGTTCTTGACACCTCTGGAACATCCAGTAAAATGCCCAAGTCGATCTGAGCTCGTGGTTGACGGTTGAATTTCGTGGAAGCTGCTGTGGTACTGCGCAGGCAGAACTTCGTTGATGGCGGTGGCGGTGCGGTGGCGGCTCGTGGCGGCGGCGGCGGCGGCGGCGACCGGAATGATAAGGGGAGGAGTCACACCTCCAGAGGGAAGCCTTCACAGCTTCAAGGGGGAGAGAGGGGCGGCCTAGGCCTTTGCTCAAGCAATTTTCCAAGTTCAAATGGCATTAATTCTTCAAAATTCAAAATTACAAGCATATATAGGTCATATGTCTAATCAACCCTCAACCGTTGGATCTAGGGGTGTGAGATGGAGGGCTGGGATAGCATGTGACCATCCACACAAATTAAAATAAAAAAATACAAGGAAAGGGGCGGCCTATTGACTAGAATGGCTAGGGGGACATGGTAGGTGGAAGGTTGGTGGAATTGTTGACCATTTTGGCCCCTTATCCCCCATGTGGACAATTGACTAGTCCAAGGCTTCTAGATGTCCACATAGGATATTGACCAACCCCACATGGGGCCCTATGGCTGAGGTGGATCAATGGGAGGGGCCTGGAGGGCCCGTGGGGCCCACGGGGTCCAAATTGTACATAAGCCCCTCTTACAATCAAAATAGCAAATCGAATACAATGAAATAAACACAAATTACACACACATAAAGGCTAACTGAATATGATAAATGGGGAGGCTCAAGGCGGAGTCTCCAGGCTGTCTCCGAGCCAGATGGACGCTGAGGTGGCTCGAGTCGTGCTCGTGTGCGGTACCGGTGGCTCGGCGTGTCGCGCCGCTCAACTGCTCGGGTGTCCGCACCAGGGGCGTAAGCAGTAGAATTAATTTTCCGCCTAACTTTTTACAAATTGGGAGTGATCTATTCATCCCCCCCCCCCTTCTATATCACTCTTGCTGCGCTAACAAGTGTCCACCACCAGCCACATTTCCACGACAGCGAGAGCATATAGATCATATACTGGATGAGCAGGTGACAGCTACTAGGAGTGGATCCTACCCGCGCTACCTAGTGCGTTGGAGAGGGCGACCCGCCACCAAGGATACTTGGATCACTCATGGAGAGTTGCAGCAGATAGATCCGGACCTACTAGAGCGCTCCCAGAGCAATGCTGACCCTTACTCGACAGGGTCGAATTTCTCTCACCCGGGGAGAATTGGTGCGGACACCAGAGCGATCGAGAGGCACGAACTGACGAGCCGTTGGTACTGTATGTGGAGCACCACTAGGGCTACATCAGCTTCCATCTGGCTCAGAGATAGCCTGGAGACTCCCCCTCGAGTCTTAGTATTTATCATATTTATGGGGATTTTATTTGTGTGTAATGTGTGTTTATTTGGTTTTATTCGGATTGTAATTCGGATTGTAAGAGGGGTTTATTTATAATTTGGGACCACCTGGATCCCGCGGGCCCCCCATCCCTTCTCCCATTGATCCACCTGAGCTCTTGGGCCTATGTGGGGTCTGTCAACCCTCCAAGGTGGGCTTCTAGAAGGGTTGGACCAAGGGGGGGACAAAGGGTACAAAAATTTAAAATGTTGAACCAAGAAGTCAAGGAGGCGCCCCTAGCTTATTATAGTTTAATAGGTTTGAAATCTTATTTTATTAGTTCCAAACCACATGTGAGAAATAAATTGTGGACTCCCTCTTTTACCCCCCACCAATCCTAGATCTAGGGATAGAACTAGTCTTTTGTATTTTCTATAAGAACCATGTATTTTCATTTTTGAGTAGAATTAATGCAAAGAAAATATTGGAATTTGTTCCACAAGGCAAGGGCCGCCCCCTATCTCTCTCCTCTCTCTCCCTTCTGTAGCTAGGAAGGCTGTGAATCAGAGGTGTGAAGCATCATATATCTGGTCTGGAGTTCGTCGCCTCCGCCGCCGCCGCCATCGCGCCGCCATCGCACCACCGCCATCGTCACCGGAGTTCTGTCCACCCAGGATAGCCCCCTGATCTCGGAATTTTTGCCCTCAACCTCGAGATATTTTGGAGCCCAAACTTCCAGGGTGAGTTCTAGAGGTTCAACCCACATCCCATAAAAATTGGTGGAGGTTCTAGCTTTTATTTTCCATTTTTCCATCTTCGTTCTCCACCTTCTTCCAGATCTATCTGCAGTCTATCTAGTTTTCTAGAAATCAAATAGAACGTTCATGAACCAACCTTCCCCTGACTTAAATGACTTCATATTTTTATTAAAGGTTCTGTCCACCACCCCCATCACCCATGAATTTTTGTGAAATTTCTGAAGTCTTCTACCTATTTTTAAAAATCACTGTCAGATCCAAAACTCAGACCTATCTCTGCTGTCCAGATTCGACCACCCGGTGCTAATAAATACTGTTCCCCATTCACATCTCCACCAAATCCTTCACAAAAATTATTTTCGTTTTCCTCTCTCTTCCCTCTACAAGTTTCATGAAGATATCAACATCTAATTCAGAGGTATACATCACGGTCCACGCTGGTTCTCAGTCAGATCTCAGTCTGCCTAACCAGATCTGAGACTGAGTACAACCCTATTGTAAAATCGGCTATCAAAATTACAGCCCCAACAAAATTCCAGGAACCACAGAGGGTCGAAGGATTTCGAGTCAGCGTTCCAACGGCGCTGGTTTCGTGCCGATCAGACGTCGGTGCTGATCGCAGCAACAGATCTCGCCGGATCGCGCGCGGCAAAACAGAAGCAAAAGATCCGTGGGCAACAACTCCAATACTTGGATATCAGAGCCGATCGACCACCACCCGGTGTTCCAGTCCGGCCACCGTCCAAGGGATCACCCCTCCAGGTGTCACCATCACAGCGGGACCCACCCCGTCAGGTCCGGAGGACTGAGCAGCACGTGGGCCCCACGAACCCACAGATCGCACCATCCAGACAACACCAAAACGCGGGTTTCGACACCGACGGGGCGACATCAAGATGCTGCCCGTCAACCCAATTCACGTTACTCCCAGGCCCCACATGTGACCTCTTACCTCGCTGTGTGGAGTGGGTCGAGACATTTGTATTGCAGTAAGAATTGTTAACCGGGAGTACGGATTTGGCCAGGGTTGTCTTCCCCACGCCGGGAGCGTGGAGGTACGGCTTTAACTTCTTGGCATTACGCTTGCTTAGCTAGTATATGGTCGTATGCCGCTGTGAGAGCGTAGGATTCTAGCCCGTGAGTTCATGTCACCGTTGTGAGCGAGAGAGTGACCCGTCCCGTGGCTCGATTCGAGCACGGAAGTGAGTCGACCACCCTTGACTCTGCCGATTTCTCAACCGCACGGATCCACGTTTCCCCTCGCTTGGGACGACGAGTGAGTTTGCGTTTCTGTTAGCGACGTATAGCCCATAGGAACTCTTAGTGTCGGGCCGAAGTGTCTCTCCTATTCGTATGTTGCTGGTCGCGTCTACATTTAGAGTCTGAGGTCTGCATCACTTAGAGTCGGTCCCTCTGTCCGTCCCGCATCATTTTCACCCAGAAGGAATTAAATATGCGACAACGCAGGTGGTTGGAGTATCTCAAGGACTTCGACTTTATAATTTAATATCATCCAGGGAAAGCAAATGTTGTGGCTGACGCTCTTAGTAGAAGACCAAGGGCTACTCTAGCAAGCCTCAGGAAAGGTATGAATTGTCTTATCAAGGATTTTTCTCACTTGAATCTTGATATTGACAGGGAAGGAGATGGATGTATAATTGCCAATATAAGGTCTCAACCTACATTGATTGAGGATATAGTCAAATTAGAAGAAAATGACCCTGCATTGATGGAGATCAAGGATAATATTGATCAGAGAGCAGAATTTTCTATCTCAAATGACGGAAGGCTACTATTTAAAGGTAGGATTTACGTGCCAAATCATAATGATACTAAGAAATTAATCATGGAAGAGGCAAATAAGTCAAGGTATGCTATTCATCCTGGTGCTACCAAGATGTATCAAGATTTGAAAATAAACTTTTGGTGTCCCAACATGAAGAGAGAGGTAGCAGATTTTGTGTCTCGTTGTCTCACTTGTCAATAGGTCAAGGCAGAACATTTAAAACCCGCAGGTAAATTACACCCCTTTAATATTCCCGAGTGGAAGTGGGAAAGTATAGGGATGGATTTCATCATGGATTTACCTAAGACAAGAGGAGGACACGATGGTATATGGGTTATCATAGACCGATTGACTAAGTCTGCACATTTTCTACTGATCAAAAGTCGATGGTCTGTGGATGTACTAGCAGCATTATACATGAAGGAAATTATCAAATTGCACGGTGTCCCCGTCAGCATCATATCTTACCGAGATCCTCGGTTTACATCACAATTCTGAAAGGGTCTACAACATTCTTTAGGGACCCGATTGAACTTTAGCACGACATTCCATCTACAAACTGATGGTCAAACAGAAAGGACAAATCAAGTGGTGGAAGATATGCTCATGACTTGTGCTATTGATTTTAGAGGAAATTGGCATGATCACTTGCCTCTAGTAGAATTCGCATACAACAATAGCTACCAAGCTAGTATTCAAATGGCACTATTTGAAGCTTTATATGGAAGAAGCTGTCGTTCGCCTATTTGTTGGAATGGAGTAGGAGAAAGCCAATTTCTCAGTCCTGACAGTATTAGGGATACTACCGAGAAGATAAAACTCATTCGAGAAAGTCTTTAAATGGCACAAGATAGGAAGAAATCGTATGCTGATAATCGAAGGGTGACTTGGAGTTTCAAGTAGCAGATCATGTATGCCTTAAAGTTTTTCCAGGTCGAGGTATTCGATGATTTGGAATCAAAGGGAAGCTTACTCCAAGATTCATTAGTCCTTTTGAAATTATGGAAAGGGTTGGTGAAGTGGTTTATCGATTAGCTTTGCCTCTAAAACTAGCAGGAGTTCATGACATATTCCATGTCTCTATGTTGAAGAAATATGTTTATGATCCTTACCATGTTATTACCCATGATAATCTGGAAATTCAAAAGGATATGGCGTACGAGCAAACACCAATCAAGATCCTTGAACGGGAGGTGCGTCAACTACGGAATGAAGTCATTCCTATGGTTAAAGTCCAATTGAAGAAATCATGGCCCTGTGAAGCAACATGGGAGACTGAATGAGCTATGCGTAAAAGATTTCTAGAATTGTTTAACTGTAAGTACACTCTCCATATAATCCATACATTGAATTTGGGGACCAAATTCTCTTAAGTGAGGGAGGGTGTAATGTCCCGGAAATTTTATAAAATATTTCTGAAGTATTTAAGAATTTTCTAAGAATTTATAAGAATTTTTAAAGACCAAAATGGATTAATAAATAAATTTTTAGGTTAAATAAAGGCCCAAATATGATAACCAATTAACCTAGCCTATTTAAATAAAGCCCAAAGGACTTAAGGACCAAGCCCATGAAGTTTGGCCCATATTCTAGAAGTCTAATTAGTTGTTTACGTAATATAGGGGATAAATACCCCCTATTTAGATAAATAAGTGGATAAATGAATAAACGAATTTGAATCAAATTCAAATTCGGCGCCCGGACCCATAAGCGGTCTATCGCAAGACTGCCTACGTCCATCAGGCGGTCGCCATAACAACAATTTGTCTCTGCAGATTCCATGGATTGAGAAAAGAGGAAAAGATGGAATTTTTAGCGTTGTAAATTCTAGAGACCGAGGTTTTTGGACTTGTAGACGTGTTTAGGACTCTCAAAGGTTGACCTAAAGTTTAATAAGGACTCTAACATCATTCTAATCTCTAAAACCCTATAAGTAGACTCTAAGTTTCACTTGTGCGACCCCTATGTTTGGCTCGCGTGAAACTAAGGTAAGACGGCTTTAATTCAGGTAGGTTATTTAGAGTTTTTTGTTCAGGAGATATGGATCTAACTCCTCCCAAAATTTCATTCTAGGAGATCAAGCACATAAGGAGTTAGAGGTGTTCAAAATTGCTGATTTTACACCAACAACCCAAGAAATTGAGCAACGAACTAGTGAAGATCAGAAGATTAGGAACCCAAAACGAGGTATTTAGAAGTTGCACCTTTAGAACTTTTTGTTCTCCTTTGTATCTTCTTCTTTCTCTCAAAATTTCACGTATTTAGGTCAGGAGAATCAAGAGATATTATGTCACATCCCGAGCACGGAAGATACTCGGATGCGTGACGCGTCTATATAGATCGTGTCAATTGAGCGATAAAATTTTGACATACATAATTATGGAGTGCGTAAAAAATTAATAAAAATTTAATAATCCCAATAGTCCAAGTGATGATTATTTGATTAACCAAAGGAATTAAAAGATAGTCCATGGCAATTCCAAATTTAAAATCCAAACATTAGGCTACATGCCATAACAAAGTTTATACCCCTAATGACATAGCTGGGAGTACAAGGTAGACTCAAATAAATTCAAAAGACACGACTAGCTAATGATAGGCGAACACTCTTCACTCGGTTTCAAACCCATTCTTGCGGATGTCACTATCCGAATCACTTGAAAATGTTAGGAAGCAACTAGATGAGTGAATCGCTCAGTAGGAATTACATCTCAAATTCGAGCAATCTTTACGTGATTTACAATTTGCATGTATTATCAGTATGGCTATGCATGATGTACGTATAAGAAAAATCAGGTATACAGGTAAATCTAGGCATGATGAACAATAAGAGATCAAGAACTGTATAAAGAGAATATATCAAGATTTCAAGTATTTGACAAGTAGTATTTCAAGAATTTACAGATGTAAATGCCACTTCGGGGCAAGCAGGGATTCGTGTACAAGTATGAACGTTAGTACAAGAATGAATTCATGTACATGTATATCTCAGGTACGAGCAAGGAAAAATTCAATTCAAGCAAGTAATGTCAAGTACATATGAGTAGAATTGGCTATTTTAATCAAGCAAGTATTCTGCCCTTTCTTGCGTCACGAGTCAAGTATTGCCCGTTCCGGGCCACGCAAGTCAAGTCAAGTAAAGAGAGAGTAGGGGTGGAGTGTCTCAAGTCAAGCAAGTACTCCGGTGCAATACTAAACACCGTGGTCAATAAACTTCCATGGGCACAAGTACCTTCGGGTGCTCCTCCCAAGACCAGACTGAGCCCTATATGCACAGCATTTTATGTATTACCTTTGACATCCACTCTCATTTATAGCCAATATGGAATTTTAAGAAGTTAAGAAACATAGTATTACAGACAAGATTAAATAGTCATTTGGTTATGGAGGACTCTAGAGGTGGCCCCTACAGGCTCAAGAGGTGGCTCCCGTCATGTAGCACTTTGCGCCGTACGGCCTCAAGAAATGGCTCCTACAATGTAACACTTTACCCTGCATTGCACTTAGCTCCAACACTCCCAAATGGTAGTTTAAGAGGTTCAATGTTTGACCATGTAGGATATACACAAGTAGATTTTTCATGGAATAGAATTCAAGAACTCATAATATACAGGAATATAGATTTGGGTTGTGTTTGCACAAATCATGAGATAGATCAAGATCAGAAGCTGTAATTACTGAATTAGCGTCTAGGGGTTTGCCAAACTTTCAAATTTTCAAATTTTCAAATTATATATATATATACATATAATTGGCGCTTGCCCAGGGAGTCTTCATTTAATTGAAGATGACCTGGCCGCCGCTATTTAAGTAATTGGCACCCTGGCCTAGGGCGCCAATTACAGGGGTGATTTTTTGAATATATATATATATATATATATATATATAAAGAATTGGCACCCTTACAGGCAGTCTTCAATTAATTGAAGACTTGCTGGCTGCCGCTATTTGATGATTTGGCGCCCTAGATTGGGGCGCCAATTTTAATGGGTGATTTTCACCCAACAGATACGTTTTGTGACTCAAAACACTATTCATTTCAGAAAAGTTTCTCAAAAATATAATTTTCTGATATTAACAACTAGTGTAAAACCTCGGGAGTCCAGAAATATGTTCAGGTATAATTGTTGAGTTTTGGTTTCACAGATATGAATTTTCTAATGTTGTATCTTTAATTTTTCAAGAAATGGAATTGGCGCCCCTGTGAGTAGTCTTCATTTAATTGAAGACTCTTCGAGGTGTCACCAATTTATTGTTGTGCCCCTTAGGCACAAGCATGTGCTATGTTGATTTGATGATAGCAATGCTGTTTTGTTTTTATGATTGCAACACAGTGAGTGCATTATGATATTATGTTTTTTTTATGATGGCATGTTGATTTGAATGCTTGAGTGTGTTATATCTGATTTAGTCTGTGGAGATTGCATGAGTATGCCATGTTTGATATCCTTGATGGGACGACTCCCTCAGACTGTCCATCTTATTTAGTGTCTCATGCAGCGTCAACGCTGTGAGTGTGTCTCAAGTCTGCAGCATGCTCGCATAAGTCTATACATTGCATCTTAGCATGTTTGCACAACACACCATCAAGTCTGGACAGTGGTTGCACTCAGAGTCTATTCACTGCTTCATGCGTTGCATTCTAAGTCTAGACAACATTGCACGATGAATCTTCATATTCAAAGTATGTACACTGGTCGAGCATTCAAGTCTGAACATTGGCCAAGTCTACACATCGGCACTGTAGCTTGCTTAGCTCAAGTCTACACATCGGCACTGTAGCTTGCTTAGCTCAAGTCTATACATCCGTTTGCACAGCACATGAACTCTATACATTGCACTGTTCATGCACGGCACAGCAAGTCTGCACAACGTCCGTCTCTGTTAGCATCTAAGGCTTTGAGCAAAGTCTATACAGACCCCACCGTCTCATTCAGCGTCTCTATTTGTGTCTTACTGTTGAAGTCTGTACATCGTTTCACTGTTAAAGTCTATACAGACTTCAGCGTCTCATGCAACGTCTCTGTTGAAGTCAAAGTCTGTACATCCCTTTCGCTTGGCAAGTCTATACATTGGCCTCAGCTTTCAAAGTCTGTACAGCCTTTCATGTGAAAGTCCATACATCGCCCTTGGAGTCCAATGTCTATACACTGTACATTGAGCGTCTCAATGAGCGTCTCATGCAGGTCCACACATTGGCCTTCAGGCTTGAAAGTATATACATTGGACTGTTTGGCCAAGTCTGTACATCAATGTTGCCAAAGTCTGGACATTGGCATCTGTTCCTTCGTTGCGATTCAAAGTCTGCACATTGGGTTATCTACCTACGTTCAGCTTCAAAGTCTATACATCGATGCCTTTGCCTACGCTGCAGTTCAAAGTCTATACAGTTGATGTTTTCCATTGCTTCAAGTCTATACAGTCGTTCTTTTAGAAAGTTTATACATCGATCTTCACCTCAAGTCTGTACAATCATTTGTGGACAAGTCTTCACATCGTGAAGTCTATACACTCAACTCCTTCACATCTTGCAAAGTCTGTACATTGCATCCATCGGTCGTGCATTCAAGTCTTTCACAAGTCTGTACATCAGACGCGCATGCTCGCCTGTCCCTCCGGATGCTTTCCTGGGACCGAGTATGCTCTCCAGTGACTGTTAGTGCTCCGATTGGCCAGCGTCTCTCTTGATCAAGTCTATACACTCATTCACTGTTCATGCATTCACAGTGAAGTCTGTACATCCGTTTGGCTATGCATCACTATCCACCAAGTCTATACATTGGTAGAGTCTGTACATCAGACGTGCATGCTCGCATGTCCCCCAGGCTGCTCTCCTGGGACCGAGTATGCCCTCCAGTGACTGCTAATGCTTCCCTAACTTTGAGGATGCTCCCCTGGAGCAGCGATTGCTCCCCAGAGACAGCATGTGCTCCACATGCTCCCCTGACGCTGGTGATGCTGTCCAGAGGCCATAGATGCTCCCCTGAGACTTCATATGCTCCCGTGCGAGAACGCACTAGTCTCTAGGTATTTAAAAGAATTGTATTACATGCATTCCCTTTCACTAAGTCTGTACAATGCATGCGCTTTCACATGTCTATACACTGCATTTTACAGTATGAGTTATAAAGTCTATACACTGTCTTCAGTTGATTTTGTTAATCGACTGAACTCCTCATTTGTCTTGCAGGTGTCTGGCACGTGATCCAAGGAGCTGAGATGCTGACACGTGGCAGAGTCGATTGGGCGGGAAATGTGGAGGCCACACGCTCCCAGTGCTGCCCTTGCTCGAGCTGCTATAAAGGGTAGTCTCCGTTATCTGAAAGAGGTAGATCGAATTGGCGAGAGGTGAAGTCCATACAGAGAGCCACGATCCAGACAAAGATGAGAAAAGAAGAGAAGAGCAGAGAGTGAAGGAAAAGGCAGAAGTGCAGAGACTTCGATCCAGCTGAAGAGAGCAGAAGAAGAGTTAAGAGAGCAGAAGAAGAGAAGAAGAAAAGAGTGAAGAAAAGAAAGAGAGACAGAGAGCAGAGAAGAAAGAAGTAAAAGAGAAAGATAGAGTGAGATCGTAAGAAGAAGAGTGTGAGAGAGGTTGTCTGAAGATCAGTCATCACTGGATCGTGGATCAAATCCAGGCCAGTCAGCTCTTTGAGAGCCATATTGTGCTTTATGTTTACAGCTTTCCGATTGCTGTTCATCCTGTCTTTTATTTCCTTGTTATACTTTCCTTCAAGCTGTTAGTCAGCGGGTTTTGCAGAGGTGCTGCCTCTGGACGGCTAAGATGTATTGCCCAGCGGTTTGCAGTGGTGGATTCCACTAGACAGCAAGCTGTGTTGCTCAGCGGGCGAGGAGGATTCCTCAGACGGCAAGCTGTGTTGCCCAGCTGATGTATGGCAAGCTGTAAGGCCCAACTGATGTAAGGCAAGCTGTGATGCCCAGCTATTCAAGTTGTGAGTCAGCAGGAAGCCACACTCGGGTTGAGTGTGGGGTGGATGTAGGTCTGCTGGACCGAACCACCTAAAAACCCCTTGTGCAGTGGTTTGATGTTTCTATCTGTTTGCTTCCGCTAGATGATTGCATAGGGGCGCTCCATGTGTTTGATCATAGGTTCAGTAGATGAGTGTCTAATTTGTCTTGTTAGTAATCCAGTTATCAAGTGAGCGAAATCTTAGTTTGATTGCACACTGAGTGTTTGTTTATTTCTGCCATCGCTTATTAGACTTCAAGTTTGTCTAGTTAAGTGAATTGTGCCCATTATATGCTTGAGTGTGATATTGAGATTCCATACTTTTCTGCTTAGTGGCTTATAAGAGAATTCAATTAGATCTTCAGATTGTCTAAATCTGTCTTGTGAGCATAAGTTTTTATTTGGGCGAAATTTTTAAAGGGTTATATTCATTCACCCCCCCTCTGAATACTTGCACCGAACCCAACACTTGGTATCAGAGCGGGTCTCTGATCTATCAGATCTAACAATCTGTAGAGGATCCTGCTAGTTTTGGTGCACATCAGAGTGGGCTTCTTGTGCTCGTTGATTTGTTTCACTATCTTACCGATTTACTTTGATCATCTAGTTTAGCGCATTTCTGTTTGGTGCATTTCATAGTGTGCTTTTTGTGTTAGTTATTTTGTTTCTCCGACTTAGTGCCTTGCCTTGCTCATTTGGTCTAGGTCCTTCAGTTTTTCTGTGCTTTCAGATTGTTTACAATGGAACCAATCGCGCTGAAGGATAGCTCCATCAAAGCAAACAGATCAAGCCACAGTGAATCATTAAGCGAGAAAAGCAGCCTCTCGCGGTCTGAAATTGATGGAGACATTGAAAGGGTGACCAGTGAATTCAGGAAATTTCTGAGAGAAAGAGAAGGAAAGCTTGGTGAAGGCAGAAAGCAAACAAGGTATAATTCTAATCCTGCCAAGAATATTGACGTTAACATCTGCTACAAATGTAGGAAGGCTGGCCACACGAAGGCTGACTGTCCAGAATTCTCAAAACTCAAAGGGAACACCGAAGACAGTAATGAAGAAGGAGAAAAGTCCATATGCTTAATGGCCAACCGGGGAAGTGATGATGAGGAAACCTCATCTCAGGTAAGCTCCGGATCAGATGGAGTTTCTTTTGATGAATTGATAGTGATGTATGAAAATCTGTTTAAAGTGTCCAAGAAATTGAAATCTGAGAATAAAAAGTTGAAAAAGAAATGTGATAGAATAAATCTGAAAGATTCCTGTGAAAACTGTCCAAATATGAAAAAGTCTTATGATGCATGCATGCTAGATGTTCAGAATCTTAAAAAACAAAATGATTCTCTAAAAACTGAAAAACAAACATGCTTGGATAAAATGTCAGAAATAGAGAATCAGCTGAATGATAAGAAAAAGGAGCATCTAAAAGGCATGCAGGAACTTACTGAAGTTAATACTGAAATGGACAAACTGAAACTGAAGAATAACGATTTTCAAAAGAAAAATAAAACTCTTATGGTCAAAATGAATGAAATCAATGAGGAGGTTTCACAGTCTTCTTCTGCTAAATCAAATTGTAAAATGTGCTCAATATTAAGAGAACGTAATGAAGATTTCTTTAGTGAGAATGAATGGCTAAACAAACAAATTGCCTCACTTAAAGAAGATCACAAAAATCTGCTTGCTGAGAAAATTAAAGTAGTAGAAAGAGAAGAGAAACTGATTAAAAAGCTGAAGCAAATGTCTGGAAGAGAAAGATGTGCTGGAAATGAAATTGATGGTAAAAATCTTGAGGAAGAAAACAATGAACTGAAGGATGAAATTGAAAAACTAAAGTTGTTAAACACTGGCTTATCTGAAAGACTTCTCACCATAGAAAAAGGAAAAGGTGTCCATGATGAAGAATCACAAAATTTGATCAATCTGGAACAAGAAGTTGAGAAGTATAAAATTACAAATAAAGTCTTAAGTGAATGTGTAAATTGCAGTGAACAGGAGATAGCCAGTTATGAGCTTCATATAACATCCTTGGAAAATAAAATTCATGACCTGGAAAACTCAGCATCCAAGTTTGCAAAAATTGAAAGAAAAATAAAAACTGTTGTGAAAAGTGAGGATAAGGATTTAAAGGGGGGAACAAATTACACTTTTGATGTCAAGAACATCACTAAAAGCCAGCTATACAACACCTTTGTGCAAGGTTCAGATGTAGCTAGTACTTCAATGCAATCCCTAAAACAAAATGAAAATCTGAAATCATCTTCATCTGTATTTCAGTTCAAAGCCGAGAAAAATGAAAAGTAAACAAAAATTGTGAAAGGGGGCAATAAATTGAAAAAGAATGGTCAATTGAATAAAGTCAAAATTGTCCCTGCATGTGATGTGAATTCTGCTAGCAGTGTGGAGTCTGATAGACTGACACATGTCACTCACAATTCATCCACTCACTCACATGCATCAGAGAAGAAATTATCATGCTATTATTGTGGCAAGAAAGGGCATATCATGGATGATTGCAGAATACTGAAAGAAGATGAGCATGCTAGTAAAACATTGCATAGAAACCATGCCACTAAGAAATCTAATGCATCCTGTTATTATTGTGGTAGGCATGGTCATTTAATGAATGCATGTTTCAAATTGAAAGAAGATAACAATGTGAATTCTAGATCTTTTGCACATGCTCATGACCCACATAGACACAGATCTACTTTAGGCCAGCATACTATCTGTTTCACTTGCAACAAGCCTGGGCATAAGGTAAATGATTATTGGTCAGGAAATCATTGGGGGTAAAAATGAATCAAGAAGCAAGCATTTTAAATGCTTCGAATGTGGTAAGTATGGGCATGCAGTCAATAACTGCTGGCATGTTCAGGGAAATAGATTGACTTCTAAATCTGTGAAATTCCCTGTTTTCTATGATTCTGATAGAAATAACTTGAGTGATAAAAAGAAAAACTTTGTATGTTTTGAATGTGAAAAACCTGGCCACCGAGCTTCTGAATGCTGGTGGGCAGGTAATGATAAGTCAAAATTTCATGCATATAACAGAATACTTCATGCTCATAATCATAGGTCTCATGCTGCTGTTGACATGCACCATAGGACCAGAAAATCTGTTATATCATGTAGATATTGTGGAAAGATTGGTCATTTCATGAATAACTGTAACCTAATGGAATTTGATGATCACATTGCTAAAAGATTGTTTAGAACACCTGTTAGGGCTAATGCTGGACCCAAGGCTGCTTGGGTCCCTGCAGGATCAAATTGATTGACATGCTGCAGGTGTGCCTTGGTGGGAGAAATAAAAGGGGTTAACCAAGGCACTCAACAAGAAAACCCCAGGATACTCCATTTCAGGTCAGTTCTGAACTTTGCTTTAAAACTCATCATCTGAATTTGTGAGTATGAAAAAATGTGAACTTCATGTTGATATGCTTGTCTGAATTTTGATGATCTCTTCATTTCTAGCTGATCAGTCTGCATTCCAGACTCAGCTATTGAATTCAATTCTGCATATCTGATGCTCTTCTCTTGCTATATGTTGAACTAAATTTGAATGCTTCTTTAGTGTATTCAGTTGATGCACTACATAGACTTTGTGTCAATGCATGTATTTTGTGTTAATGCATTGCATGCTTGTTGTTAAATGCATAACTTGCTGATTATGAATGATTCACTTAGTGTACACAGTCAATGCATGTGTCTTATGTCTGCATGTAGAACAGTGTGTTGCATAGCATAATCCTTACATCATGGTGTCAGGGGGAGCTGTGAGTTTAGTTCAATTCTTGAATCATATTTACTCCTCATTGTCCCCATTCAATTGATTCATATCTTTTGACATCAGATGCCATTGGACCATATTGCCAATTGCAATCTTTTCCCTATCATTTTCACTGAACAACAGTTCTGTATCTGGTTTAGTACATTGAGTTGTGATTATTTCAATTGTTCTTCTATAAGAATCACTCTTACAAATTGAAAATAACTAAAGGTTTAACCTTTATAAATTGGAGAGTTAAGTGTCTGCACTTCAGAATTTGAGATAAAAGAAAACTTTTATAGCTCTTAATCTTTGTCTCATGGCTAAAATAGAAAAAGTTTTTTGTAATGCCTAAATGTGTTGAACTGGAAATGTCTAGAACAGATGAATAAGAGTATGTAATGATTTTTTTAAACAATCATTCTAAAAGAAATAAGGGCAGTAGTAAATAAGATCACAAATGTAAAGAACTGAATATTGTGACAGAGCAATGGCTGATTGCACTGAGAAACTGTGAACTCCTCCAAAGAAGCAGGAGAACTCACATGTCATGAGGTGCTTCAAAATATCTCTGTTCATAGGGTCAAATCTATAGGGGGAGTCCTCACCAAGTAACTGAGGGTACTGGCCTCTAATCAAGGTATACCCTTAATGTCAAAAGTGAAGACTATTCCTTGTAGGTCTTGATCTGAAATAGGTCTTGTAGTTTATGCCTACTAACTAGGGGTACCTGCCTCTGATCAAGGTGTACACCTAATGTCAACAGCATAAATGCCACAGGTCTATTCACTTAGTTCAGTTTCTGAAAATTCAAAAGTAAAATACAAACTGCTGTAACCCTTTGAAAATCAAAAGTCAATGAGTGAAAATTATTTTTATTAATACATATTCAAGTTGCCTTTCTTGAATTTCTTTGTTTCATCACAAAAGGGTATTATTTCAGACTTATCTATTAATACCATGTGCCCTAGATTCATTGCTATAAACGGAGTCTATAAACTCTTTTTCAAGGGTCAGGTGTTTTACTCTATATTTATCACTGTTAAACCTGAATTTTTGTCAAAATTATATGTTGCTGATTCTTATACTTTAACTACTGTTTATAATCAGGCTTATTTTCTGAACCAATGATTCAGCTGTTGTCTATTGACCCTCCTACCTTCTCTACCTTTACCTATCTGTTCATATTCCTTCTCAAAGGGGGAGCAATTTTTAAGGGAGAGAACCAGTTCAGGGGGAGTCATATCTTCAGGGGGAGTTTACTGCTCTAGAGGAATTTGCATGCATAATGCACTTTGCACTCTTGTTTATACTATTTTTTCTTTTTGATTATGTCAAAGGGGGAGACAATTTTATGTGTGACTCACTGTCACAGTGTGTGACTCACTGT
Organism: Amorphophallus konjac; assembly: GCA_022559845.1. NCBI lineage: Eukaryota > Viridiplantae > Streptophyta > Magnoliopsida > Alismatales > Araceae > Amorphophallus > Amorphophallus konjac. The sequence continues at coordinate 206,983,760 of CM040120.1, read as the reverse complement.
CACAGTGTGTTGCCATCATCAAAAAGGGGAAGAATGTTGTGCCCCTTAGGCACAAGCATGTGCTATGTTGATTTGATGATAGCAATGCTGTTTTATTTTGATGATTGCAACACAGTGAGTGCATTATGATATTATGTTTTTTTTATGATGGCATGTTGATTTGAATGCTTGAGTGTGTTATATCTGATTTAGTCTGTGGAGATTGCATGAGTATGCCATGTTTGATATCCTTGATGGGTCGACTCCCTCAGACTGTCCATCTTATTTAGTGTCTCATGCAGTGTCAACGCTGTGAGTGTGTCTCAAGTCTGCAGAATGCTCGCATAAGTCTATACATTGCATCTTAGCATGTTTGCACAGCACATCATCAAGTCTGGACATTGGTTGCACTCAGAGTCTACTCACTGCTTCATGCGTTGCATTCTAAGTCTAGACAACATTGCACGATGAATCTTCATATTCAAAGTATGTACACTGGTCGAGCATTCAAGTCTAAACATTGGCCATGCCTACACATCGGCACTGTAACTTGCTTAGCTCAAGTCTACACATCGGCACTGTAGCTTGCTTAGCTCAAGTCTATACATCCGTTTGCACAGCACATGAACTCTATACATTGCACTGTTCATACACGGCACAGCAAGTCTGCACAACGTCCGTCTCTGTTAGCGTCTAAGGCTTTGAGCAAAGTCTATACAGACCCCACCGTCTCATTCAGCGTCTCTATTTGTGTCTTACTATTGAAGTCTGTACATCGTTTCACTGTTAAAGTCTATACAGACTTCAGCGTCTCATGCAGCGTCTCTGTTGAAGTCAAAGTCTGTACAGCCCTTTCGCTTGGCAAGTCTATACATTGGCCTCAGCTTTCAAAGTCTGTACAGCCTTTCATGTGAAAGTCCATACATCGCCCTTGGAGTCCAATGTCTATACACTGTACATTGAGCGTCTCAATGAGCGTCTCATGCAGGTCCACACATTGGCCTTCAGGCTCGAAAGTATATACATTGGACTGTTTGGCCAAGTCTGTACATCGCTGTTGCCATCGGTCTTTGCCTTTGCCTACGCTGCAGTTCAAAGTCTATACAGTTGATGTTTTCCATTGCTTCAAGTCTATACAGTCGTTCTTTTAGAAAGTTTATACATCGGTCTTCACCTCAAGTCTGTACAATCATTTGTGGATAAGTCTTCACATCGTGAAGTCTATACACTCAACTCCTTCACATCTTGCAAAGTCTGTACATTGCATCCATCGGTCGTGCATTCAAGTCTTTCACAAGTCTGTACATCAGACGCGCATGCTCGCCTGTCCCTCCGGATGCTCTCCTGGGACCGAGTATGCTTTCCAGTGACTGTTAATGCTCCGATTGGCCAGCGTCTCTCTTGATCAAGTCTATACACTCATTCACTGTTCATGCATTCACAGTGAAGTCTGTACATCCGTTTGGCTATGCATCACTATCCACCAAGTCTATACATTGGTAGAGTCTGTACATCAGACGTGCATGCTCGCCTGTCCCCCCGGATGCTCTCTTGGGACCGAGTATGCCCTCCAGTGACTGCTAATGCTTCCCTAACTTTGAGGATGCTCCCCTGGAGCAGCGATTGCTCCCCAGAGACAGCATGTGCTCCACATGCTCCCCTGACGCTGGTGATGCTGTCCAGAGGCCATAGATGCTCCCCTGAGACTTCATATGCTCCCATGTGAGAACGCACTAGTCTCTGGGTATTTAAAAGAATTGTATTACATGCATTCCCTTTCACTAAGTCTGTACAATGCATGCACTTTCACATGTCTATACACTGTATTTTACAGTATGAGTTATAAAGTCTATACACTGTCTTCAGTTGATTTTGTTAATCGAATGAACTCCTCATTTGTCTTGCAGGTGTCTGGCACGTGATCCAAGGAGCTGAGATGCTGACACGTGGCAGAGTCGATTGGGCGGGAAATGTGGAGGCCACACGCGCCCAGTGCTGCCCCTGCTCGAGCTGCTATAAAGGGTAGTCTCCGTTGTCTGAAGGAGGTAGATCGAATTGGCGAGAGGTGAAGTCCATACAGAGAGCCACGATCTAGACAGAGAAGAGAAAAGAAGAGAAGAGCAGAGAGTGAAAGAAAAGGCAGAAGTGCAGAGACTTCGATCCAGCTGAAGAGAGCAGAAGAAGAGTGAAGAGAGCAGAAGAAGAGAAGAAGAAAAGAGTGAAGAAAAGAAAGAGAGACAGAGAGCAGAGAAGAAAGAAGTAAAAGAGAAAGAGAGAGTGAGATCGTAAGAAGAAGAGTGTGAGAGAGGTTGTCTGAAGATCAGTCTTCACTGGACCGTGGATCAAATCCAGGCCAGTCAGCTCTTTGAGAGCCATATTGTGCTTTATGTTTATAGCTTTCCGATTGCTCTTCATCCTGTTAGTCAGCGGGTTTTACAGAGGTGCTGCCTCTGGACGGCTAAGCTGTATTGTCCAGCGGTTTGCAGTGGTGGATTCCACTAGACAGCAAGCTGTGTTGCTCAGCGGGCGAGGAGGATTCCTCATACGGCAAGCTGTGTTGCCCAGCTGATGTATGGCAAGCTGTGAGGCCCAGCTGATGTAAGGCAAGCTGTGATGCCCAGCTGTTCAAGCTGTGAGTTAGCAGGAAGCCACACTCGGGTTGAGTGTGGGGTGGATGTAGGTCTGCTGGACCGAACCACCTAAAAACCCCTTGTGCAGTGGTTTGATGTTTCTATCTGTTTGCTTCCGCTAGATGATTGCATAGGGGCGCTCCATGTGTTTGATCATAGGTTCAGTAGATGAGTGTCTAATTTGTCTTGTTAGCATTCCAGTTATCAAGTGAGCGAAATCTTAGTTTGATTACACACTGAGTGTTTGTTTATTTCTGCCATCGCTTATTAGACTTCAAGTTTGTCTAGTTAAGCGAACTGCGCCCATTATATGCTTGAGTGTGATATTGAGATTCCATACTTTTCTGCTTAGTGGCTTATAAGAGAATTCAATTAGATCTTCAGATTGTATAAATCTGTCTTTTGAGCATAAGTTTTTATTTGGGCGAAATTTTTAAAGGGTTATATTCATTCACCCCCCCTACGAATACTTGCACCGAACCCAACATTTATGTACAGGTTCAACTAATTGACGACACAACGTAGGGTCACCCATTAAGTTGTTTTTCAAGTGGGTTATGCTTCGTATCAGAATGATGCATTCTGTGATACAAGCTACTATTTATTTTTCCAAAGTTTCTCCGAATCTGAATCCGAAGACATAGTCAGGTGGAGAAAAATCTCAAGGTCACAGAAGTATATTCAGGCAAAATTTTCATGGTTTAGTTTATTAGTTATAGATTTTTGAATGCATCGATTTACTGATTGCTGGAAATTCCAGAAAATTGAATTGATGACATTGCACATGTCTTCAATTAATTGACGACCATCCGCGAAGTCTTCAATTTTGAAATTGGCGCCCTGGTCAGGGGCGCCATTTACAGGTGAGTGTTCACTATTCATCAGTATCAAAATGCTCCGGATCAGGAAGTAATGGCACGAGCATGTTGAGATAAATGTCAGGATTCTAGAAACATGTTCATGTAAAAATTTCATGCAATAGTTCGATAGTTATGGATTTTTGAATGTGTTGAATTATCAATTACTGGAAATTACAGAAATGGAAATGATGACACTGTGAAGTGTCTTCATCTAATTGACGACCACTCAAGTGGTCTTCAATTTTCAAATTGGTGCCCTAGTCTGGGTCTTCAATTTGCAAATTGGCGCCCTGGTCAGGGTCTTCAATTTGCAAATTGGCGACCTATCAGGGGTCTTCAATTTGAAAATTGGCGCCCTGGTGAGGGGCGCCATTTCCCTGAGAGCTGGGACTCTCGGGTTTTTAAAACATGTAAGTATTTGGTGTATAGAGGTTCTATACTAAGGTTTAAAACATGGTTATTAAGACTGTAAAACTAGTGTAATAAAATATGTTCAGTAAACTCATGAGATCATGCTAACAGATTTTGTTCAAACTCATAAAGATCATGGTAACAGTATGTATAAAATCATATGCGACAGGTGTAACAAGCTATTAAAATATGTATAACATGGGATATACATGGTTATTTCTTGATCACGGTAAAGCCAGGTAATATATAGCATGGATGATGAGTTGATCTAACTCTAAGCATGCATAAGTTAACCTATTTAGCTACTAGTTAGGGAAGGATTTGAGAACACCTACCTTTTGACGTGAGCTACGAGGTTCAGAATAAAGAAGCTGGAGCAGGATCGCAGCAGGGCGTAGACTCGGGAAGAAGACGCTCCTTCAGCACTAATGGCGGCAGTAGCCTCTAACAGTGCTACGGAGGGAATTAGTTATAAGGAATCGCAAGGCATTGGTTTATTGCCTTGCGAGTCCTACTGAGTGGGCATGGTGTTTGCCAGCTAAAATGGGTTGTTCGTGTCTGAACATTCTAGAAGCATAGATTAAATGACGCCCTTGTAAGGGGTCGTTCATTAATCTAGGTGGTACTATTCATGTAAATGACGTCTCTACATGATGGCGTTTATTAATCTGGGTGTCATTATTCAAGAGAATGACGCCCTTGCAAGAGGGCGTTAAATGTTAGACAAAACTGCCACCTTCACGTGTTGGCACTCATGGTGTACATACATATTAATATTATAATGGGATGGGGCCTGTAAGGCCCATGCCTTAATGGATCCTTGATGGTTTTTGTTCTATTATTTGTTCTGGAATTTCGGCTATTTTCCTGGATTTTTAGGAATTTGTCTGATATTTTTCCAGATTTATTTGGAGTTATTTGAGGGTTATTAGAATTAATGAGATTTTAATATATATAATAATTATATTATATATATTTTAATTTCTTTTTTTTCTTTTAATCCCTCTCTCACCCTCTCTCCCCCGTCGATCTCTCATTCGCCCTCACGCTCTCTCTCTCCTCCATGCGATCGTCCTTTCCCCTTCCTAGGGATCGCGGACGAGACGAGGTCGGATTGAGACAAGGTTGGCGCCGTTGGATTCCTCGCGTCGAGAGGAGCGCGTAGGTGTCCACTTCGGCATGGTTCGGTGATCGTGGGAGCGAGGTGGAGCGTGAAGGCTTCGTAGCTCTTCCTCCTTGCATGCGGTCTTTTCTTCGGTTTCGGCTTGCGAGAGGTAGGGGGATGGAATCCTGATCTCGCTAGGATCATTTCCTGTGGCTCGTTCCGTTGATTAGAGCCCGTGGCATGCATAATGTTCATTTCTTCCATTTGTAGGGTTTTAATGAAATTCTTGAGATTAATGCTTATTAGGCCTTGCATGTGATGTTTTTAGTTGTTATATTGTCGTATGGGTTGCATGGTTTGATAGGTTACAGGTTTTACGCCGTTACCCGGTGATTCAGATCGTCCGGGAGGGAACCTATTTTTAGATATAACCCGTCCGCGACCCAGGTGAAGTGACGGTCTCGCCAGGAACCGTCACATCTCCGATGGTCTTTCGTGAGCGCGTTACTTCAATGTAACGGCCCATCGTGGGTGCGTTACATTGAGAGTAATGGTAGGGCTCCCAGCCGTCGCTCTCTCGTTGATTTACGTTGGTTTGGTCAGGCGGTGCGCCCGACGGCCAGTCGGCCGGCCGTCGTTTCCAAGCGACGCGCCGAGACTGGGGCGTCGTTTCGCCTGCGATCGATTTAAACGCTATACGTTGGTTTTAGGCCTCGGGTGAAAGTAACAGCGGTGCTTCTGCGCGTTGCTTCGAAGCAACGCATAGGACCCCCACCGTCACTCTCCCTCTTAGGTCCTTTGAGCTGGAACTCAGGTGGAAGTAACGGATGGAGACCAGCGCGTCGTTCTTGGTGTAATGCGCCAGTCCCCGACCGTCACTTTCAAGTAGTGCGTGGGTATTCGACCGCCGCTTCCCTGATGGTTTTAATATGTTGCCAGCCCATTTGTTATGCGTTCCTTTTTATACTCATGCCATATTCGTATTGTTTTAAGGTATAGTGGCGTGTTTTATTACCATTAGAGTAGACTTTCTTTCCACGCAATGGAGCCACTGTTGTTGCCCTAAGGTGTGTTGAGTGCCGACCCGCTTGAGGATGGCGGAGGGGTGTGTTTCCCATGCACGGTTTGTAAGCTAGTTCCGTGGGCTCCCAGCCAATGGTAGCGTCCTACCAAGGGAGAAAACTAGCTAGAGGGCCTGGCTCAGGCTAGAGTCAGTGTGTGCACACGTGGTCGGAGACTATGGACTGACACCGACGGGTGCCACTCCGACTGGCAACTTGGTTTGGTACTGTTTACGCGCTTAGCTTGTCGCTTCGTCGACTGCGAGTGCTTGAGACGCAGTGTAAGTTGTCAGTGGACGCTTCTGGTTTCTGCTCCAGTGGTTGTCCTTCCTTGTTGCTTGGATTAGTTGAGACTTATTCTATTTGGTAGCTTTAGTTTTAATCGCTTGCGTTTAGTTAGCTGTGGCATGCTTTAGCTGTTATACCTGTTTAGTTAGAGTTTACAGCTTTACTTGAGTAGTTATTCATGCCATTGTCTGTTAGCTTATTTAAATGCATGCTCTACTTGCCTTATTTATGCATGTATGTTCGTTTAGTGCGAGGTAGGGATCCGCGTGACCCCTACTGAGTCTGGCTGTGACTCACCCTTCTCGTTTCAGGTGAGCCGTGCCCGTCGTCTCCCGGTGCTTTGTGAGCCGCTTCGGTGACCGTGCTTAGCTGCCAGCTTTATTCAAGGCGCCTTTTGTGGCTTGCTTGTACTTTTGCCGGGGTATGCCCCGCGTAGTTGTACCTGGTGGACTAGTACTCTTGTTTCTCTGGAATAGTATATGAATATCACTCTAGTTATTTTTGAATTGCTTCCGCACTTGTGTTAATTTCTTTACTTAATTGTAAATTACGCGTTCCAAATTCCAATTCGTTATGCATATCCCTCAGCACTTTTCTTCTAACCCTTCAGGGGCCTCATCAGCCTCTTGGGTGGCTTCCCCAGTTCTTGGTATCGGTGTATCGATATTATCGGTATATCGGTATCTTGAACACTGGGTCGTTACAGTTGGTATCAGAGCATTAGTTGAGGAATTGTATAAGGAATTGAAATTTGCACTTGTCCAGAGCTAGTCCTGTTGTCGTCTATTACTGGCATAGGATGTTTTCCGTATGATTGATTAATTGCGATTGATTTGCGTTTTGGCAGTGTGATTATGCCTCCCCGTCGAGGAAGACCCCCTCGAGCTCCTCGTGTTCCTCGAGATGCGCCCAGGGAAGATAGTGGTTCTGCACCTCCTCCTGCAGTTCCTGCTGTTCCAGTTGTTCCTCCTCCAGCGCCGATTATTGCTCCTCCTGTTGAAGCGCCTGGCAGTCGAGGCAAGGCATTGAAAGAATTTCTTATGTTCAATCCGCCTGCTTTCGATGGTCAAGCTGATCCAGAGGTGGCAAGGCAATGGTTGGATGTAATTGAGCGTGTGTTCGTGTCGATGGAGTGTGCTGAAGATGAAAAAGTTATGCTTGCTGCTTTTCAACTCCATGGTACATCCATCACGTGGTGGAAAGCCGAGTGGCAGATTGCCTTCCGTTCAAGACCTCTTCGGCAGATCACTTGGGCAGAGTTTGTTGCTGCTTTCGAGCGTGCCTATACTCCCGCCTGTCTTCAGATGGACAAGATGTATCAATTTATGGAGCTGACTCAGGGTAGTATGACTGTGCTTCAGTACCGGAATAGGTTTATGGAATTGGGTCAGTATGCGCCTCATGTGCTGGCTAGTGAAGCTTTGAAGACTCAGCAATTTTTGCGAGGTTTGAGGCCTGAATTGAAGATGCCTCTTATCGCCAGTCGTGTTGCGGATCTTGATAGTGCGTGCCAGACAGCGGTGGCTTTAGAGCTGGAGATGACGAGACCTGGTGGATATCCTCAGGCAGGGTGAGTGCAGCCGGTAGCTCAGTCGCAGCAGACTTACCGACCGCCAGTGCCAGGTGTTCCCTCGGTCCAGTCAGAGATTTCTAGTGCTTCCTCTCCTTCCAAGCCCAAGTTCAAGCGGTTCAAGAAGAAGAAGAAGTTTTTCCAACAGCCGTCCGGTACAGATTCTGTTCAGCAGTCGACAGCACCTTCTTCTCAGACTCGGCAGAGATCAGCTGTCAGTCAGCCATGGTCGTGTAGGAGATGCGGTGGTCATCACAAGGGCCAGCCGTGTTCTCTTCCTGTTGTTTGCTTTAGGTGCGATCAGCCGGGTCATGTGGTTCGTGATTGCCCACTGAGGCCGAAGCAATTGCAAGTTCCTCAGTTTTCTCAACCTCAGTAGCCGCAATTCAGACCTCCGACTGCACCTCAAGCTCAGCAATTTTACTCTCAAGCGTCGGCGTCTTCTTAGCAATCTTCAGCTGGTTCTAAGAAGCAGAAAGGCAAGGTTTCTCATTTGACTAGAGCTGATGCTGTTGCGTCCCATCTTGTGGAAGGTACAGTTATGCTTTATGGTCATTCAGCTCGTGTCTTATTTGATTCTGGTGCTTCTCACTCTTTTATTTCTGAGGATTTCATGGCCTGTATTGAGGAACCGACTTCCGAGGTATCCTGTGAGATGTTTGTTGAATTACCTTCTGGAGATTTCATGGTGACACCTTTGTGCCTGGACGAATCTCCTGTGATGATTGATAATCACCAGTTACCGGCAAGATTGTATGCGTTGCAGCTGGCAGATTATGATGTTATTCTGGGAATGGATTGGTTGGAGCATTATGGAGCTATGGTTGACTGCAGATCGAAGAAAGTCTATTTTCAGCCATAGGGAAAATCAGCCTTTTATTTTAAAGGTATTCGATCCCGATCTTCTCGTATGATTATTTCTGCTATTCGAGCCTATAGGTTGCTTAGCGCAGGTTGCCAGGGATTCCTTGCTTCAGTGGTTATTGTTGAAAAATCACGACGGGATGTTTGTGATATTCCGGTTGTCTGTGAATTCCCTGATGTGTTTCCTGACGAGTTGCCAGGCTTGCCCCCAGAGCGAGAGATAGAGATGGTGATTGAACTGATTCCAGGTACCGGCCCCTTAGCAATGCCGCCGTACCGAATGGCCCCAGCTGAATTGAGAGTACTGCGAGCACAGCTACTAGAGTTACTGGAAAAAGGTTACATTCGTCCCAGTTTTTCTCCGTGGAGTGCCCCAGTGCTGTTTGTGAAAAAGAAAGATGGAAGCCTGAGACTGTGTATTGATTACAGGCAGTTGAATCAGGTGACTATCAAGAATAAGTATCCGCTTCCTAGGATTGATGATTTGTTTGACCAGTTACAGTCTGCTACTGTCTTTTCACGGATTGATCTCAGATCTAGCTACTTTCAGTTACGGATCCGGGAATCCGATGTGGAGAAGACTGCGTTCAGCACTCGTTATGGTCATTTTGAATTTTTAGTCATGCCGTTTGGTTTGACTAATGCCCCAGCAGCTTTCATGGACCTGATGCAGCGTATCTTTCGTCCATTTCTGGACCAGTTTGTGGTGATCTTTGTTGATGATATTCTGATATATTCTGCCTCTGATAATGATCATGTGCAGCATTTGAGGATCGTTCTGCAAACTCTAAGGGATCATGAGCTTTTTGCGAAGCTCAGTAAATGTGAATTCTGGCTTCGGGAAATTCATTTTCTTGGTCATGTGATTTCTGGTGATGGAGTGGCAGTGGACCCTGCTAAGATCGATGCTATTTTGAGTTGGCAGAGACCGAGAACTGTAACAGAGATTCGAAGTTTTCTAGGTTTGGCTGGGTATTACTGCAGATTCAGTCAAGACTTTGCAAAAATTGCAGCCCCGATGACTAGATTGACTCATAAGGATGTGTCCTTTGTCTAGTCGGATCAGTGTCAGGCTAGCTTTGTTGAATTGAAAAGGCTATTGACTTCTTCTTCTGTGTTGACTTTGCCTTCCGGCTCGGGTGGATTTATGGTCTGTACAGATGCTTCTCGAGTAGGTTTGGGTGCAGTGCTAATGCAACATGGTAAGGTTATTACATATGCGTCCCGACAGTTGAAACAACATGAAGGAAATTATCCCACGCATGATCTAGAGCTAGCTGCAGTTGTTTTTGCCTTAAAGATCTGGAGACTTTATCTGTATGGTGAGAAATTTCAGATTTTCACCGATCATCAGAGTTTACACTATATTTTCTCCCAGAAAGATCTGAATCTCAGGCAGCGGTGATGGATGGAATTCATGAAAGATTATGACTTTACACTCTCCTATCAGCCTGGTAAAATGAATGTAGTGGCTGATGCTTTGAGCAGGAAAGTACAGGTCAGTCATTTGTTGCTTTATGAATGGAAATTATGGGAACAGCTTCCAAGTGAGGCATTCAGTGCAGAGTTTCCTGCTGATCCGAAGATGGCAGTTTGTGCTAGCTTAGTTTTGGGTTCAGCTTTATATCATCAGATTAAAGATGCCCAGCAGGCTGATTCTGATTTGGCTCGTGTTATATCAAGCTATGATGTGGATTTTGATACGGAGCTAGTTGTCAGTTTTCAAGGCAGATTATATATTCCCGCTGATGATGATTTAAGACTTGAGATTCTGAGTGAGGCCCATGGTTCTCGTTTTGCTATTCATCCGGGTGTCACCAAGATGTATCAGAATTTAAAGAAGCAGTTCTGGTGGCCAGGTATGAAGAAAGACGTGGCTGTGTTTGTTTCTAAGTGCTTGACTTGTCAGTTAGTTAAAGCCGAACATCAAAAGCCAGGTGGTTTGCTTCAGCCGTTAGAGATTCCGATGTGGAAATGGGACCATGTTACTACAGATTTTGTGGTGGGTTTGCCTCGGACTTCTCAGGGTTTTGATGGCATCTGGTTGTTAGTCGACAGATTGACTAAAACTGCCAGATTGTTGCCGATTAAAGTTACTTGGAATGTGCAGAGATTGGCTGAGCTGTATGTGCAGAAGATTGTGCCACTGCATGGAATTCCTGTTTCACTTGTGTCAGATCGTGACCCACGTTTTACCTCCGGCTTCTGGCGTAGTTTCCAGAAAGCTTTGGGCACTGAGTTAGCTTTCAGTTCAGCGTATCACCCTCAGTCAGATGGACAGTCAGAGAGGACTATTCAGACATTGGAGGACATGCTGAGATTGTGTTGCCTTGATTGGCAGGGTTCATGGAGTCAGCATTTGCCACTTGTTGAATTTGCTTATAATAACAGTTTTCACTCCAGTATTGGAATGGCTCCTTATGAAGCACTATATGGTCGTCCTTGTCGAACTCTTCTGAACTGGTTTGATGTTGGGGACAGATTGTTGACGGGGCCTGACATGGTGCAGCAATGTTCTGATGTGGTTCGTCTGATCAGGCAGAGATTGTTGACGGCTCAGAGTCGACAAAAAAGCTACGCAGATCAGCGCAGACGTCCACTACAATTTGAACCTGGAGATATGGTGTTTGTTAAAATATCTCCGATGAAGGGTGTTTCCAGATTTGGGAAGCGTGGAAAGCTTAGCCCGCGGTATGTTGGCCCTTTTCCGATTATTGAAACTATTGGTCAGGTGGCTTATCGTTTGCAACTTCTTGCGGCTATGCAAGCTGTTCACGATGTGTTCCACGTGTCTCAATTGAGGAAATATGTGTCGGATGCTTCTCATGTTCTCGATGATTCAGTGTGGCCTGAGGTGACTGCCGATTTGTCCACGCCAGAATTTCCTATCAGAATTGAAGACCATCGCGAGCAGCGGTTGAGAAATAAGGTTATTCCTCTGGTAAGGGTTGCTTGGCAGCGTCACTCCGGTAATGAGTCTACTTGGGAGCGTGAAGATGAGATGCGTCAGCTTTTTCCCTTTTTATTCCAGTGAGGTATAAGTCCTTTCTCAGTTTCCTCCTTTTCGGTTGTTGTAAATTTCGTGGGCGAAATTTCTGTAAGGAGGGAGGGACTGTAAGGCCCGTGCCTTAATGGATCCTTGATGATTTTTGTTCTATTATTTGTTCTGGAATTTTTGACTATTTTCCTAGATTTTTAAGAATTTGTCTGATATTTTTCCAGATTTATTTGGAGTTATTTGAGGGTTATTAGAATTAATGAGATTTTAATATATATAATAATTATATTATATTTATTTTAATTTCTTTTTTTTTCTTTTAATCCCTCTCTCACCCTCTCTCCCCCGTCGATCTCTCATTCGCCCTCACGCTCTCTCTCTCCTCCATGCGATCGTCCTTTCCCATTCATAAGGATCGCGGACGAGACGAGGTCAGATTGAGACAAGGTTGGCGCCGTTGGATTCCTCGCGTCGAGAGGAGCATGTAGGTGTCCACTTCAGCATGGTTCGGTGATCGTGGGAGCGAGGTGGAGCGTGAAGGCTTCGTAGCTCTTCCTCCTTGCATGCGGTCTTTTCTTCGGTTTCGGCTTGCGAGAGGTAGGGGGATGGAATCCTGATCTCGCTAGGATCATTTCCTGTGGCTCGTTCCGTTGATTAGAGCCCGTGGCATGCATAATGTTCATTTCTTCCATTTGTAGGGTTTTAATGAAATTCTTGAGATTAATGCTTATTAGACCTTGCATGTGATGTTTTTAGTTGTTATATTGTCGTATGGGTTGCATGGTTTGACAGGTTACAGGTTTTACGCCGTTACCCGGTGATTCAGATCGTCCGGGAGGGAACCGATTTTTAGATATAACCCGTCCGCGACCCAGGTGAAGTGACGGTCTCGCCAGGAACCGTCACATCTCCGACGGTCTTTCGTGAGCGCGTTACTTCAATGTAATGGCCCATCGTGGGTGCGTTACATTGAGAGTAACGGTAGGGCTCCCAGCCGTCACTCTCTCGTTGATTTACGTTGGTTTGGTCAGGCGGTGCGCCCGACTGCCAGTCGGCCGGCCGTCGTTTCCAAGCGACGCGCCGAGACTGGGGCGTCGTTTCGCCTGCGATCGATTTAAATGCTATACATTGGTTTTAGGCCTCGGGTGAAAGTAACGGCGGTGCTTCTACGCGTTGCTTCGAAGCAACGCATAGGACCCCCACCGTCACTCTCCCTCTTAGGTCCTTTGAGCTGGAACTCAGGTGGAAGTAACGGATGGAGACCAGCGTGTCGTTCTTGGTGTAACGCGCCAGTCCCCGACTGTCACTTTCAAGTAGCGCGTGGGTATTTGACCGCCGCTTCCCTGATGGTTTTAATATGTTGCCAGCCCATTTGTTATGCGTTCCTTTTTATACTCATGCCATATTCGTATTGTTTTAAGGTATAGTGGCGTGTTTTATTACCATTAGAGTAGACTTTCTTTCCACGCAATGGAGCCACTGTTGTTGCCCTAAGGTCTGTTGAGTGCCGACCCGCTTGAGGATGGCGGAGGGGTGTGTTTCCCATGCACGGTTTGTAAGCTAGTTCCATGGGCTCCCAGCCAATGGTAGCGTCCTACCAAGGGAGAAAACTAGCTAGAGAGCCTGGCTCAGGCTAGAGTCAGTGTGTGCACACGTGGTCGGAGACTGTGGACTGACACCAACGGGTGCCACTCCGACTGGTCACTTGGTTTGGTACTGTTTACGCGCTTAGCTTGTCGCTTTGTCGACTGCGAGTGCTTGAGACGCAGTGTAAGTCGTCAGTGGACGCTTCTGGTTTCTGCTCCAGTGGTTGTCCTTCCTTGTTGCTTGGATTAGTTGAGACTTATTCTGTTTGGTAGCTTTAGTTTTAATCGCTTGCATTTAGTTAGCTGTGGCATGCTTTAGCTGTTATACCTGTTTAGTTAGAGTTTACAGCTTTACTTGAGTAGTTATTCATGCCATTGTCTGTTAACTTATTTAAATGCATGCTCTACTTGCCTTATTTATGCATGTATGTTCGTTTAGTGCGAGGTAGGGATCCGCGTGACCCCTACTGAGTCTGGCTGTGACTCACCCTTCTCCTTTCAGGTGAGCCGCGCCCGTCGTCTCCCGATGCTTTGTGAGCTGCTTCGGTGACCGTGCTTAGCTGCCAGCTTTAGTCGAGGCGCCTTTTGTGGCTTGCTTGTACTTTTACCGGGGTATGCCCCACGTAGTTGTACCTGGTGGACTAGTACTCTTGTTTCTCTGGACTAGTATATGAATATCACTCTAGTTATTTTTGAATTGCTTCCGCACTTGTGTTAATTTCTTTACTTAATTGTAAATTGCGCGTTCCAAATTCCAATTCGTTATGCATATCCCTCAGCACTTTTCTTCTAACCCTTCAGGGGCCTCATCAGCCTCTTGGGTGGCTTCCCCAGTTCTTGGTATCGGTGTATCGAGGTTATCGGTATATCGGTATCCTGAACTCTGGGTCGTTACAGGGCCCTAAGGGAAAATGGCGCCTCCATAAATAGTCTTCAATTTGGAAATTGGCGCCCTAGTGAGGGGCGCCAATTCACTAGGTGGACAAGGTGGAAGCCCACTTACGTACCACCCATGTGCCATGTGTTAAAAGTTGTCTTGTACTTTTATATAATAACCCTCTCATGGTTTAGTTCTTTATGCAAGACCTTTCATGTAAGATTCTTTTAGAAAAAGTCACTACGTACTATGCATAAAGTTGGATTGGGTATTTATATGCTAGTCCTCCTATGGTTTAGTTCTTTAAACAAAGTCTCCATATAGAATTCTTTTAAGAAGAGTAGATTACATGTGCATAAAGTGATGGGTTGTAATTTATACACTAGCCCCCTAAGGTTTGGCTCTTTACATAAAGCCCTCGTGATTCTTTTATGGCATAAAGTAAGGTTGCCTTGTATATTTATATTATAGTCCTCATGAGGTTGGGTTTTTTATGTAAGACCTTCATGTATGATTTCTTTTTAAGGAGAAGTTTTGAATTTACTCAAAGGTATTTATCGGGGTTGCTACACCCTCCCCCACTTAAAAGAATTTGGTCCCCAAATTTAACTGCATTATACGGGAATAGGAAAGGTGCAGAGTACTTACAATTAGCATAACTCTGGAAATCTCCTCTTTATAGACTCTTCAGTCTCCCATGTAGCTTCTTGTTCTAAGCATCGATTCCATTGGATTTTCACTATAGGGATCGTCTTGTTCCTTAGAACTCGAACTTCTCGGTCAAGGATCTTAATTGGCCTCTACTCGTAGGTAAGATCCTTCTGTTCCACTAAATCATTGTGGTCAATGACATGGGAAGGATCATGCACGTATTTCTTCAGCATAGAAACATGAAACACGTTGTGCACTTCTGACAGTTGCGGAGGTAGGGCGATGTGATAAGCCACCTCGCCTACTCTTTCCAGCACTTCGAATGGACCAATAAACCTTGGTGTTAGTTTACCTTTAACACCGAATCTTCTAATACCTCGGCCGGGAGATACCTTGAGAAAAACATGATCTCCGACTTGAAATTCCAGATCTCACCTTCTGTTATCAACATAAGATTTCTGCCTAGACTATGCTATCTTTAACATTTCTCTAATGAGATGTATCTTCTAGGTAGAATCTCGTACCATGTCTGGGCCTAGAATTTCTTTTTTACCGACTTCATCCTAGCATATAGGAGATCGACAACTCCTGCCATATAATGCCTCAAAAGGTGCCATTTGTATACTGTCTTGATAGCTGTTGTTGTATGCAAATTCGGTTAGTGGTAAGTGGTCATGCCAGCTTCCACCGAAGTCTATAATGCATGCTCTCAACATATCTTCCACAACTTGATTTCTCCTCTCAGTCTGTCCATCTATATATGGATGGAAAGCAGTGCTGTAGTTGAGTTTTTTCCGTAGAGAGTGTTGTAGACTCTTCCAAAAATGAGAGGTGAAGCGCGGGTCTCGGTCAGATACGATCGAGACGGGAACTCCATGCAATCTAACCATTTCCTTAATATATAGGGCAGCAAGTACGTCGACTGACCATCGACTTTTGACCGATTTAGTTAGCCAGTCAATAATTACCCAAATTCCATCATATCCGCCCCTAGACTTGGGAAAACCTATGATAAAGTCCATGCCAATGTCTTCCAAATTCCACTTGGGAATATCTAGCAGATGTAACTTTCCGGCTGGCTTTTGATGTTCCGCCTTCACTTGTTGACATGTGAGGCAACGAGATACAAAGTCTGCCACCTCTCTTTTCATGTTAGGCCACTAGAAAGTTCTTTCTAAGTCTTGGTACATCTTAATGGCTCCAGGTTGGATCGTGTACCTCGATCTATAAGCTTCTTCAAGAATCTTCTTCTTCAATTCGGGACAGTCGGGCACAAATGTCCGTTCATGAAATAGCAGTCTGCCATCAGGTGCTAGGTTGAAATCAAGTCTCTCGTCCAGCTTGCTCTTTATCTCCACTAGTGAGGGATCTTTTTCCTGTAGCTTCTTGATTTCAAGTAGCAAATCTGGATGTAGGCTCATATGAGATAGAATAATACACATGTTCTTCTCATATGTGTTGATATCAAACTCAGAGAATTTCTCCAGCAGCTTCCATTCTTGTATCATACAGTTGGCCAATATGGTTCTCGGCTTTCGACTAAGGGCATCAACTACGGAATTACCCTTACCAGGATGGTACTGTATAGTGAAGTTTAAATCTTTGAGATACTCAAACCAATGCCTTTGCCGCATATTCAGCTCCTTTTGGGAGAATAAGTACTTGAGGCTTTTATGATTGGAGTATAAAGTGAATTATTCTCCGTAGAGATAATGTCTCCAGATCTTCAAGGCAAATACTACCGCGGCCAGTTCTAAGTCATGCCCCGTGTAGTTCTCTTCATATTTCTTGAGCTGTCGGGAAGAGTATGCAATGACTCTTTCATTTTGCATCAATACACATCCGAGGTCAATACCAGAAGCATCGATATATACCTCGTATTTTTCTCCTTCAAATGGTAATGATAAGACTGGAGTAGTGGTCAAGAGATCCTTTAAGGCTTGGAAACTCTTTTCATAATCTTCATTCCACTCATAAGGCACTTCTTTACGGGTTAACCTGGTCATAGGAACAGTAATCTTGGAGAAGTCCTTGATAAAACGCCGGTAGTAACCAGCTAGACCCAAGAAGCTTCAAATTTTCGTTGCATTTGTGGGTCGTTCCCAGTTCTTCACGACTTCGACCTTTGACGGCTCAACAGCAATTCCGTTCTTTGAAATAATATGGCCTAAGAAGGATACTTCATCGAGCTAGAATTCGCACTTGCTGAATTTGGCATATAGTTTGTTTACCCTCAATATTTGTAGCGTCTTCTTGAGATGTTCTTCATGATCCTCTTCGGTCTTTGAATAGATAAGAATATCATCAATAAAGACCACAATAAATTGGTCTAAGTAGGGCCTGAATATGCTATTCACTAATTGCATAAAAGCTGCGGGGGCATTTGTTAGTCCGAAAGGCATAACAGTAAATTTGTAATGCCCATACCTGCTTCGGAATGCAGTTTTATGAATGTCTTCTTCTTTGATCTTCAGTTGATGGTAACCAGAATAAAGATCAATCTTGGAGAAATATGAAGCTCTAGATAAATGATCGAACAGCTCGTCAATCCTCGACAGCGGGTATTTGTTCTTGATTGTAAGGTGATTTAGCTACCGATAATCGATGCATAGTCTCATCGATCCATAAAACCTTTTTTCAATAACTCCATTAGCTGCTCTTTTAGTTCTTTCAGCTCAACAGGGGACATTATGTATGGTGCCCTGGAAACAGGACCAGCACCAGGGACAAGGTCGATTGTGAACGACACTTCCCTTTCCAGGGGTAAGCCAGGTAAATCTTCTAGAAAAACATCAGGATAATCCCGAATTACACGGATGTCTTCAAGTTTAACCTCCTCGACTTCCGTGGCAGTCACGAATGCTATGAAAGCCATGCATCCCTTAACCATAAGCTTTCTAGCTCAGAGTGCTGATATAAGAAGTTATTTACTCTGAGGGCTATTGTAAACTAGCTCTGGAAAATCCACGAAAGTTACCTTGCCATGCGGGCAATCTATAGTTGCTTGGCATGTGGATAAACAGTTCGCACCTAGTATGACATCATAACCCTTCATATCTAGGCATATCAGGTTAGCAAGTAAATTTCTTCCCTTCATCATCACTTCACAATTTGGATAGTGATAAGTGATATCAGACTCATTCCCAAGAGGTGTAGATATGACCAAATCTAACAGTTCATGTTTTTTAGAAAATGAAGCAGCAAATTTCTTGGAAACGAATGAATGAGTTACTCATCATCATCATCATCATCATCAGAGTCTTGTCCCAATTAATTGGGGTCGACTACATGAATCCTGTTCCGCCAAAGATTTCTATCAAGTGCAATATTCATATTTAAACTCAAGGAACTAATGTCCTTCCTAATAACATCGCACCATCTCATTTTAGGCCTTCCTCGAGCTCTTCTACTAACATCCACTAAGATTTGATCACATCTTTTAACCGGCGCTGAGTTAGGGCGACGAAACACATGTCCAAACCACCTGAGTCTATTTTCTCTCATTTTACTATCAATTGGAGCTATCCCTAAGTCCTTACGGATGCGCTCATTCCTAATCTTGTCTTTCTTAGTCTTGCCACACATCCATCTCAACATCCTCATCTCTGCTACACACATTTTGTGGATGTGTTCCTTTCGTACTGCCCAACACTCGGTACCATATAACAGAGCAGGTCTCACAGCCGTTCTATAAAACCTCCCTTTGAGTTTCACAGGCATACGACGATCACAAAGGACACCTGATGCACTTCTCCATCTTAACCAACCTGCCTTAATCCTATGTGTAACGTCATCATAAATCTCCCCATTCTCTTGTATGATAGACCCTAAGTATCGAAAGCTACTACTCTTCGGAGTTATGTCCATCAATTAGAACCATGTCTTCCTGAACCACTCTCCCATTACTAAAATTACAGTGCATAAATTCTGACTTGCTCCTACTAATTTTAAAACCTTTAGACTCCAAGGCAAGTCTCCAACGCTCTAACTTAGCATTTAGAGCATCAATACTCTCATCAATTAAAATAATATCGTCTGCAAAAAGCATACACCAAGGGATATCCTCATGCAATTGTTTAGTTACTTCATCCAGAACTAAGGCAAAGAGATACGGACTTAGTGCAGAACCTTGATGCAAACCTATAGAAACGGAAAATTCAGCAGTCTCCCCAGCAATAGTTCGAACACTGGTAATAGCACCGCCGTACATATCCTTAATCAAATCGACATATCCTTGAGAGATTCCTTTCTTTCTTAATGTCCACCAAATCAATTCTCTCGGTACTCGATCGTACGCCTTCTCTAAATCAAGAAAAACTATATACAAATCTTTTCTCATCTCTCTATACTTCTCCATTAGCTGCCGTAGTAAGAAAATAGCTTCTGTAGTAGATCTATTTGGCATAAAACCAAACTGATTTTCCGATACAGTAGTCATACAACGGAGGCGTTTTTCAATTACTCTTTCCCAAAGTTTCATAGTATGACTCATAAGCTTAATTCCACGATAATTATTACAACTTTGAATATCTCCTTTGTTTTTATAGAAAGGAACTACAACACTTTTTCTCCAAACTTCTGGTATTCTCCGTTCCTTTAAAATTCTATTAAAAAATTTAGTTAGCCATTGAATACCAATATCTCCTAGGCCTTTCCATACTTCAATAGGTAAACCATCTAGTCCTAAGGCCTTGCCCACTTTCATTTTCCTTAAAGCATCATCCACTTCTGACATCTTAATACGCCTGAAATATTGATATGTATCAAATATTGTGGACTCTTGGGTACCTTCTAAAGATAAATCCTTGACGGAATCTCCATTAAGTAACTTCTGAAAATAGCTATGCCACCTCCCTTTAATCTCAAGATCCTTAGTTAAAACCCTTTGATCTTCACCTTTAATGCACCGAACATGATCTAAATCTCTAGTTTTCCTTTCTCTTAATTTAGCAATTTTAAATATGTCCTTTTCACCCTCTCGGGTTCCTAATTTATTATATAAATCTTCAAATGCCTTTGACTTGGCTTCGCTAACTATTTTCTTAGCTCTCTTTTTAGCGATTTTATAGGCTTCTAGGGTTTGAGCATTTTTGTTAGTTTGCCAGACTTTAAAGCATTCCTTTTTTACTCTAATAGTATTTTGGATTTCCTCACTCCACCACCAAGTCTCTTTTTCTAAGTTCTTTTTATCTTTAGTTTCGCCTAAGAGTTGTTTTGCAACCCTCGTTATACAATTTGTAACATTATTCCACATTACATTAGTTTCTTGTTCTAAATTCCAAATATTTTCCTTTAATAGATGATTTTTAAATGTTTCTAAACTTTTACCTTTTAAATTCCACCATTTAATCTTGAAATAATTATTTATAATGATCTTTCTTTTGAATTTAGGAATAGTGACATCCATTACTAACAACCTATGTTGAGGGGCTAGACTCTCACCAGGAATAACTTTGCAATCTTTACATAAAACTCTATCGACCTTCCTAATGAGAAAATAGTCAATTTGACTTATATGTGTTCCACTCTTGTATGTTATTAAGTGTTCGTCCCGCTTCTTAAAGAACGTATTAATAATTGCTAGATCGTAGGCCATAGCAAAATCAAGAATAGTGTTACCCATATCATTTCTATTACCAAAACCAAACCCTCCATGAATCCTCTCATAGCCTCTATTATCTATACCCACATGACCATTAAGATCCCCTCCAATAAAGATTCTCTCTTCACTAGGGATATTTTGGATCAAACTATCAATAGCCTCCCAAAATTGCTTTTTAATGCTCTCTTCTAATCCTACTTGAGGTGCATATGCACTAATTATATTCAAAATATCATCACCTAAGATAAGTTTGATTACCATTAGTCTATCCCCCAATCTATTTACTTCCACAACTCGGTCTTTTAAGTTTTTATCTATTATTATAGCAACACCATTTCTAGAGTTATTATTACCCGTATACCAAATTTTATATCCATCAATGTCTTTAGCTTTATGTCCTTTCCACCTAGTTTCTTGTAGGCAAGCTATGTTAACCCTCCTGTCCTTCATTAACTTAACTAATTCTAAACCCTTACCCGTTAAAGTTCCTATATTCCACGTAGCTAGACGGATCCTATGTTTTTGGACTTGTTTCTTTACCCGTGTGCGTCCAACCCCACACGAGAACCCTTGCCTATTTGACACCGCAATCGGGCGCCATTGCGGCGCGTCGCTTACGGGGAACGCCCTAGCTAGCCCTTGCTCACTTGTCATTCCATCCGGGTTCCGATGTAACGCGTCGCTTACGGGGAACGCCCTAGCTGGCCCTTGCTCACTTGTCATTCCATCCGGGTTCCGATGTAACGCGTCGCTTACGGGGAACGCCCTAGCATTAGCACATAATGTATTTGGATCAGAATTCATGTTGGAGATGTGACAAAATTTTACTGCTGGCTGTCGACCTAACGCAAACCCTCCTCTTTTCTCATCCGGGCTTGGGACCGGCCATGGCAGAGTTACTCCCTTATCAAATAAAACTTGAGCAATTTTTGAACAAATAGTGAGAGTACCTTCCACAATTCCGCCTTCTGTGGGTTCCGTATCTCGGAGAGCTTGTAGACGGCCTTGTATCTTTACTGAACGCTTCTTTGGTGTCTTGCTCTTTCATCAGTGGACATTCTGGGATTCGATGCTCTCGACTCCCACATCAAAGACAAGCTCCTAACTTCCTCCAGCATTCCTCGATCTTATGACAAGCTTTATCACAATACTTGCAAATCTCTTTTGAGGGTGTGGCGGTGGAGAATGGCCTGCCATTCTTCTGGAATTTCTTTGCCTTGGAGGGCTCCCCTCCCATGAAGAACCTTTTCTTATTGAATGATTGTTTGAATTTTCCCGAGCTTGTGACGGGTTCCTTTTTGTCTCTTCCTCAGATTTTCTCAGACAATTTGGTGGCGTCTTCTAGCAATTGGGCATGCCGAACTATCTCCGAATAGGCTTGGATGTCCATCGGTGCAAGCTGTATAATATAATGGGGCCGAAGCCCGTTGAGGAACCTTCTCGCCTTCATCTTTTCCGTACACACCAAGTGAGCTGCATACTTTGACAATCTTGAAAACTAGGCCTCATATTCGGCCACTTTCAAGCCCCGTTGATTTTGAACGGTGAATTCCGCGGCCTTCTTCTCCTGGATATGGTCGGAGAAATACTTGTTGTTGAAATGTTCCGTATATTCATCCCATGTGACATGGTCTTCTGGCAATGTTGCTTCTATGGATTCCCACCAGCATCGAGCGTCCCGCTCTAGTTGGAATACGGCCAGTAAAACCTTCTCTTTATCCGCGCATTGCATTACACGGAAGATTCGTTCCATCTCCTTTACCCAATTCTCGGCATCCTTGGGGTCGGACAAACCCGTGAAACTCAGTGGGTTCATGTTACGGAAACTCCTGTGGAGATTACCCGCTCCATGGTTTGCTCCGCCTTGGGCCACTTGCTGTAGTGCCTGTGTAAGGCCTTGCACGGTGTGCTGTATCTCGCGTAATTGTGCTCTTTCCGCAGCCATGATCCTGCAAAAGAGTTTAAGTATGATAAAGATTAGGTTTACTTGTAAGGTCAAAAGTCATTATAGATCTTAACCCATGGCTCTATCCATCTCACCGGGTAAGGTATATCTATACTTGGACTCGGGTTTTTACCTATTCTTGGACTCAAGTTTTACCGAGATTTCAATCACGAGCGTATTTTTTTCCTAACCTCTTATTTCTTCTAGTTTCCCTAGGTTTGAAAATCTAGGATCTGATACCATGAAGACTTTCACATCCCAAGCGCGGAAGATACTCGGATGCGTGACGCATCTATATAGATCGTGTCAATTGAGCGATAAAATTTTGACATACATAATTATGGAGTGCAAAAGATTAATAAAAATTTAATAATCCCAATAGTCCAAGTGATGATTATTTGATTAACCAAAGGAATTAAAAGATAGTCCATGACAATTCCAAATTTAAAATCCAAACATTAGGCTACATGCCTTAACAAAGTTTATACCACTAATGACATAGTTGGGAGTACAAGGTAGACTCAAATAAATTCAAAAGACACGACTAGCTAAAGATAGGCGACCACTCTTCACTCGGTTTCAAACCCATTCTTGCAGATGTCGCTATCTGAATCACCTGCAAAATGTTAGGAAGCAATTGGATGAGCGAATCGCGCAGTATGAATTACATCTCAAATTCGAGCAATCTTTACGTGATTTACAATTTGCATGTATTATCAGTATGGCTATGCATGATGTACGTATAAGAAAAATCAGGTATATACGTAAATCTAGGCATGATGAACAATAAGAGATCAAGAACTGTATAAAGAGAATATATCAAGATTTCAAGTATTTGACAAGCAATATTTCAAGAATTTACATATGTAAATGCCACTTCGGGGCAAGCAGGGATTCGTGTACAATTATGAACGTAAGTACAATAATGAATTCATGTACAAGTATATCTCAGGTACGTGCAAGGAAAAATTCAATTCAAGCAAGTAATGTCAAGTACGTATCAGTAGAATTGGCTATTTTAATCAAGCAAGTATTCTACCTTTTCTCGGGCCACGAGTCAAGTATTGCCCATTTCGAGCCACGCAAGTCAAGTCAAGTAAAGAGAGAGTAGGGGTGGAGTGTCTCAAGTCAAGCAAGTACTCCGGTGCAATGCTAAACATCATGGTCAATAAACTCCCATGGGCACAAGTACCTTCGGGTGCTCCTCCCAGGACCAGACCGGGCCCTATATGCACAGCATTTTATATATTACCTTTGACATCCACTCTCATTTGTAGCCAGTATGGAATTTTAAGAAGTTGAGAAACGTAGTATTACAGACAAGATTAACTAGTCATTTGGTTATGGAGGACTCTAGAGGTGACCCCTATAGGCTAAAGAGGTGGCTCCCGTCGTGTAGCACTTTACGCCGTACGGCCTCAAGAGGTGGCTCCCACAACGTAGCACTTTGCCCTGCATGGCACTTAGCTCCAACACTCCCAAATGGTAGTTTAAGAGGTTCAAGGTTTGACCATGTAGGATATACACAAGTAGATTTTTCATGGAATGGAATTTAAAAACTCATAATATGCAGGAATATAGATTTAGGTTGTGTTTGCACAAATCACTAGACAGATCAAGATCAGAAGCTGTAATTACTGAATTGGCGTCTAGGGGTTTGCCAAACTTTCAAAATTTAAAATTTTAAAATTATATATATATATATATAACAAATTGGCACCTGCCCAGGGAGTCTTCATTTAAGTGAAGACAACCAGGCCGCCGCTATTTAAGTAATTGGCGCCCTGGCTTGGGGCGCCAATTACAGGGGTGATTTTTTGAATATATATATATATATATATATATATATAATGAATTGGCGCCGTTATAGGCAGTCTTTAATTAATTGAAGACTTGCTGGCTGCCGCTATTTGAAGAATTGGCGCCCTGGATTGGGGTGCCAATTTCAATGGGTGATTTTCACCTAGTAGAAACGTTTTGTGACTCAAAACACTATTCATTTTGGAAAAGTTTCTTGAAAATATAATTTACTGATATTAACAGGTAGTGTAAAAACCTCGGGAGTCCAGAAACATGTTCATGTATAATTGTTGAGTTTTGGTTTCACGGATATGAATTTTTTAATGTTGTATCTTTAATTTTTCAAGAAATGGAATTGGCACCCTTGTGAGTAGTCTTCATTAAATTGAAGACTCTTCGGGGTGTCACCAATTTATGTAAAGGTTCAACTAATTGATGACACTATGTAGGGTCACCAATTAAGTTATTTTTCAAGTGGGTTATGCTTCGTATCAGAATGGTACATTCACTGAGACAAGCTACTATACATTTTTCCAAAGTTTCTCCAAATCAGAATCTGAAGACATGGCCAGGTGGCGAAAAATCTCAGCGTCACAGAAGTATATTCAGGCAAAATTTTCATGGTTTAGCTTATTAGTTATAGATTTTTGAATGCGTTGATTTACTGATTGCTGGAAATTCCAGAAAATGGAATTGAGGACATTGCACATGTCTTCAATTAATTGACGACCATGCGTGAAGTCTTCAATTTTGAAATTGGCGCCCCAGTCAGGGGCGCCATTTACAGGTGAGTGTTCACTATTCATCAGTATCAAAATGCTCCGAATCAGGAAGTAATGGTACGAGTATGTTGAGATAAATCTCAGGATTCCAGAAACATGTTCATGTAAAAATTTCATGCTTTAGTTCGATAGTTATGAATTTTTGAATGTGTTGAATTATCAATTACTGGAAATTGCAAAAATGGAAATGACGACACTGCGAAGTGTCTTCATTTAATTGACGACCACTCAAGTGGTCTTCAATTTTCAAATTGGCACCCTGGTCAGGGTCTTCAATTTACAAATTGGTGCCGTGTTCAGGGTCTTCAATTTGCTAATTGGCGCCCTGTCAGGGGTCTTCAATTTGAAAATTGGCGCCCTGGTGAGGGGTCTTCTATTTGGTAATTGGCACCCTAGTCAGGGGCGCCATTTACCTGAGAGCTGGGACTCTCGGGTTTTCAAAGTTGCTGATTTTACACTAACAACCCAAGAAATTGAGCAACGAACCAGTGAAGATCAAGAGATTAGGAACCCAAAATGAGGTATTTAGAAGTTGCACCTTTAGACCTTTTTGGTCTCCTTTGTATCTTCCTCTTTCCCTCTAAATTTTACGTATTTAGGTCAGGAGAATCAAGAGATATTATGTCATGTCCCGAGCACGGAAGATACTCGGATGCGTGACGCGTCTATATAGATCGTGTCAATTGAGCGATAAAATTTTGACATACATAATTACGGAGTGCGCAAAAGATTAATAAAAATTTTATAATCCCAATAGTCTAAGTGATGATTATTTGATTAACCAAAGGAATTAAAAGACAGTCCATGACAATTCCAAATTTAAAATCCAAATATTAGGCTACATGCCTTAACAAAGTTTATACCACTAATGACATTGCTGGGAGTACAAGGTAGACTCAAATAAATTCAAAAGACATGATTAGCTAATGATAGGTGAACACTCTTCACTCAGTTTCAAACCCATTCTTGCGAATGTCGCTATCCGAATCACCTGAAAATGTTAGGAAGCAACTGGATGAGCGAATCGCTCAGTAGGAATTACATCTCAAATTCGAGCAATCTTTACGTGATTTATAATTTGCATGTATTATCAGTATGGCTACGCATGATGTATGTATCAGAAAAATCAGGTATACAGGAAAATCTAGGCATGATGAACAATAAGAGATCAAGAACTGTATAAAGAGAATATATCAAGATTTCAAGTATTTGACAAGCAGTATTTCAAGAATTTACAGATGTAAATGCCACTTCGGGGCAAGCATGGATTCGTGTACAAGTATGAACGTAAGTACAAGAATGAATTCATGTACATGTATATCTCAGATACGAGCAAGTAAAAATTCAATTCAAGCAAGTAATGTCAAGTACGTATCAGTAGAATTGGCTATTTTAATCAAGCAAGTCTTCTACCCTTTCTCGGGCCATGAGTCAAGTATTGCCCGTTCCGGGCCACGCAAGTCAAGTCAAGTAAAGAGAGAGTAGGGGTGGAGTGTCTCAAGTCAAGCAAGTACTCCGGTGCAATGCTAAACACCGTGCTCAATAAACTCCCATGGGCACAAGTACCTTCGGGTGCTCCTCCCAGGACCAGACTGGGCCCTATATGCACATCATTTTGTGTATTACCTTTGACATCCACTCTCATTTATAGCCAATATGGAATTTTAAGAAGTTAAGAAACGTAGTATTACAGATAAGATTAACTAGTCATTTGATTATGGAGGACTCTAGACGTGGCCCCTACAGGCTCAAGAGGTGGCTCCCGTCATGTAGCAGTTTACGCCGTACGGCCTCAAGAGGTGGCTCCCACAATGTAGCACTTTTCCCTACATGGCACTTAGCTCCAACACTCTCAAATGGTAGTTTCAGAGGTTCAAGGCTTGACCATGTAAGATATACACACGTAGATTTTTCATGGAATGGAATTCAAGAACTCAGAATATGCAGGAATATAGATTTGGGTTGTGTTTCCACAAATCACGAGACAGATCAAGATCAGAAGCTGTAATTACTGAATTAGCGTCTAGGGGTTTGCCAAACTTTCAAATTTTCAAATTTAAAATTATATATATATATATATATATATATATATATATCAAATTGGCACCTGCCCAGGGAGTCTTCATTTAATTGAAGATGACCTGGCCGCCGTAATTTAAGTAATTGGTGCCCTGGCTTGGGGCGCCTATTACAGGGGTGATTTTTTGAATATATATATATAAATAAAAAATTGGCGCCATTACAGGCAGTCTTCAATTAATTGAAGACTTGCTGACTGCCACTATTTGATGAATTGGCACCATGGATTGGGGCTCCAATTTCAATGGGTGATTTTCACCCAATAGATACGTTTTGTGACTCAAAACACTATTCATTTCAGAAAAGTTTCTGAAAAATATAATTTACTAGTATTAACAGGTAGTGTAAAACCTCGGGAGTCCAGAAACATGTTCAGGTATAATTGTTGAGTTTTGGTTTCACAGATATGAATTTTCTAATGTTGTATCTTTACTTTTTCAAGAAATGGAATTGGCGCCCCTGTGAGTAGTCTTCATTTAATTGAAGACTCTTCGGGGTGTCACCAATTTATGTACAAGTTGAACTAATTGACGACACTACGTAGGGTCACCAATTAAGTTTTTTTTCAAGTGGGTTATGCTTCGTATCAGAATGGTGCATTCTATGATACAAGCTACTATTCATTTTTCCAAAGTTTCTCCGAATCCGAATCCGAAGACATGGTCAGGTGGAGAAAAATCTCAGGGTCACAGAAGTATATTCAGGCAAAATTTTCATGGTTCAGTTTATTAGTTATAGATTTTTGAAGGCGTTGATTTACTGATTGCTGGAAATTCCAGAAAATGGAATTGACGACATTGCACATGTCTTCAATTAATTGACGACCATGCGCGAAGTCTTCAATTTTGAAATTGGCGCCCTGGTCAGGGGCGCCATTTACATGTGAGTGTTCACTATTCATCAGTATCAAAATGCTCCGAATCAGGAAGTAATGGTACGAGTATGTTGAGATAAATCTCAGGATTCCAGAAACATGTTCATGTAAAAATTTCATGCGTTAGTTCGATAGTTATGAATTTTTGAATGTGTTGAATTATCACTTACTGAAAATTACAGAAATGGAAATGACGACACTGCGAAGTGTCTTCATTTAATTGACGACCACTCGAGTGGTCTTCAATTTTCACATTGGCGCCCTAGTCAGGGTCTTCAATGTGCAAATTGGTGCCCTGTTCAAGGTCTTCAATTTGCTAATTGGTGCCCTGTCAGTGGTCTTCAATTTGAAAATTGGCGCCTTGGTGAGGGGTCTTCAATTTGGTAATTGGCGCCCTGGTCAGGGGCGCCATTTACCTGAGAGATGGGACTCTCGGGTTTTTAAAACATGTAAGTATTTGGTATACAGAGGTTCTATACTAAGGTTTAAAACATGGTTATTAAGACTGTAAAACTAGTGTAATAAAATATGTTCAGTAAACTCATGAAATCATGCTAACAGATTTTGTTCAAACTCATAAAGATCATGGTAACAGTATGTATAAATTCATATGCGACAAGTGTAACAGGCTATTAAAATATGTATAACATGGTATATACATGGTTATTTCTTGATCACGGTAAAGCCAGGTAATATATAGCATGGATGATGAGTTAATCTAACTATAAGCATGCATAAGTTAACCTATTTAGCTACTAGTTAGGCAAGGATTTGAGAACACCTATCTTTTGACTTGAGCTACGAGGTTCAGAATAAAGAAGCTGCAGCAAGATCGCACCAGGACATAGACTCGGGAAGAACACGCTCCTTCAGCACTGATGGCGGCAGTAGCCTCTGACAGTTCTACGGAGGGAATTAGTTATATGGAATCGCAAGGCATTGGTTTATTACCTTACGGGTCCTGCTGAGTGGGCATGGTGTTTGCCAGCTAAAATGGGTTGTTCGTGTCTCAACCTTCTAGAAGCATAGATTAAATGATGTCCTTTTAAGGGGTCGTTCATTAATCTAGGTGGTACTATTCATGTAAATGACGTCTCTGCATGATGGCGTTTATTAATCTGGGTGTCATTATTCAAGAGAATGACACCCTTGCAAGAGGGTGTTAAATGTTAGACAAAACTACCACCTTCACATGTTGGCACTCATGGTGTACATACATATTAATATTATAATGGGATGGGGCCCTGAGGGAAAATGGCGCCTCCATAAATAGTCTCCAATTTAGAAATTGGCGCCCTAGTGAGGGGCGCCAATTCACTAGGTGGACAAGGTGGAAGCCCACTTACGTACCACCGATGTGCCATGTGTTAAAAGTTGTCTTGTACTTTTATATAATAACCCTCTCATGGTTTAGTTCTTTATGCAAGACCTTTCATGTAAGATTCTTTTCGGAAAAGTCACTACGTACTATGCATAAAGTTGGATTGCACATTTATATGCTAGTCCTTTTATGGTTTAGTTCTTTAAACAAAGCCTCCATATAGAATTCTTTTAAGAAGAGTAGATTACGTATGCATAAAGTGATGGGTTGTAATTTATATACTAGCGCCCTAAGGTTTGGCTCTTTACATAAAGCCCTCATGATTCTTTTATGGCATAAAGTAGGGTTGGCTTGTATATTTATATTATAGTCCTCATGAGGTTGGTTCTTTATGTAAGACCTTCATATATGATTTCTTTTTAAGGAGAAGTTTTAAATTTACTCAAAGGTATTTATCGGGGGTGCTATATATTAGGTCGTGAAGTTGCTGTTTTAGCAAAGGAAGTGTAGGGAACTAGGGTTAACTTCCAGGCTTAAATTCGAAGTCAAAAGCCCAGGACAGAGGTAGGTCATCTCATGAACGGATAAAATATTATTCTAGGATTAAAAGCCCTCTTGTTGCACTTGATTTCATGCATTATAGACCGAGAATTTCATGTTTTATTTGAGTCTAAGCATCTAGTGTAATGTTCATGCATAAATCCTAACCCTATTGAAATAAAAGAAATTCCCTTGTAAATTTCACAGAACCCATGCATATTGTTAACTTATTCTTTATTCTTGCATGCTATAGAGTTTATATATGTTGGTTTCCAGGCATAATATGTATTGGATTAGCCTTTAGTTTTAATTATTTAGTTTCTGTCAGCCAACCATAAACGGCCTAATAATGGACCACCAGTAATTGGTTAGCGGCCCTATGATAGATCGCTTATCGAGGATTAGCGGCCAATATATAGACTGTTTGTGTTCCTGCGATTTCACTGTTATAGAACCATAAGCGGACTTACGGTAGACCGCTTAGCCTTACAAACGGCCATATATTAGACCGTTTACAACTCTAAGTTCTATATTTTTGGCTAATCTGAAACCTAATGCATAATCACTCTATCTCTTATATGATAAACCCAGTTAGTTAAGTTTTATCCCTATTACTGGCATTATTTATACACATATATAGAGAGATTTCTAGTAGATTTCATGTTTCCTACGCATTTAGAACTTATTTTTGACATAAATTAATTTCTTGCCAAAATCATATACTTTATATTAAACACATATTTCAAAAGTAAGATGAATGTGGTTCACTGTGGATTTCCTACTGATCCTCTTCTCATCTATAGAGTCATTTTCATAAGTACATGGCATATATCCCGGTATATGACCATTAGTTACACCTATGCACATTAGGCACGCAATCTTGGACTTGATAATATCTCCTTTGGATATTCCTTCCAAAGGTCTAGGAAATCTTGTTTGAAGGCCTCCGCAAGTCTTCGCGAGCCTGGGATTCTTTCTAGGACGCCGAGCTAGTTGTACCATTAAAGCCCATTTGTCTAGAGTGCACTATCATCGAGTTTTAAAATTCTGTCTCATAAACGGTCTAGGATTCGAGCACTAAGGCCCATTAACGGTCCAGTCTATGACCGCTACTATCTCTGAGTTTAGAACGATTTATTTGGATTCGGCCCATTCTAAATGGTTAAGAGCTAGACCGCTTTCTTCATGAAACGGCCCAGTAAACGACCACTATTTTTCTGAGTACAGTTAACCCGAGGTTTTATCCAAGGGATAAAATTCTTATGATCCTAGATGGACTATGGATTTTCTAGGACTTGTCACTTTAATCAAGATATTTTAAATAGATTATGAAAAATAAAGAAAGTACCGTTATGCTGTCAAATTTTTCTCCAAAAGCATAACCTAGTTATTAATGCATTTCTGGAACTCTCATATTCATATTTTGAGCATTCTCTTATTGACATTGTATCTTGAAGACCATTATTGAACTTGTTACTTGCATGGACAAACTTTATTATTATATACGTGGAAGTAGCTTGATTTATACTTGAAGATGTAGTTCGAGCACTGATTGTGTTCAAAGGCTCTATTCTATTCCCCTCGGTTGATTGTCGGAAACATACTATATAAACCATGGGGTATGATGCTACTGGCGTCGCATTGCGTTGGGAGTACTTTCTCTATAAATAAGTGAAATATCCACGGGTGGAAATATCTACGATGATCCACATAAAGTCACGAAGTACTTGCTATGAAGTGAAGAGTACATTCTTGCTTGTTACATGACTTTCTAGTACATTCTTGTTCATGAAAAGCCATTATTACATTCTTGCTTGATCATACTTGCTCAATCATATTTCCATATCTCAAACATGATAATGTCTTGTTACTTTGGTTGTACTCACGTGATGATTTTATCTTGTTCTTTAGAGCTAAGACATTAATCACTTTAACATTGCCTTCATGTTGATGCGAAGATACCAACTGGGCAAGTGTGCTCATTACTGATTTTCCAATCTTTTCAAGAGGTATCAGTGGGTCAGATTCGGATTCAGGTCATTCCAGTGATGGGTCCGAGAGCGATTAAAGAGTGAAGACTTAGGAAGTCCAAAATGTCTAGATTAAGTCTATGTAATTTTTTCTTATTGAGTCTAGCAAATTTAAGAAAGTAAATGTCTCAAGTACTTGAATTATGGCTGTCATTATTAATAAAAGTGAAGGTTTGAGTAAGTTATTGTGTGATTATTTTACGCTCTGATTATTCTTGCTTGCAAGAGGCTTACCATGCCAACTATTCGCGTTCCCGATTATTTCCGCTGCATAATCTCGGGGCGTGACATGATTACTCTTTAATGTCCATATAGAGATTCAAGTTCCCTTTAAAGTGTTGGAAGGAATTTCTTAAATCCGTATCAATGAAAGTCATTAAATTCATTATGTGCAACAGTGTGGGGGTAAAGTTTTATTTTGCATGTATAAAATTAATTTGTCAAGTCACAGCTATGACTCCCCCAAAATGTAAACCTCCCCCTTAGTATATGACATATATCACACATGATTAAAATCACTGCATTGTTATTTATGAAGGAGGTAAGGTCTTGGAAAAATCAAGAAAAATGTTCTATAAACTAGATATAAGCAAACATGCAAGAATTTAGGAAACATTCATGTAAGCATTCATGA
This sequence comes from Amorphophallus konjac, assembly GCA_022559845.1. Taxonomy (NCBI): domain Eukaryota; kingdom Viridiplantae; phylum Streptophyta; class Magnoliopsida; order Alismatales; family Araceae; genus Amorphophallus; species Amorphophallus konjac. The sequence goes on along the minus strand of CM040120.1, from coordinate 206,951,273 downwards.
ATCAAGGTATGCAATGAAACTCAAATTCACAATGATATGCAGAGTCTATGAATGATATGCAAAAATGTCAATGCAATCTTTTTATGCATGTTTGCAATTAATGTGCATGGACTTGAACATTTAAGAAAGTATGGAACTAGTAAATGCATGAGATGGATTTTCAATGAATCTAGAACAGAACTATGAGCATTTTATTTTAGATTTTTATCATGGAGAACTATTTTCCTTTGAAACCAAAAGTTCAACCATGATCATTCAAAAACATTTCTACATTCGAGATTGAACAATTCCAAATTTCATAAATTTTTGCCTTGTTGAAACAAGAAAAATTTTCAGATTGAATTTAAAAGCACATGCAAATAAAAGGTAAATTGATTTCATTCAACACAGAAGATTCCTCAAAAGCCAAAATAAATTAAATTTCTGTATTTTGGTACAAGGTGGAGAACATTGATCCTAAGATCACCTCACACATAGTGATAGCTTCTTAAAAGACTTGATCTATCATTTCACATATCACCATTTAATATACCAAAAATTCATTCAATGAAAGCATGTATGGCTTGTGAAGCGTTCAAAATATAAAATGAATAATATAACAGAATATCATAAGTAAAAATATCAAAACTACCAAGTTTGACAATAAGGGAAATGTCGGGGTTTTAGCAAACGAGTGTGCCTTGCTCCATTTTATTGGAACCCCTTTTAATTTTTATTTCCTCAAGGCACACCTACATCAAAGTCAGCTCATTCAACAGATTTAGGTACCCAAACTTTCTTGGGTCCTTGGAGGTTAGAAGCATTTTTGACAAACAAATTCTTCTTCTTTCTCATTTCTCCATGTCATCATTTTCCATGATCTTGTAATCCTCAAGCACATGACCATAGTTTCCACAATAAAAATAATGAGGAGCAATTTTAGCAAAAGATTTTCTTTTATGAGCATAGGAGTTTTCAAAAACATTCCTTCTTCTATTTTCAAAAGTTATAAATTTAACAAAATTAAACCTAGCATTTATTCAAGTGGCTTGAGAATCATGATTTTTCAAAAATCAACAATCTTACATAACATGCCCATATTTTTCACAGTGAAAATAACAAGGAGTGGTAGTTCTAACGAATGATTTTTCGTTGTGAGCTTTAATTTTTCTATAGAACGTTCCCTTATTAGTTGAAAACATGTGAGCACGAAAGGCATGTTTATCATTGAATTTTCTTTAAAAATCAAACTTAGCATTCTTAGCATGAAGTTCATCTTTTTGCTTCACAAAATAATTTTTCATCACATCGCCAAGTTTATGACAATAAAAGCAAGCAACATCTCTTTGTATCTTGAAAGCATGTTTATCTTTGCAAGCATATTGATCATCTTTCTTCATCACTTCACAATCATTCATGACATGGCCAAACATATCACAATACAAGCATTCAACATTAGACTTCGATTTTTGAAATCTATTTTACATGGAAGATTTTTTGTCGACATTTTTCTTTTTCACAAAATCATTTTCAAAAATTTTCATTTGAGCAATGGGAGGAGGTGCTTTAGAGGTACTAAGAACATCGGATGCATGAACAAAATAGGTTTTTAATTTATTTTTAAAAGATTTTTTGTTAACCGTGGTGTATCCAAGACCTTCTTTTTAAAAATTCACCTTAATACCTAGTATTGTGTCTAAGTTCTCCTTCCCTTTGACAAATTTAGACAAATCAAGCTTCAAGTTATTAATCTCTTTTTCACATGTAAGGATTTTATCGTCAAGCAAGCAATTCTTTGATGTGAGTTTCGCATTTTCTTGCATGATATTTTTGTTTTCCATATTTATGCAGTGAAGTTTTAAAGTAAGCTTTTCAAGAACCTTTTCCGCTTCATCAAGCTTTGAAACCTTTGCAAGTAATTTTTCATTCTCACACTTCACAAAGGAATTCTCTTGTTCAAGTTTATCAAAGTTTTTCAAACTACTTTCAAGAAGAGAAATTTCAATCATCATGGCACTATTTTTCCTTTTAAGTTCTTCATTTTCAATCATGATGCTTTTATTGTCAATTTCACTATCAAGAAGTTTTTCAAATATTTTTTCATCATCAGATAAAGATGCTAGCTTACTTCTCAAACATTCTTCACTTTTCTCAAGCATTGAAATTTAGACAACAAAAGTTCATTTTGCTCACGCAGCTCATGACAATCATTTTCAGAATCAAGAGATTTATTTATTTTTCTAGCCATTTCAAGGTCTTTAGTCATACAAGAAAGCTGATCTAAATACAATTCAACTTTAGATTCTAGATATTCATTTTGTTCTTCTAGATTTTCAAGTTTTGACTCCAAAGTTTTACAACTCTCACAAGAAGGGTTAGCATGCACATTTTCACACGAAGGAGGAGTAATCACAACATCTTCAATTTTTATTGTCAATTTCTTATTTTCAGATTTGACCTTTTTATATCTACCTAACAGTTGCTCATAAAGATCCATTAACTCTTCAAAAGAAATTTCCTCACCTTTGGATTCTACCTCCGAGCTTTCTTTGCTTTCTTCATCATTGGCCATTAAGCTTGAACCGACTTGGGAGTTTTCTGGATTTGCCTCATACATAGCCAGTTTATCCCATAAATCTCTGGCTGAGCTGCAAGAAGACATTCGAGAAAGAACATCAGACTCTATATAGTTCCTTAGAAAATTCAAAGCCTTAAGATTAACATCATTTTTCTTTTCATGCTTTTCACTCCACTTAGCTTCATTTGATGGAAGTTTATGTGGACCATTACATATAACTTCCCAGATTTCAAGCTCATTAAAACCAAGATAAGCCCACATGTTATTTCTCCAAGAAGTGTAGTTATAACCATTATAACGAAGAGGAAGAGTAAAACTAGACATGTTGCTTAATGAAACTCACCGAGGGATCTCTCTATAGGTCGTGAGACCTTAAGAAAATAGAGCTGTGGCTCTGATACCAATTGTTGGTCCGGGGTAGGTGAGCGGACAAGAAGGGGGGTTAAATTGTCTCGCACGCTATATGGTAAATTTAAACTTTACTAAGCGGAATTAACAAGTTTGACGAGATTGAAAGAAATAAACTAAATAAAGTAATTAAAGTTCACTCAATCTCTCCCGACTCACTCGTTCATGTATACGGATTAAGCAAAGGAAACAATCACACAAAAGCAAACCATACGACACATGGATTTTTAAGGTGGTTCGGGACAACGATGGGATCCCTACGTCCACCCCTTACCAAACCGGTAAGGTTTCACTTGGGGATAAATCTCCAACATGGAGGCGACGCTACAACAACACGTAGGATGACTCTTGCACACATACATGGGGAGACGCCCCAATACACACACGGAGACGACGTCTCCAACTCGATCTGACGACCGGATCACAAACACACACACACACACGCTGCAACAACCTTAGCACAATAAACCCACATGATCGCACGCGGCGATCAAACCACACGCTGCACAAATGCAGCAACCAAGACACGACCGTACGCAGACGGTCCACACACAAATATCTCGGGTTCAGGAAAAATCAACACAAATATTCAATCATGCTCAAACCTAAATAAAACACATGACACACATCACCAATAGACAGGAATAAGATGTAGAAAATGTTCCCCCTTTGATTTCCACGATGAATAGAAAACGTGGTTCGAAGCTCAAGACGGATGATGGCGATTCTTACGTCCTCTTGTTCCTCTCATCAATCATCTCCTTTTCTTCTACCTCCACGAACCCCGGAGATGCCTGGATGTAGATCAAATCCACTCCACAAGAGCTTCTTCTTTCCTTCCCCCCTTTTCTTCTCCTACAAGATAGAAAGAGTTAACACAAAATAGGGTTCTTGCCGAATTAGTAGCTCATATGAGAGTATATATAAGAGACTTGAAAAGACCCATATTGTGACGACCCAGATCTCGGATACCAGATATACCCGATAGGACTATCGGATACACCTGATACCACTTGGAACCCGCGAGGCCTCCCATGAGCGGTAAAGCTCCGAAGGGATAAAAGGATTGTCGTGTAGTACATTGAAGCCACAGAGATAGTACAGTAAGCAATTAGATTTCATTAGATCGGTTTGCTAAAGTAGTAGAAATAAAATTACTTTTTAATTAACAATTATACCAGAGTCCAGTCCAAGAAATTAAAGACAAGTATAGGCCACAGGAAAAGAACGTACACTGAGGTCGGGGAAAACCCGACGCAGGTACCACTGGCAGCTACAGACGCGCCACACCAGGAAGCACGAACAGAGACGACGCCACCCACCTAAAAAGCAGGGGTGAGTCTCCAAACAGAGACTCAGTAGGGGTCACACGGATCCCCACTGAGAAACACGTAGGACACGGAACAGAAAGCAACAGTAGTAGCAAAGCAGGAAAGCTACACTACCAAGCTGTAAAAAGAACGGGAACAACAGGAGTAGGGAAAAGGCTAAGAGCAAGGGAAGCTAAAAGAAAAGAGAAAAAGTCATACCGAACAGGTGCGACAGCTGAACTAACCTCAGCTCCCCAAACTACTCCAAGCAGCGACAGAAGGGCGACTCTGATCTGACAAAGTCAAGAGTTACCGATCTACCAACACGATGCCAAGCCTAAGACAAAGACCAGAAAGGATAGACAAAAAGTGTAGGAATGATCTAGATAGACGACAGACAGACTCGACGACACACACGACTAGAACGTCATGCACGCAACACAACACTGACCTCGAGTAGGGCCACGAGAGAGCTAACTCAGAAAGGTCACGACCCACAAGAAACGCGAAGAGTCACGTGTCACGTGACGAAAGCACCTCCTCATCAGAAGAACAGCCAGCTGCGTCCACTGACATCTTACACTGCGCCACGAGTGTCTCGCCTACGGTAACGCCAAAGCCACGGTAGAGTCGCAGACACGCACTGAACCAAACAGGAACCACAGCAATAACAAGTAACTCGTCTGGGTCATGCCTGTCGACGTAAGTCCTCAGCCCCTGACCACGTGTGCACACACTGGCTCTTGCCTAAGCCCGGCCCTCTAGCTAGTTTTCTCCCTCGGTAGGACACTACCACTGGCCGGGAGCCCACGGAACTAGCTTACAAACCGTATTACGGGTACTACCCTTTCCACCACTCCGAGGTGGGTCAACACACTGGATCGCGAGCGTCGACAGGCTACGACTAGTGGAGGTTCACAAGACACCAGACTCAGAAACACAAGTGCTAGAGTATAGACAAGATAGAACGCACTGTCGCACGTACTACTAGGCACCACTGGTAGTACGACTACTGCCAATAGACTCAGGACTAGGCAACTAGACCTACTACGTAACGATCCTTGAGTCGACGACTCAAAGGCAAGATCGTCACTGACAGCGGAACAAGCCACCAATCGGTCTAATCCTAAGCCAGGGGAAAACGACGCTCCGCAGAAAATGACTCACAGAGACCTGAGGGAACACCGAGGACCCTCCGATATGCCTGGACACGCAAATTGAGGTAAGGTGATACCTCGAGGTGTCCAGAACCAAAGTCTCGGATTGGACAGAACTGCTGAGACTCACACACAAGGTCACCCGTCAACCAATGGGTCACCCCGGGTTGACCGGAACCAGACAAAGACACACAAGCACAAACCCTCTTGGCCACCTCGGAACACGGTTACAGCCCTGATAGAACATCAGGTGATGTCCACGTTACAAATTGGCGAACCATAAGGTCAAGCCAAAATATCGGAAACCAAACCACCGGTAAACCACTCTCTGGGCATAGGCTATCCATCACTCGGCCGCTAGGTCAACCAAGCAGTCAAGGAGGACTCGCCACATAACCAGAGGCAAAGACACTGGTGGTCATAGATTAAGTCGCTCGGAGAAACTATAGCAGTCAAGGAATAGACCGCACACAATTCTCCTGAACCGACCGATCTAGGGAACCACCGGACAAACAAACCAACACTAGCAGTACAGGATAGGACCACTAGAAACACCGCCCTAACTCACGTAGACGACCGACACGAAACAGATAGGACAGACGGAGACTTGGAGGAAACTACGACATCCTTAAGGCACCTGGACACACAAATCGAGGCCAAATAGAACCTCTAGTTGTCCAAAACCACGTCTCGAGCTGGACAAATCCATCAAGACATAGGCAAGGTCGCATGTCGACCATTGGATCACACCGGGTCGACCAGACTAGAGCAATGACTCTAACACGACACCGGGAGAAGCCATCACGGCCAATCGATAAAACATCGGGGATGAGCAGTTCAAAATGGACCACTCAACAGGATGGACGGTCCGAAACTGACCACACAAAGCGGATGAACAGACGTCCGAACGGGAACACACCTACGGCTCACCCCTAGCCGCACGGGGGAACAGACAGCTAAGACAACACTGCACAAAGGCTTGTGCGGTCCACCTCGGGCCGCACAACAGCCACCGGCACCAGGGATGTACGGTCAGCTACTAGCCGTACAAAAGGTTAGGCGGCCAGACCCCAGCTGCACAGCCCAACAACGGTCCAAACTGATGGGGAAAAATGGTTCAACCCTGGCCGCACCAGAGTTTTACGGTCTCACGATAGACAGCATGACCCTCGCTGCGCGCCAAGCAGAACAGAGCACGCCGAGCAGATGAACGGTCGAGACAGGGCCACCCATGGGGTAGACGGACCTAGTCCGACCGCTTAACTCTCACGGCGGGCAAACCGTGGGTTCGGCCCAACGGAGGCCATTCCACGCCCCATTCGTCCCGAGACGAAGGGGATACAACCCTAGACCTGCTGGTAATCACATAGACTCCGTCCGGAGTCAAAACGACGCACGGATCGCAAGAAACAGGCGATTCTAACGAAATCACCCAAAAAGGGTTACCGAGCTTCCCGGAGCTCTAGCGGTCAAACGGGACCACCAAACGAAATGAAATCAGTGACTATGGAACACTGACGTCCCAAGGAGTCCATTGACAGTAAGTGATCTAAAAATGGTTGCCATTTTCCAGTGAACCCTACAAAACCCAAAAATCATGGTTTAGGCTAAACAAGCCCAAACTCAACTGTTTCTGCACCGAAAAACGGGCAGGGAGAAGTGGTGATCCGTCACCCTACCTCCACAGAAGAAACCGTGCCCCGAAGGGACTAAACCGCGCTGAAAACCGCGCCGAGAGTTCAAACGTCGGCTTTGAATCCACCGTTCGGGATCGTGCCGAAATCGCTCCATCCTCGCCCCGTCGCGCACCCAGCCAGCTCCACAGCGTCCCCAGCACTCGCCCCTAGGTCCTCCGTCTGTAGCCGGAGTCGAGAAGGCGAAACGGGAGAGAGAGAGGGCGGCGGCGTGAAATGAGAAGGAAGAGAGATGAAAGGAAAAGAAATTAGGAATTTTCCTAGTTTTTGAAAATCTAATTTTTGGCCCTACCTCAGAAAAATACGTAAAAATAGTCAAAACGACTGGCTCGGAGAGTACATCGTTGTTGTAGCATCCTCGAGTCGATGAATTGACAACTAAAGTCACCGTAGGGTTCCGTAACTAGTACGAGAGAAAAATCCACACGGATCGTAAAACTCAACTCGGAAGCCACAAAAGCGAGCCGAAACTCACCGAAATATATCCGGAACACCCAATAAAGATCCAATCAGACCTACTAAGGATCCAAGGCATTACATCCTCCCCTCCTTTAAGAAATTTCGTCCTCGAAATTTAAGGACTAACAATGGAGATGCAAGGGAAGAACAACCCAACATGGCTATGCACACTATGCATCAGCCAACAACAATGCCGAGAACACGGAAACACAAATCTTGAGAAGCACGGCTCACAGGAACATTATCAGACCATAATTACGAGCACACGCTCTGGATCGAGTACGACACAAGTGGACACAAGTCTGACACCTCCGAAACAAGGCAACATCGCTTACGTCTCACCAAAAATGGAGACACGACTACCACAACAACAGACAACCGATACCGAGGAACACAATGATAGCAAGGCAAGCAGCAGCTTACACAAGGAGACACAGTCCTCTCAGTTGACAGCTCAACCACATCATCGGCTCCAGTGCCAAAGGTGGCAGAGAACACCTGGCACACAGGATGCCAACGACAACAGCACCGGACCACAAACACGATCAAGTCAGTCCTCACTCAGATATTACCTCTGATCGAGTCACATGCCAACTCTACGGGAGAAAGGGAGTACATCAAGCTAACTGAGAAGGTCACGGTCCACGGCAGAGACACAAAATCATAGAGAAACAACGATAAAATGATAACAACAGCACTTGTAGGATTCCGGCTCCGTATAGAACACAGAACCATGGAACACAACTGCAAGCAGGGTCACATCAAGACACAAGAACAGTTGAACACACGACCCCAAGGGACGGGTCACACATCAGACTGCTCACCAAGAAAGGACCCACGACAATGAGAAATGACAATATCAGGGAACACACCTCAAGGACCACGATTACACCTCGAGAGCATAACACCCAAGAAAAGGAATGCAGAACAGAGGGTACTCAATCAGCAAGAAATGCCGATAGATTCCCCAACACTCGTAAATGCCAATGCCAACACCAGAACAACTCCAGCAACAACACGGCAACAGGCAACATCAAGGCACAGGAAGCCAAGATGAAGTCACATCGAGAAAGAACAAACCTCTCGACCCGTGGGTAATCAGCCCACACGCTTCAGCTGCACACTCATAAAACGCACACAGGCATCAGGGAATATCTCGGTATCCGCATCTCAGCACAGACTCGGTGCCATCGCAACTTCTAAAAATTGCAACGTAATACGCCAAGAGTACCGATCATAAGTCGCCTAAGTGCAAAGAAGAGGAGTACCAGCTTCGGCACAAGGCACAAGGAAAAGGCTAACCTCAGCTTACCTTCATGTCCTGAAAATGGTAAATGAGCCTTCACAATACATCGGTCACTGGACATGGCACGACAAATACGGTATGCGACAGCCCTTAACACCAAAATGGAGTCCAAAGCCAAGCAACCGTATAGCAAAGAGCAGATCAGGCTCAGAACAAAGTTGTCCACACTTAAGCAGACACAGGACAAAGGCATCACTAAGATAGCAATTCCAAGGCAAACCTCGAAAAGATTCCACCAGAAGGGATGAGAAGCAATAAGCTCAACCACGAAAGCTTACCAGGAAGGGAAAATCCTAGCTTGCCTGAGCAACTTCTCAAACACGGAATCTAATCGAGCACTTCAACAGAAGCGAGACACATCAGGAGCTGAACAGACTCAAGCCGGGACGACCAAAACAACGTGAGAACGTGTACGGTCATCTGACCAAGGCCAAAGGTCAACAGCAACCTGAACAACACACGGAGAAAACCTCGAACAACGTACTACAGATTCAAGCCTTCCGGCGTACACTGCCAAGTACGACGAGATCGAGACAAACACCATGATAAAAAGAAGCTTCTCATCACATCTTGACGAGAACAAAAATCACCTTGCGCAGTGCCAGAACAGCACGCACAAGACCACATTCAGAAAACAACGCGACAAATCATCGCAACACCTAAGCCAGCAAATGCCTGTACTGGACTATAAGGACTCTGGATACTGTAATATCTCGGATTCCCATGTACTTCACACAACAACGCTCTGATACCAACTGTGACGACCCGGATCCCAGATACCAGATATACCCGATAGGAGTACCGGATACACATGATACCACTTGGAACCCACGAGGACTCCCAAGAGCGGTAAAGTTCCGAAGGGATAAAAAGATTGTCGTGTAGTACATTGAAGCCACAGAGATAGTACAGTAAGCAATTAGATTTCATTAGATCGGTTTGCTAAAGTAGCAGAAATAAAATTACTTTTTAATTAACAATTTCAATTCAACAATTATACCAGAGTCCAATCCAAGAAATTAAAGACAAGTACAGGCCACAGGAAAAGAACGTACACTGAGGTTGGGGAAAACCCGACGCAGGTACCGCTGGCAGCTACAGACGCGCCACACCAGGAACCACGAATAGAGATGACGCCACCCACCTGAAAAGCAAGGGTGAGTCTGCAAATAGAGACTCAGTAGGGGTCACACGGATCCCCACTAAGAAACACGCAGGACACGGAACATAAAGCAATAGTAGTAGCAAAGCAGGAAAAGCTACACTACCAAGCAGTAAAAAGAACGGGAATAGCAGGAGTAGGGAAAAGGCTAAGAGCAAGGGAAGCTAAAAGAAAAGAGAAAAAGTCATACCGAACAGGTGCGACAGCTGAACTAACCTCAGCTCCCCAAACTACTCCAAGCAGCGATAGAAGGGCGACTCTGATCTGACAAAGTCAGGAGTCACCGATCTGCCGACATGATGCCAGGCCTAAGATAAAGACCAGCAAGGACAGACAAAAAGTCTAGGAAGGATCTAGACAGACGATAGACAGACTCGACGACACACACGACTAGAAAGTCGTGCACGCAACACAACACTAACCTCGAGTAGGGCCACGAGAGAGCTAACTCAGAAAGGTCACGACCCACAAGAAACGCGAAGAGTCACATGTCACGTGATGGAAGCACCTCCTCATCAGAAGAACAGCCAGCTGCGTCCATTGATGTCTTACACTGCACCACGAGTGTCTCGCCTACGGTACCGCCAAAGCCACGGTAGAGTCGCAGACACGCACTGAACCAAACAGGAACAACAGCAATAACAAGTAACTCGTCAGGGTCACACCCATCGACGTAAGTCCTCAGCCCCTGACCACGTGTGCACACACTGGCTCTTGCCTAAGCCAGGCCCTCTAGCTAGTTTTCTCCCCCGGTAGGACGCTACCGCTGGCCGGGAGCCCACGGAACTAGCTTACAAACCGTATTACGGGAACTGCCCTTTACACCACTCCGAGGTGGGTCAACACACTGGATCGCGTGTGTCGACAGGCTACGACTAGTGGAGGTTCACAAGACACCAAACTCAGCCACACAAGTGCTAGAGTACAGATAAGCTAGAACGCACTATCGCACGTACTACTTGGCACCACTGGCAGTACGACTACTACCAACAGACTCAGGACTAGGCAACTAGACCTACTACGTAACAGACCTTGAATCGGATGACTCAAAGGCGAGATCGTCACTGACAGCAGAACAAGCCGCCAATCGGTCTAATCCTAAGCCATGGGAAAACGACGCTCCGCAGAAAACGACTCATGGAGACCTGAGGGAACACCGAGGACCCTCTGATATGCCTGGACACGTAAACTGAGGTAAGGCGATACCTCGAGGCAGCCAGAACCAAAGTCTTTGACTGGACAGAACTACCGAGACTCACACACAAGGTCACCCGTCAACCACTGGGTCACCCCGGGTTGACCGGAACTAGACAAAGACACACAAGCACAAACCCTCTTGGCCACCTCGGAACACGGATACAGCCCTCATAGGACATCGGGTGATATGTCCACGTGACAAATGGGCGAACCATAAGGTCGAGCCAAAATACCAGAAACCAAACCACCGGTAAACCACTATCTAGGCATAGGCTATCCATCACTCGGCCGCTAGGTCAACCAAGCTGTCAAGGAGGACTCGCCACGCAACCAGAGGCAAAGACACTGGTTGTCCTAGATTAAGTCGCTCGGAGAAACTATAGCAGTCAAGGAATAGACCGCACACAATTCACCCAAACCGACCGATCCAGGGAACCACCGAACAGGCAAACCAACACTAGCAGTGCAGGATAGGACCACTAGAAACACCGCCCTAACTTACGTACACGGCCGACGCGAAACAGATAGGATAGACGGAGACTTGGAGGAAACTTCGACATCCTCAAGGCACCTGGACACATAAACCGAGGTCAAATCAAACCTCTAGGTGTCCAGAACCACGTCTCGAGCTGGACAAATCCATCGAGACATAGGCAAGGTCGCATGTCGACCATTGGATCACACCGGGTCGACCAGACCAGAGCAATGACTCTAACACGACACTGGGAGAAGCCATCACGGCCAATCGATAAAACATCGGGGATGAGCGGTTCAGAATGGACCACTCAACAGGATGGATGGTCCGAAACTGACCACACAAAGGAGATGAACAGACGTCCGAACGGGAACACATGTGCGGCTCACCCCTAGCCACGCGGGGGAACATATGGCTAAGACAACACCGCACAAAGGCTTGTGCGGTCCACCTCGGGCCGCACAACAGCCACTGGCACCAAGGATGTACGGTCAGCTACTAGCCGTACAAAAGGTTAGGCGGCCAGACCCCAGCCGCACAGCCCAACAACGGTCCAAACCGAAGGGGAAAAACGGTTCAACCCTGGTCGCACCTGAGTTATATGGTCTCACGATAGGCCGCATGACCCTCGCTGCGCGCCAAGCTGAACAGAGCGCGCCGAGTAGATGAACGGTCAAGACAGGGCCGCCCATCGGGATAAACGGACCTAGTCCGACTGCTTAACTCTCACGGCGGGCAAACCGTGGGTTCGGCCCAACGGAGGCCATTCCACGCCCCATTCATCCCGAGACGAAGGGGATACAACCCTAGACCTGCTGGCAATCACATAGACTCCGTCCAGAGTCAAAACGACGCACAGATCGTAAGAAACGGGCGATTCTAACGAAATCACCCAAAATGGGTTACCGAGCTTCCCGGAGCTCTAGCGGTCAAACGGGACCACCAAACGCAACTGAAGAGGCGAAATCTCACGCTGGTTCCTGAGCGGACTGGTACTCACCAAGTTTGTGAACTGCAAGACTGGGAAACGGGTCAGAGGGCCCAGGGGGATACCCTGGGAGGAAACCCTCCGACGCTCAAGTCAGTAGAGCAATGGTGGGAGCAACGATAGGGAGGAGAAAGTGAAGGCGCGAGATCCCTCTCCACCAATGGGGTGAAGTGATCCTTGCTCAGGAATTGGGGGCGGATCAATGCCCTTTTTTTCCTTACCTTTCGCCGGAGGGTATCCCAGATTTAAATAGTGCGCCGCCCTCTGGAGTCCTGCAAGCTGAGAGGTCTCTGGTGGAGGTTACATCCTCGTCATGGGCTTTTATGGCCTCATCGTGGGGGCGTTATCCTCGCGGGGAAGACGGAGCTCCTGGACTTCTTGGCGCCCGGCCCGCTGTGGACTCTAACGGCTGCAATGATGAACATTTTATCGATCGTACCGAGCTTAGGGGGGCTGGCCCTATCGGGTGATAGGCCTAGCCCGGTGAGGAGATGGGTCGGACAGATCGGCTAGCGCTTCCCCCCTTCGTGCGGGGGGGATAGCTCGTGCGCGGGTCTTCTTGTGACCTAACCAAGGCTCGGGCTCTCCGAGCCTTGGGGCCGCCTAGGAGAGTTGTTCCCTCGAGCATTATTTTACTGGGCTTTTCCAAGTGGGCCCTGCGGGCTGTCACTTGGACGAGCTTGCCTCGTTGGGCCTTGTTGGGCCTAGTTGGGTCTGCTCTTTGAGTGGGCTGCATGAATCCCCCTCTCCACTTGTCCCCCTCCTACTCTCGAGCCAAGGAGGCTCGGTTGAGTAGTTTTTCGAGGCTTTGGACCGGCGTGGCTCGGGTGGGTGGAATCCTGTTGGCGTTATGAAGTCACGTGTAGTGGTCGCCTGGGCCTATAGTAATAATGATCCTGACGGATTTGAAATGAAGGGGCCCCCTTTTTCTCGGAGGTTGAAATGGCGCGCCGCCTCCCGCGAGGGTTTATAGGCGTAGGGCGATGCTCGTTCCTCCCAGTCTTTTTAGGGTTTTTGGCCTTTCCTCCATTTCTTTGCTTCTGGGGCTCCTTGATGCCCCGTGAAGATACAGCGGGAGAGCAAGCTCTTGCGGCGGCATTTGAGGAGCTGGCGCATATAACCGCGGAGGCGATCCGGCAGCTTCCTTCTCCCCTGGAGTCTTCGGGCTCTAGTGAAGGTTCTTCTTCTAGCTCGATGGCGGATCTGCGCTCGGAAATAGAGCAGGTGAGGCGGGAGCCCGTCCCCAATCGCAACGAGTTGGGGGAAGCTGATGTGAAGAAACTGGAGCATCGGTTTCGCCTGCCTCTCCGATATAGCTTTGTAGCCGCTGCCCCATACGAGATGAGCTTAGATAGCCGCACGAGCCATATTTGTACTTTTCTCCTGGCGTGGAAGAGCAGATTCTGCCTCCCCTTCGAGCCTTTCATCCTGAAGCTTCTCAATTTTTTCGTGTTGGCGCCTGTTCAGCTGGTGGCCAACTCGTATCTCTTGCTGTCTGCCTTTCGGATCCTCTGCCGCCTGCAGGGGGTTCCGCCGTCCCTGGATCTTTTTAATTATTTCTTAGAGCTGAAGGCACATCCATCGGTGGGGAAAGACTTCTATTTTATCCAGGCGCGCAGGAATCGGAGTTGCATTCCGTTGGCGGCGAAGGATTCTTCGCACAAAGGGTGGAAGAGGCAGTTTTTCTAGGTGAAGGTAGAAGCGGTGGATGAATCCTGCAGGTGCCAGGTTATGCCCAACTTCCATCCGAATCTTCCCCCGCGGCAGGAGGAGTTCCCCGCCGATGTGGAGGAATATGCCGCTAGCTTGTTGACAAATCGCCTATCGACTGAGGAGCTGGTGATGCTGGAGAACGTAGAGCAGTATCTGCTTACACAGCTCAAGCCATCAGGTATCATCCTTCGGATCCTTCGGCAGGGTCGGAGGGTCGCCTTTTCGCTTCTTAACCGGATCTTCCTCTTTATTGCAGACATCCGGCGGGAACCTTTGGAAGAGGTCACTGAGGTCATTGATCTTGGGGATGACTCGGCGGCTGATGAGTCTGTCGTTCCGGCGGGTCGTTCCCAAGCCCGAGATAAGGGCAAGGGGGTGGCCTCCGAGGGGTCTTCGCGGCCAAGTGGGTCGAAGCGCAAGGATCCCATGGAGGGAAAATTGCGGGAAGCCGCGAAGGCCAAGAAACGGGCCAAGAAGGCTGGCCTTCCTACCGCTGCCGGGGGCGACTCTGGCTCGGCGGCGCTCCGCTCTCGGGGGCAAGATGGGGCCGACCCTTCCGGGCCAGCTCCCCCACCTACCAGGTGAGAGGAGGCCGAGGAGACCAGGGGCCCCCCAGAGGGCAGAGATAGGTCGGTTCTCCCCTCCCCAGGGATGGAGGGGACCTGTTGTAGCGACCCGGATTCCGGATACCCGGTGCACCCGGTATAAATACCGAATACACGTGATACCACATGGGACCCGCGAGGCCTCCCAAGCGCGGGAAAGCGCCGAAGGGAAAAAGGAGTGTGTGGAATACATTGAAGCCAGCAGATATAACAGTAAGCAATTAAATTTCATTACAATGGATTGCTAAAGTAGCAGAAATAAAATTACCTTTTCATTAATATTCAAGTTTTCAATTATACACCAGAGTCTAGCCCAAGGAAGACAACAAGTCTAGCACAGTACAGTACGACAGAAAGAAACGTACACAGAAGTCGGAAGAAGCCCGACCGCAGGTACAGCTGGCAGCTACAACAGCAAGCGAGCACTCCGCCAGGAACAGCAGAGGCAGACGGCGAAACCCACCTGAAAAGCAGCAGGGGTGAGTCTCAACAGAAACTCAGTAGGGGTCACGCGGATCCCCACTGGAAAACCGCACAAAGCGAAGGCAACGGAAGCAGCAACAAACGTAGCAAAGCAGGAAAGCTGCAGTACAAAGCTGTAAAGGAACAGACGGGAAGTAGGAGTAGGGAACACGCAGGAGAGGGTGAGAACCCGCACCAAACAAGCGGCTACCGAACTAACCTCGGTATCCCAAACTACTCCAAACAAAGGCAACAGATGGATGACCCTAAACTCACACAGAAGGGTACACCAGTCTGTCAACCAGCCCCACACAAAGGCGAAGGCGAACGCCGACACCGGGAAACAAACAAAACACGACAGGGAACGTCGTGCACAAAGCCCCGCGCACGATCGGAACATCGCGCGGACGACAAACCACTGACCCCGAGTGCAGCCACGAACGGGCAACTCGCAAAGGTCACAGCGTACAGGAAAACGCCGAAAGCTACGCGTCACGTGACGGAAGCACCCCCTTAAAAGCCAGCTGCGTCCACTGACGTCTGACGCCGCACCTCAAGTGTCTCACCTACAGTACTGCTGTAACAACAGCAGAGATGTAGACACCAGCTGAACCAAACAGTAACAGCAAAACAAGTAACTAGTCAGGGTCACGCCCGTCGACGTAAGTCCTAACCCCTGACCACGTGTGCACACACTGGCTATAGCCTAAGCCAGGTCCTCTAGCTAGTATTCTCCCTCGGCAGGACGCTACCGTTGGCTAGGAGCCCGCGGAACTAACTAAAAACCGCTCACTGGGAAAAACCCTCCGCCATCCGCTAGCGGGTCGGCACCTCTCGGCCTTAGGTCACACAAGTGGAGGCTTCACACGACACAGAAGCTCAAAACACAAGCGCCGAAGTACTAACGGGCAACCACGCCCCTCAACACGCACTTCGAGGCACCAAGTGACAGTATCACCACTGCCGACAACTCAGGACAAGCACTAGACCTCCTACGTAACGATCCTGAGCCAAACGACTCAAAGGTAAGATCGTCACAACAGCGGAACAAGCCGCCAATCGGTCTAATCCTAAGCCAAAGAAACCACGCTCCGCAGAAAACGACA
Organism: Amorphophallus konjac; assembly: GCA_022559845.1. NCBI lineage: Eukaryota > Viridiplantae > Streptophyta > Magnoliopsida > Alismatales > Araceae > Amorphophallus > Amorphophallus konjac. The sequence continues at coordinate 206,934,674 of CM040120.1, read as the reverse complement.
CACGGAGACCTGAGGGAGACATCAAGAACCCTCAGCACACCTGGACACGCAAACCGAGGTAGAACAATACCTCGAAGCATCCAGAAGCAGTGTCTTAGGCAGGACAGAACCGCTAAGACACGCGCAAACAAGGTCACATGTCAACCCCTGGGTCAGACCAGGTTGACCGAAACCCAAACAAGCACATGCAAAGGTAGGATAAGGAACCCTACCACAAGCAAGAAGACTCCTGGCTACCTTACAACGTAGTCTTAACCCTCATAGGACGTCAAGAGACATCCACGGGACAACGGGCAGACCACAAGGCCAAGCCAAGACACACAGAATCATCGGGCGGAAAACCAAGGCACAAGGAAAGTAACGCACCAGCTCTAGACCGCTACAAGCAAGCGACGGTCTAGGTTAGGGCCGTTATTTCCCAAACGACGGACGGACACCAGGCCGTCACTCACACCACCCTGATAACCTACAAACCACGCAAAAGCCAAGTAACGCACGGGACTAGGGGCGTTACAAGCAAACGACGCACAGGGCACCCACCGTCACACTCAACGATGCAGCAAACCCAAACCAAAGCGAATTAACGCGCTAAGCCAGGCGCGTCACTCACGAAACAGCGCGGCAGGGGAGGGCCGTCAGAACCAAACGACGCACGGGGGACCCATCCGTTACTCACAGACGGCATGGCCACCCTCAACCCAACACCACAGCAAACAACGGTCGGAGGCATGCGCGTTACTCACAAACGACGCACGGGGTCCCCACCGTCACACCCAACGGTGCAGTCAACCCAACCTCGACCAAAAGAGAATGTAACGGCCAGGGGCGGGCACGTCACACTCAAACAACGCATAGGGGCACGACCGCTAGAGGCACCGCCTCAACGAGTCAACGTCAGTCAACTGGCAAGTAACGGCCTGGGCAAGGCGCGCCACTTCCATCTAACGCACTGGGTCAAGCGCGTTAGACTAACCGACTCAACCCCAACATAAAACGACGAAGGCGAAGTAACGCACTAACCTAGGCGCGTTACAAGGAAGCGACGCGCCACTCTAGGGCCGTCACTCACCTAGAAGCCAAAGCGCTAAAACGATGCAGACCAAACGACGGTCAGTCGTAGGGCCGCTAAAGACAAGTAACGGTCGCTGGCATGACCGCTACTTCGGTTACGGCGGGAAAACATAGGAATGGCCGGATCGGCCCGTTCCACGCCCCATTCACGCCGAAACGCAGGGGAAACACACCGCAACACCGAATAACAACATTCAAGGGCCAAAATGCCCACATGCAACACCAAAAACGCTCGATCCGGGCGATTTAGACAAATCCACCCTAAGAGGGTCACCGAGGTTCCCGGGCTTCTACCGGCCTCGAATGAACACCGAATCGCACGAAATCAACGTGGATGGGATTCTAACATCCCTGCGGTCATTTAGAAACTAACTGAACCGCAAACGGTCACCGTTTACCGGCCGACCCTAAAAACCACGAAAATCACGGTTTAGGCAAAACAAGCCCAAACACACTCGTTTCCTAGCCGAACGCCGTGCAATGGCAGGGAAAACGAAGGTGAAGAAGCAAGGATCCGTCACCCTACCTCCACCGAAGAAACCGTGCCCCGAAGGGACTAAACCACGCCGAAAACCACTCGCGAACCAATTTCACCGGCTTTGAATCCACCGTTCGGGATCGCGCCAGAATCGATCCGATCCTCGCCTCATCGCGCATCTCGACAGCTCCACGGCCTCGCCACCTCGCCCACCTACGCCTCCGTCTGCAGCCGGAGCCAAAGAGGGGGAGAAACGAGAGAGAACGGGAGAGGGAGAGACGGTCGCGCGAATGAGAAAGGAAGAGAGAAAAAGAAAAGAAAAAGGAAAAGAAATTAGGAAATTTTCCTAATTTCCAAAAATTCCGAAAATGCGCCGAAAATACACAAATTCAGAAAAATACACAAAAATAGTCGAAACGACCGGCTCGAAGAGTACATCGACGCTGTAGCATTCACGAGTTCGAGAATTGACAAATAAACTCACCGTAGGGTTCCGTAACTAGTACGTGAGAAAAACCCACACGGCTCGTCAAACTCAATTCGGAAGCCACAAAAGCGAACCGAAACTCAACGAAACCAATCCGAAACAGATCCGAAAGATCCATTAAAGATCCTACGAGATCCAGGGCATTACATCCTCCCCCCCTTCAAAGAATTTCGCCCCCGAAATTCAGGACTAGCAAAGGAGAAGCAGGGAAGAACAACCCAACAGCACAAAACTCGGAAAACACAGCTCAGAGGAACACCGTCAGATCACAATTACAGGTACACACTCAGCTTCCAAGACAGCAAGTCTACAGCACGAGTATGGCACCAAAGTGAATACATCTGACACCTCCGAAGCAAGGGCAACGTCGTTTACGTCTCACCAGAAATAGAGACACGACAGCCACAACAACAGACAACTGAGAAACACAACGACAACACGGCAAGCGGCAGCTTACACAAGGAACGCAGTCCCCACAGCTGACAGCTCGCAACATCATCGGCTCCAGTGCCAAAGGCAACAGGGAACACCTGGCACACAGGACACCAACGACAACAACAACGCTGCTGGACCCGAAACACAATCAAGTCAGTACTCACTCAGACATCACATCTGATCAAGTCGCAAGCTAACTCCACCAGGGAAAGAGAGCACAGCAAGCCAACTGACAAGACCATGGTCCAAGGCAGAGACACAAAATCATAAAGAAACAGCGCCAAAACAACACAACGGCAACACCTGCAGAATTCCGGCTCTACTTAACACGCAGAACCACGGAACACAACTGCAAGCAGGGTCACAACAAGGCACAAAAACAGCTGAACACACGACCACAAGAGACAGGTCACGCATCAGACTGCTCACCAAGAGAAAGACCCACAACAACGAAAAACAACAACAATGATCTCGGGGAATGCAACTCAAGGACTAGCAACACGCCTCAAGAGCACAACACCCAAGAAGAAAATACAGAGTAGAGGGTACTCAATCCGCAAAGATGCCGACAAATTCCCCAACACTCGCACAATGCCGATGCCAACACAAGAAAACCACGAACAACGGCACGGCAACAACCAAAGTCAAGGCACAAGAAGCCAAGACAAAGCCACATCGAGAAAGGAACAAGACCTCTCGACAAATGGGTAGCCAGCCCACACACTCCAGCTGTACTCTCAACAACGTGCACAGGCAACAGAACAACATCGATAATCGCATCTCAGCACACACCAGGCGTCATCGCAATCAACAAAGATCGCAATTAACACGCCACGAGCACTGATCAGGCGAACAACCGATCACAAAGAGCCTAAGTGCAACAAGAGAAGAGCACCAGCTTCAGCGCAAAGCACAAGGAAAGCATCAATCTCAGCTCACCATCACGTCCCGACACGATAAATGAGCCTTCACAACACATCGGCCGTTAGACACAGCACGACAACTACGGTACACAACAGCTCTTAACACCATCATGGAGTCCAAAGCTAAGCAACCGTACAACAAGGAGCAGATCAGGCTCAGAACAAAGCTGTCTACACTTAAGCAGACACAGGACAAAGGCACAACCAAGACAGCAATTCCAAGGCAAACCTCGGAAAGCTTCACCAAAGAGGGATGAGAAGCAACAAGCTCAACAACAACAGCTCACCAGGAAGGGAAAATCCAAGGCTCGCTCGAGCAACTTCTCATTCGAGGCAACACGACAATCGAAGCAACCAGAACAACGAAGCATCAGGAGCTACACAAACTCAAGCTGGGACAACCCAAGCAACGTAAGAACGTGCGTGGCCATCACACCAACGCTAAGAGTCATAAGCCACCTGAGCAAAATACAGAAAATAGCTCGAACAAGGCACTGCAGGTTCATGCCAACCGACAAACACTGCAAAGTGCACCACGATCGAGACCAACTTCAAAACCGAACGAAGCACATCGTCTCATCTAGACGAGAGCAAAACCATCTCGCACAGTGCCAACCAAGCACGTACAAGACCACACGCAAAAAGCACCGCGATAAACCATCGCAACACCTACGCCAGCAAGAGACTGTACTGGGCCTAAAGACTCTGGTAACTGTATATCTGGATTTCCATGTATCTCACACGACAATGATCTGATAGCTCAGAAAAGAACTCCGAACATCTCAGAACACTGCTCTGATACCACCTGTAGCGACCCGGATTCCGGATACCCGGTGCACCCGGTATAAATACCGAATACACGTGATACCACATGGGACCCGCGAGGCCTCCCAAGCGCGGGAAAGCGCCGAAGGGAAAAAGGAGTGTGTGGAATACATTGAAGCCAGCAGATATAACAGTAAGCAATTAAATTTCATTACAATGGATTGCTAAAGTAGCAGAAATAAAATTACCTTTTCATTAATATTCAAGTTTTCAATTATACACCAGAGTCTAGCCCAAGGAAGACAACAAGTCTAGCACAGTACAGTACGACAGAAAGAAACGTACACAGAAGTCGGAAGAAGCCCGACCGCAGGTACAGCTGGCAGCTACAACAGCAAGCGAGCACTCCGCCAGGAACAGCAGAGGCAGACGGCGAAACCCACCTGAAAAGCAGCAGGGGTGAGTCTCAACAGAAACTCAGTAGGGGTCACGCGGATCCCCACTGGAAAACCGCACAAAGCGAAGGCAACGGAAGCAGCAACAAACGTAGCAAAGCAGGAAAGCTGCAGTACAAAGCTGTAAAGGAACAGACGGGAAGTAGGAGTAGGGAACACGCAGGAGAGGGTGAGAACCCGCACCAAACAAGCGGCTACCGAACTAACCTCGGTATCCCAAACTACTCCAAACAAAGGCAACAGATGGATGACCCTAAACTCACACAGAAGGGTACACCAGTCTGTCAACCAGCCCCACACAAAGGCGAAGGCGAACGCCGACACCGGGAAACAAACAAAACACGACAGGGAACGTCGTGCACAAAGCCCCGCGCACGATCGGAACATCGCGCGGACGACAAACCACTGACCCCGAGTGCAGCCACGAACGGGCAACTCGCAAAGGTCACAGCGTACAGGAAAACGCCGAAAGCTACGCGTCACGTGACGGAAGCACCCCCTTAAAAGCCAGCTGCGTCCACTGACGTCTGACGCCGCACCTCAAGTGTCTCACCTACAGTACTGCTGTAACAACAGCAGAGATGTAGACACCAGCTGAACCAAACAGTAACAGCAAAACAAGTAACTAGTCAGGGTCACGCCCGTCGACGTAAGTCCTAACCCCTGACCACGTGTGCACACACTGGCTATAGCCTAAGCCAGGTCCTCTAGCTAGTATTCTCCCTCGGCAGGACGCTACCGTTGGCTAGGAGCCCGCGGAACTAACTAAAAACCGCTCACTGGGAAAAACCCTCCGCCATCCGCTAGCGGGTCGGCACCTCTCGGCCTTAGGTCACACAAGTGGAGGCTTCACACGACACAGAAGCTCAAAACACAAGCGCCGAAGTACTAACGGGCAACCACGCCCCTCAACACGCACTTCGAGGCACCAAGTGACAGTATCACCACTGCCGACAACTCAGGACAAGCACTAGACCTCCTACGTAACGATCCTGAGCCAAACGACTCAAAGGTAAGATCGTCACAACAGCGGAACAAGCCGCCAATCGGTCTAATCCTAAGCCAAAGAAACCACGCTCCGCAGAAAACGACACACGGAGACCTGAGGGAGACATCAAGAACCCTCAGCACACCTGGACACGCAAACCGAGGTAGAACAATACCTCGAAGCATCCAGAAGCAGTGTCTTAGGCAGGACAGAACCGCTAAGACACGCGCAAACAAGGTCACATGTCAACCCCTGGGTCAGACCAGGTTGACCGAAACCCAAACAAGCACATGCAAAGGTAGGATAAGGAACCCTACCACAAGCAAGAAGACTCCTGGCTACCTTACAACGTAGTCTTAACCCTCATAGGACGTCAAGAGACATCCACGGGACAACGGGCAGACCACAAGGCCAAGCCAAGACACACAGAATCATCGGGCGGAAAACCAAGGCACAAGGAAAGTAACGCACCAGCTCTAGACCGCTACAAGCAAGCGACGGTCTAGGTTAGGGCCGTTATTTCCCAAACGACGGACGGACACCAGGCCGTCACTCACACCACCCTGATAACCTACAAACCACGCAAAAGCCAAGTAACGCACGGGACTAGGGGCGTTACAAGCAAACGACGCACAGGGCACCCACCGTCACACTCAACGATGCAGCAAACCCAAACCAAAGCGAATTAACGCGCTAAGCCAGGCGCGTCACTCACGAAACAGCGCGGCAGGGGAGGGCCGTCAGAACCAAACGACGCACGGGGGACCCATCCGTTACTCACAGACGGCATGGCCACCCTCAACCCAACACCACAGCAAACAACGGTCGGAGGCATGCGCGTTACTCACAAACGACGCACGGGGTCCCCACCGTCACACCCAACGGTGCAGTCAACCCAACCTCGACCAAAAGAGAATGTAACGGCCAGGGGCGGGCACGTCACACTCAAACAACGCATAGGGGCACGACCGCTAGAGGCACCGCCTCAACGAGTCAACGTCAGTCAACTGGCAAGTAACGGCCTGGGCAAGGCGCGCCACTTCCATCTAACGCACTGGGTCAAGCGCGTTAGACTAACCGACTCAACCCCAACATAAAACGACGAAGGCGAAGTAACGCACTAACCTAGGCGCGTTACAAGGAAGCGACGCGCCACTCTAGGGCCGTCACTCACCTAGAAGCCAAAGCGCTAAAACGATGCAGACCAAACGACGGTCAGTCGTAGGGCCGCTAAAGACAAGTAACGGTCGCTGGCATGACCGCTACTTCGGTTACGGCGGGAAAACATAGGAATGGCCGGATCGGCCCGTTCCACGCCCCATTCACGCCGAAACGCAGGGGAAACACACCGCAACACCGAATAACAACATTCAAGGGCCAAAATGCCCACATGCAACACCAAAAACGCTCGATCCGGGCGATTTAGACAAATCCACCCTAAGAGGGTCACCGAGGTTCCCGGGCTTCTACCGGCCTCGAATGAACACCGAATCGCACGAAATCAACGTGGATGGGATTCTAACATCCCTGCGGTCATTTAGAAACTAACTGAACCGCAAACGGTCACCGTTTACCGGCCGACCCTAAAAACCACGAAAATCACGGTTTAGGCAAAACAAGCCCAAACACACTCGTTTCCTAGCCGAACGCCGTGCAATGGCAGGGAAAACGAAGGTGAAGAAGCAAGGATCCGTCACCCTACCTCCACCGAAGAAACCGTGCCCCGAAGGGACTAAACCACGCCGAAAACCACTCGCGAACCAATTTCACCGGCTTTGAATCCACCGTTCGGGATCGCGCCAGAATCGATCCGATCCTCGCCTCATCGCGCATCTCGACAGCTCCACGGCCTCGCCACCTCGCCCACCTACGCCTCCGTCTGCAGCCGGAGCCAAAGAGGGGGAGAAACGAGAGAGAACGGGAGAGGGAGAGACGGTCGCGCGAATGAGAAAGGAAGAGAGAAAAAGAAAAGAAAAAGGAAAAGAAATTAGGAAATTTTCCTAATTTCCAAAAATTCCGAAAATGCGCCGAAAATACACAAATTCAGAAAAATACACAAAAATAGTCGAAACGACCGGCTCGAAGAGTACATCGACGCTGTAGCATTCACGAGTTCGAGAATTGACAAATAAACTCACCGTAGGGTTCCGTAACTAGTACGTGAGAAAAACCCACACGGCTCGTCAAACTCAATTCGGAAGCCACAAAAGCGAACCGAAACTCAACGAAACCAATCCGAAACAGATCCGAAAGATCCATTAAAGATCCTACGAGATCCAGGGCATTACACCTGTGCTGAAGCAGCCGACGTCGAGACCGGGGGACCGGTCGAGGTCGGCGCTGTCTCGGGCGGCGAGGCGCGAGCCGAGACAGATAGGGATGGGGGTTCGCCCGCGAGGGCGTCGCAGCCCCAAGTGCTCGAAGTTCCTGGTGCGATCGATCCCGTGGCGTCAGTCGAGGTTGGGGGTTCACCCGGGGAGGCGTCGCAACCCCAACCGACCGCGGCGCGTGGGACGGTCGGCCCCGTTGCTCGAGCCGAATCTTCTGGCGGGGCGTCTGGTGGGGAGCGGATCTCCATGCCGGAGGCCTTGGAAAGGCTCGGTGTTTCGGGCGACCTCTACCGGGTTTGCCAAGAAGTTACCGCAAAGACGAGAGGGGGAGACAAGCGCCACTCCCCCTCCGGAGTCCTCGACGTCCTCATGGAGGGCGGCCTAGTCATGGCTCGATCGGCGGCCTTGATGGCGGAGACGTACGCTCGGACGGAGGTGGAGCGGTTGAATCTCGCATGGGCCCTCGGGGGGTGCGAGGGGAAACTGGCCCGCCTCAGCGAGGAGCATGAGGGGCTTCGACGAGAGTTCTCTGTGATCAGGGATTTGGCACGGGCGAGCCGGCTAGAAACCGAGGCGCTGACCGAGTAGTTGGCTAAGGCCCGAGAGTCGCTTGAGAGGAAGGGCATACTCTTGGAGGAGGAGCGTCTACGTCACCTCGAGCTGGACGGTCGTTGGGAGCTCGAACGTGCCGAGCTACTGGATCGGGCGGAGGTAGCGGTGCGCCTTCGTTCCGTGGCGGAGGCGGACCAAGCCCGGGCGGAGAGGCAGTCGAGCGAAGCCGAGCGAGGGAGGGTCGAGGCAGAGGAATGCCTGGCGGGGGCAGAGGAGCGTACGGCCAAGGTGGAGCGGGCTTGGGTCGAGCTCGTTGGGAGGACGGAGCAGATCGAGGCGGAGGCGATCGAGCGGTATAGGAGCTCGGACGCCTATTCAGCCGACCTGGCGAGAGCCGCCCTACCATATTACGAGGTAGCGCTTCGTCGGGGCGCCCGAAAGGGGTTTAAGCAGGGTTATCGTCAGGCGGTGGACTACGCCTTCGATCAAGACTCCGGGATTGAGTTCCCTTTGGGCCAGAGCTATGACTCGGATGAGTCGGTTTCTAACTCCTCTGCGTCGAGCGGGGAAGATCTAGAGGGGTCTCCTACGGTGGGGTCACCAACTCTGGACGTCTCGGGAGGGCTCGCGACCGAGGTAGTTCTCGCACAGGCGAGGTCAGTGCCCGGGTCGGCCGTCACCGAGGGTGCTGGGGGTGACGCGCCTACTTCCGTCGCTCCCGAGCTTCAAAGTGGGCCCGAGGCCTGATGTATTTTGCCTTATTTTGCCCCTTCCTCTTGTTTGTCTCTCTTTCCTCCTTTAGAGGGTTTCCTCTTTATGAGATAATAAATGACTTACTTGTTTGATCGCCATCCTTGCCGTGATTTGGTTGGCGTATCTGAAGTAGTTGGAGAGTGCCGATATGTCCTGCGTGGTTTTTGCATGCTGATTCGGTAGGCTTCTGACGGGGCATCTTTCCGTTCCCCCACGCTTTGAATGCCAGGCTGCTTCGTGAACCCCGCTAGGGCGGGCAACGAGGAGTTGGGGGTGACTGTTCAGGGGAGAAATCCTTTGGTGTGTTTTAGAGGGGGGAGTCATTTAAGGCGTGCAGCCTCCTTTGGCCTATAAGAAGGACCGAAAGGCACCCTTTCCTCTTTACCGCTTGAGATTTTCTCTAACAGTCTTCCCTCACTCCTTCTTCTTCACTCTATGTTGTGCCGTTGCATTCGGAGCATGGAGGATCCATCGGAGGGCGACGCCGCCGACGACGGGGAGCAGAGAGCTCTTGCCATCCCGGCTTGTTGGACGGGTCCCACGGTTGCCGCGCGGGTTTGAGACGGGTCCGACGGTCACCGCACGGATCTGGAGAGGCCTTCGACGTATGAGGGCACGGCTCTTGCCCTTTCTCAGTTCTGGCGTGGCTTCCGGGCGGGCACCGAGGCGGAGGATGGATGGGGGTATCAGGGATGCCTGCCACCACTCCCCCTCTGCATGGGGGGGGGGGGAGGCGCATCAAGTTCCCTCCTCACCAAAGCCTTCCTCCGTCTGCAGCCTCTTTCTCCCTCTTCTGCTCTTCATTTCTTTTACTCTTCGGGGGCTGCTTGCTCTCTGTTCCCTTCCAAGGAGTTGGTAGGTTGGGAAAGAGGAGGTCTTCACGGCGCTCCTTCTCCCTGGCCTCTATCAACTTGGAAGGTAGCCTTCTCCAACCTTAGAAGGTGGTTAGCTTCTCTGCAGTCCCTCTGTCACCTTTGTCGGGGGTCATCTGAGCCAACTGGATCGGCCCCTTCTTGTCTGAGCCAGTTTCTACGCGAGGCAGAGTCAGTGGCTGGACGCGAGGAGATCGAGATCGAGTCAACCGAGCGATGACCCCTTGCAGCGGTGTTAGACGGATTTTCTTGCTTTTTGTCATGCAATGTACTGGCCTTTGCCTTTCTGATGTATCAATAGTTTTGAATGAAAAGAAAAGGGATTTATTTCGTCCATCTTGCTGTACAATTTCAAAAATAGAATTTGCGTAGTGCGGCTGCGTTCCATGTCCGAGGAATGGGTTCCCCTTCCATTGTTGCTAACCTGTATCCACCTTTCCCGAGCGTCTCGACCACTCGGTAGGGGCCTTCCCAGTTAGGGGACAGCTTGCCCGCCGCCTCTAGTTGTCGAGAGGCTTCAGCTTTTCTGAGGATGAAGTCTCCCGGTTGGAAGTGTCTGCTTCGGACTCTGGCGTTGTAGTATCGTGTGAGGCGTCGCTGGTATTCCGTCGCTCGGATGCTGGCAATATCCCGGAGTTCATCGGCTAGGTCGAGGTTCTCGAGTAACTTTTGGTTGTTTTCCTCGAGCGAGTAGCGGATGACTCGGAGAGACGGGTTGGCGATTTCTAATGGAATGACAGCCTCAGTGCCGTACACCAACTGAAAAGGACTTTCACCGGTTGCCGTCCTGGGAGTCGTTCGGTGCGATCACAGTACGCTAGGCAATTCCTCGAGCCAACTACCCTTGGCTTTACCGAGTCTGGTCTTTATGCCTTTCAAGATAGTCTTATTGGCATTTTCGACCAGCCCGTTGGCCTGAGGGTGGGCGACCGAAGTGAAGTGGTTGCGGATGTTTAAGTCGGTGCATCTTTCTCAGAAATATCGAGAATCAAATTACCGACCGCTATCGCTCACTATCACTCGGGGGATGCCGAAGCGACAAATGATCGATTTCCAGACGAAACTCCAGACGACTGTCTCGGTGATCCTTGCAGTGGCTTCGGCCTCGATCCATTTAGTGAAGTAGTCGATGGCGACGACAATGAACTTTTTCTGGGACTGAGCCGTGGGGAATGGCCCGAGAATGTCGATCCCCCACCGAGCGAAGGGATAAGGCTCGGCGAGGGTGACGAGTTCTGTGGCCGGCTGATGGACCAAGTGGTCGAACCGCTGGCATCGGTCGCATTGTTGAGCATAGGCCGAGCAGTCGCGCTGCAGGGTGGGCCACCAGTACCCCTGTCGTAACAGGATCCTGGCCAGTGACCTTGCCCCTGAGTGCGCTCCGCACAGGCCTTCATGAACCTCTTGGATGGCTAAGCTGGCTTCGTCGGGGCCGAGGCACTTCAGGAGAGGGCCGGCGAAAGACCTTCGGTAGAGTGTGTCGTCCAGGACGACGAAGCGCCGGGCTTGGTATTTCATTCGACGTGCTTCCCGAGGGTCTGAGGGCTCTTGGGAGTCTCGGAGCCAAGACAGGTAGGGGGTGCGCCAGTCGCTCGGGACGGCCGAGTCAACAGCGAGGAGCTCCGAGTCAATGCTCAGGCATTCTAGCTCTTCGAGGAGGACCGATCGGGTACCTTCTGGGTCTAGGGAGGAGGCCAACCGAGAGAGGGCATCCGCTCGGGAGTTTTCTTCCCGGGCTATTTGGACTACCTCGAATCCCTCGAATTGTTGGGCCAAGCTCCTGACCAGCTGCAGGTATTTGATCATGGGTGCCTCTCGAGCTTCGTACTCGCCGTTGACCTGGCTAGCGACCAGCTGAGAGTCGGTGTGGATCCTGACTCGCTCAGCCCCCAACCACCGGGCCATGCGCGCTCCCGATATAAGGGCCTCGTACTCGGAAGTGTTGTGGGACGCCTGAAAGTTGAATTTCAAGGCGTACTACAGCTCCACTCCTTCGGGGGATCTTAGGAGGATCCCAGCACCGCTAACGACCGAGTTGGAAGATCCGTCGACGTACAGTTCCCAGGTTGGCCTGGGCATGGTCAGTAGTCTTCCTTCGGTCGGGATGGTGCTTTCGGCGATGAAGTCGGCGAGCGCTTGACCTTTTATAGCTGAGCGCGGGCGATACGAGATGTCATAGGCCCCAAGCATAATGGCCCATTTGACGAGTCGCCCCGAGGCCTCGGGGTGGGCCAAAATCTTCTTCAATGGCTCGCCGGTTAGCACGGTGATGGGGTGCCCTTGGAAGTAGGGTCGGAGGCATTTCGCGGAGGTGACCAGCGCTAGCACGAGCTTCTCGGTTGCGGGGTACCTCCTCTCGGCCTCGTTGAGCACCTTGCTGGTGTAGTAGACTGGTCTTTCGATTCCGAGTCATTTCTGACTAGGACCGAGCTGACCGTCGATGACGTCGCCGAGAGATAGAGTAGCAAGACTTCGCCTGGCACGGGCTTGGAGAGCACCGGGGGCGAAGCCAGGAACTCCTTGAGCTCAGCGAACACTTTCTGGCATTCCTCATCCCATGTGAACGTAGCAGATGCCAACTTGGGCCCCGTCAACAGTTTAAAAAAAGGCAAGCATCGTTCGACCGCACGGGACAAGAAACGACTGAGAGCGGCGACATGCCCTGTCAAACGCTGGACGTCCTTAATGCAGGCGGGCGGGTGCATGTCCAGGATGGCCTGGACCTTGTCGGGGTTGGCTTCGATCCCACGCTGAGTGACCAGGAAACCCAGGAACTTCTCGGATCTTACTCCGAAGGCGCACTTGGCAGGATTGAGCTTCATGTTGTACTTCAGGAGGACGCCGAAGGTTTCAGCGAGGTTGGTGAAGTGGTCCTGGGCCCTGGGGGTCTTGACGAGCATGTCGTCAATGTAGGCCTCGACGTTCCGACCTAGCTGCTCCTCGAACATGTGATTTACCAGTCTTTGATACGTGGCTCCGGCGTTCTTCAACCCGAAAGGCATCCGGGTATAGCAGTACACGCCGTAGTCGGTGATGAAGGCGGTCTTCTTGACGTCTTCAGAATTCATTCTGATCTGATGCTAACCCGAATAGGCGTCCAAGAAGCTGAGCATCTCATTGCCCGATGTCGAGTCGACCAGTTGGTCGATGCTGGGCAAGGGATAGCAGTCCTTAGGGGTCGCCTTATTCAAGTCGGTGAAGTCCACGCACATCCGCCACTTGCCGGAAGCCTTTGGTACCAGGACGACATTGGCTAGCCACGTCGGGTATAGGACCGGTCTAAAAAGACCAGTCTCTTCCCCCTTGGTGACTTCCACCTTGATGATCGTCTATTTCTCGGGTGCGTGCTTCCTTCGGCGCTGCTGCACGGGCTTCATGGTGGGGTTGAGGTTGAGTCGGTGTGTCACGGTCTCCTCTGGTATCCCAGGGAGCTGATCGTCGGACCAAGCGAAGACTCGGATGTACTCAGAAAGAAATTTCTTATATTGCTGCTGTTCCTCGAGTGGTAGGTCGGCTCCGATCCTTACTCCTAGGGTCGGGTCGTCGTTTAGGAAAATTGTCAGCAACTCGCCACCTGGCTCAGTAGCTGCGGATTTTTCCTCAACTTTCCGGGGGCCCTTATCATTCCCGTCCGGCCTCATGGCCTCCACCGAGATATTATAGCACCTTCGGGCCATGGCCTGGTTACCTCGAATTTCCCCTACCCCGTTTTTGGTGGGGAACTTCATTTTTTGGTGATAGGTAGATGGTACTGCCTTGATACGGCTGAGGATTCTCCGGCCGAAGATGGCATTGTACGCTATCATCCCTTTGATCACCATGAAGTCTACCATGACCGTAACGGTTTTGGGTGGGATGCCGAGGGTAACCGACAGGCTTAGGGCTCCTTCGGGGAGAGTGGCCAGGCCGTTGAACCCACAGAGGGGCGTTCGGATCGGGCGGAGTTTGGATGAATCCTCTCCCATTTTGAGGAAACAGTCATAAGACAATACATCAGGGGCACTTCCATTGTCCACAAGAATCCGATCCACGTTACAATGGTTTATGGTGGCCGAGATTACGAGGGCGTCATCGTGCGGGGTGCTCAGCCCCTCCAGGTCTTGATCGGAGAAGACTATGACCTGGGCGGGGCCTTGGGTGGCTCTGGGGCTCGGCTCGCCCGCTCGGCATGACGCTTTCTTCCACGTCTGCTGTCGCCTCCTGATGCTATTCCTCCAGAGATGACGTTGATGTGAACCCCTCGGGGGGCGTTGTCGATCTCCTCTGCGGCGCCTTGATCTTCTCTATGCTCGGCGGTGAACCGAGCCAGGTGCCCTAGGCGGATGAGGAGCTCGATTTCATCTTGGAGCTGGTGGCAATCACCGGTGTGATGCCCATGATCACCGTGGAATAGACAATGTCTGTCTCGCTTGCGGTTTTTCGACCTCATCGGCTCGGGCCTGCGGAGGAGTCCTGAGTCTTTGACGTCTTCATAGATTTCATAGACCGGTGCGGTTAACGGGGTGTACCGCTCGTACTTCCGCTTGCGTTCTCCATCTCGGTCTCGCTTCTTTCCCGAGCTAGGATTTGGCTCGGGGCCCCGCTTCTTGTCCCCCTCCCGACCCGAGCCGGTTGCATCTCGGCAAGCGCTGAGTACTTCTTCGCACTCGGCGTGGCGCAGAGCCTGAGTCATTAGCTTGGCAAGGGTCGAGGGAGGGTGGAGGACAAGTTCACGGTGGAGGTTCTCATCCCGGGTACCCCCGGTCAGTGCGGTTGTGGCTGAGGCCACGTCCAGGCAGGGGATTCGGAGGGCTTCTGATTTAAATCGGTGGACGTAAGCCCGGAGCCTTTCCCCTTGTGCCTGTTTGAGGGCCAAGAGCCCCGCTACCGACCTTGGGGGGGCACTTCCGGCGAAGCTCTCCTTGAAGACTCGCCCGAATTGCTTGAAGTCTCGGATGGATCCGGGGGCGAGGGCCCGGAACCACGCTTGAGCGCCCTGGACCAGAGTGGTCACGAAGGCTCGGCACTTGATGGGGTCCGACGCTTTGTGTAGAGTCATCAGGGCGTCGAAGCTATCATAATGGTCGATCGGGTCGCCCTGGCCGTCGTAAAGCTTGAAGGTTGGTACGGGGGCTCTGGGAGATACCTCTGCCTTCAAGATATACTCGAAGAACGGGGATTTCTCCTCATCTTCCGGGGAAGAGGCCTTTTGTAGGGCGCGAAGGGCGCGCTCCTGCTCAGCGAAGCACCTTTCGAAATCTCACAGCCGGAGGGATAATTCCGGTTGCTGTCGTGCCGCGGGGCTGGGGGGAGAGTCTTGGCGGTCTCCGGGAATGTCGGCTTCCGGATTTGGCCGTTGCGTCCCCCGCCTTCCTTTCCTCGGCGTGGAGGAGGCCTCTTGCTCCGGTGGCGGAGCTTGCGAGGGTCCTCCGACCCTGTTACGAATGAGCTGCTGGCCGCGGAGGGTGAAGCGGCCCCCAGCTGTGTGCTGGGACGTACTCCTGCGGGGGGGGCTCCCTGACGGGGCACGGGACCTTGCATCCCTGGCCACCTGGGTCTTCATGAGTTCCACGAGGACATCCAGTTTGGCGTTGAGGGCCTGGAAGGCTTCGGCGCCACCGTAGGGGGGTAGCCCCACCGCCGCAGGGGGGGTGGTGGTCCGTCGACGGGGATGCTGGCATTGGAGGGAGGGTTCTGTGAGGCCCTGGAAGGGCCATCCCCTGCTGCTACCATGGCCTTACCCCTTTCACCGGCGGACCTCCTCCCTGAGCTCCTTCTCACCATGTTGGCTCTTCGTGCGTTTCCCACAGACGGCGCCAGATGAAGAGGTGAAATCTCGCGCTGGTTCCTGAGCGGGCTGGTAATCACCAAGTTAGTGAACTGTAAGAAAGTGAAATGGGTCAGAGGGCCCAGGGGGATTCCCTGGGGCGAAACCCTCCGACGCTCAAGTCAGTAGAGCAATGGTGGGAGCAGCGATAGGGAGGAGAAGGTGAAGGCGCGAGATCCCTCTCCACTAATGGGGTGAAGTGATCCGTGCTCAGGAATTGGGGGTGGATCTGGACTTACCTTTCGCCGGAGGGTATCCCAGGTTTAAATAGTGCGCCACCCTCTGGAGTCCTGCAAGCCGAGGGGTCTCCAGTGGAGGTTACGTCCTTGTCGTGGGCGTTTATGGCCTCATCGTTGGGGCGTTATCCTCGCGAGGAAGCCAGAGCTCCTGGACTTCTTGGCGCCCAGCCCGCTGGGGACTCTAACGGCTGCAATGATAAATATTTTATCGATCGTACCGAGCTTAGAGGGGCCGGCCCTACTTGGGCAATAGGCCTAGCTCGGTGAGGATATGGGTCGGACAGACCGGCTAGCGCTTCCCTCCTTCGTGCGGAGGGATAGCTCGTGCGCGGGTCTTTCTGTGACCTGACCGATGCTCGAGCTCTCTGAGCCTTGGGGCCGCCTAGGAGAGTTGTTTCCTCGAGCATTATTTTATTGGGCTTTTCCAAGTGGGCCCTGTGGGCTGTCACTTGGACGAGCTTGCCTCGTCGGGCCCTGTTGGGTCTAGTTGGGTCAGCTCTTTGAGTGGGCTGCAGGAATCCCCCTCTCCAGTAAGGAGGTTGAATTAGAGGTATGTTCTTTAGAATATTTTGTTTAGCATACTAAGGTCTAACTACCCTGCAAATTTTGTCTAAGGAGATCAAGCCACCAGGAAGATAGAGGCATTCAAAGTTGCTGGTTCGGTACAAGAATCACAGAAAATTATGCGACCTGGCCAGATTGATCAGCAAAATAGTGGCTAAACGAGGTAATTAGAAAGGGGTTTTTTTGAGTTATTTGTTTCTTTTAGTACCATATTCTTACCCTGAGAATTTCGTGGTCGTAGGTGAAGGGAATCAAAAGATAAAAGGCCACGAAATTGCTGTTCCAGTTCTAGACGAGCAAAAAATAGGGTCTAATTCCAATCTTAAATTCGACGATTAAAGCCTAGTCCAGAGGTAGGTTATCTCATGGACAGCTTAAACATGATCTTAGGAGTAAAAGTCCTCAATTTCCAGTCATTTTCATGCATTGTACGTGGAGTATTTTGTGTTTTATTGGGATTGCGCAATTAGATCATTTACCATGCATGAACCTAGCCTTATTGAGATAAAAATAGAAAATTCTTTTATATTTCACGCCACCCCATGCATATCCATGGTTTAAGTCCTTCTGTCATGTCTTAGAAGCATGTTTTTAATTGTTTACCATGTACTTATCTGCCCTAGATTAGCATGTATTTTGGTTATAATGTTGTTTACAGCAGACAGGAAGAAACGGTCTTCCAGTGACCGCCTGAGTCACTGATGCGGGACGGACACGGGGACCGACTCTACGTGGTATGGACCTCGGACTCTAGACGTGGACACGACCAGCAACACATGATGGGAGAGACATTAGGCCCGACACAGAGAGCTCCCATAGGCTACACGTCGCTAACAGAAGTGCAAACTCACTCGGCGTCCCATGCGAGGGAAAGCGTGGATCGTGCGCGGTTAAGGAACCGGCAGAGTTCAAGGTAGTCAGACTCACTTCCGGACTCAGATCGAGTCACGGGACGGGTCACTCTCACTCTCACAGCGGTGACATGGACACACGGGCTAGTACCTACACTCTCGGCAGCGGCAAAAGATTGTATACTAGCTAAGCAAATGAACGCCAAGAGGTTCGGACCATTACCTCCACACACCCGGCGTGGCGAAGACAACCCCGGCCAATCATGGACCCCCGGTTAACACAATTTTACAGCAGTACAATAATTTGACCCACTCCACGCAGGGAGGTAAAAGGTCACATGCGGGACCCGGGAATAACGCGAATTGGGTTGACGGGCAGCATCTTGATGTCGCCCGGCGGTGCCGAACTTCGCGTTTTCGTGCTTTCCGAACGGCGGGTTCTGCGGGCCCGTGGGGCCCACGGGTGGTGCTGGCCTCCGGATCTGCAGGAGTGGGTCCCACTGTGATGGGGACCCCTGGTGGCACGCCTCCACGGAAGGCGGTCGGCCGGGAACGCCGATCGGTGGCCGAACAACTCCGATCTCCAAGCTTGTGGAATGCTGCCCACGGATTTTTGCTTGCTGTTTTCAGGCGCGCGCTCCGGCGAAATCAACTGCTGCGATCAGCCCCGTCGCCGGAATGCGACTAAAACAGCGCCGTTGGAAAGAGGACTCAAACTCCTCCAACCTAGGGCCAGTGGATTCCTCTGAACCTATGCAGACATGGAACTTAACTAATTTTCAATTCTCTGCTACACAGTTCCAGAACTCTCAGTTCAGGACATCATTTCCCTATAAACGGCCGTTGACCGCCTACTTACATTGGGATTCAGACTTCAAGCTCTTCTTAAAAGTTGTAGATAATCAAACCACGAAGATGGGACAATTTTTATAATTGGATTTGGAGGTGGTGGTGATTTGATAGGAGTTTTGGAGTGTTTGGTGGTTGGATCTGGGAACGGGTGGACAGAACTTCAGGTGGATCTGAGAACAATTTGTGGAAAATATGAAATGGACGAACTAGAAATTTAGAAAAATTTTGGATGAAGGGGTTGGTGGAAGGAAGATCCAGTAAAATTGGGTGAACCAAAGAAAATCAAAAAGTGGACCTAAGACCTAAAACTCAGGGCGGAGATGAATCTGGACAGACTGCTGGAAGTACTGAAATGGAAGAGTGGACGAAAATCTAAAAATATGGAACGGGATCTGAATGACAAACCAATTTTTTTTTTGGGATATCCTTGACACCTATGGAACCTCCAGTAAAATCCCCAGGTCGATCACAGCTCGTGGTTGATAGCTGAATTTCGTGGAAGCGGCTGTGGTACTGCGCGGGCAGAACTCCGATGAAGACGATGGCGGTGCGGTGGCGGCTCGTGGCGGCGGCGAGGATGACCGGAACTGATAGGGGAGGAGTCACACCTCCAGAGGCAACCTTCACAGCTGAAAGGGGGGAGAGAGGGTCGCACCAAGCTGGAGCTCCAACAATTTCTTTGATTCAAAATGGCATTAATTCCTCAAAATGGGAAAATACAAGCATATATAGGTCACCCATCTAATCCATCCTCCACCGTTGGATCTAGGGGTGTGAGATGGAGGGTTGGGATGGCTTGTGACCATTCCACAAAAAATACAATTAAAAAAATAAGGGGGGGACAGCCTATTGACTAGGGGGGAACAAGCTTGACATGGTAGGTGGGTGTTGGTTGGAAATGTTGACTATTTTGGTCCCTTGTCCCCCATGTGGACAATTGACCATTCAAACTTCTAGATGCCCCATGTGGCAAGTTGACTGACCCCACGTGGGATCCTAGGCTGAGGTGGCCCAATGTGGTGGGGCCCAGGGGGCCCGTGGGGCCCACGAGGTCCGAAATGCTCGTAAGTCCCTATTACACTCAAAATGGCAAACCGAATGCAACGAAATAAATACAAATTACACACACATAAAGTCTAGCTAAATATAATAAATGGGGAGGCTCAAGGCGGAGTCTCCAGGCTGTCTCCGAGCCAGATGGACACTGAGGTGGCTCGTGTCGTGCTCCGTGTGCGGTACCGGTGGCTCGGTGTGTCGTGCCGATCAACTGCTCGGGTGTCCGCACCAATTCTCCCCGGGTGGGAGAAACTCGACCCTGTCGAGTAAGGGTCTGCATCGCTCCTGTATCGCTCCAAAAGGTCCGGATCAATCCGCTACAACTCGCCATGTGTGATCCATGTGTCCTCAGTAGCGGGCCGTCCTCTCCATCGCACTAGGTAGCGCGGGTACGATCCACTCCTGGTAACTGTCACTTGCTCGTCCAGTATACGATCTATGTGCTCACGCTGCCGTGAAAAAGGGGCTGGAGGTGGAAGTGGACACTCAGGTGTGGGATCACTCTCAAGGGGAGGAGATGGCTCAAAAGGCTCACTAGGGATCACCGCTGGGTCCCTATATGCAACAAGATCCGATACATTGAAGGTAGAGCTTATACCATATTCCTCGGGCAGGTCCACAACATACGCATTGGATCCAACGTGTTTCAACACTCTAAAGGGACCGGCTCCGCGAGCTTGCAACTTCTTAACGGTTCCAGAGGGAAACCGTTCAGGTCTTACCCTGATCATGACATATTCGCCCTCGTGGAACTCTCGGTGGTGTCGGTGGGCATCGGCTAACTCCTTGTACCGTGTATTGCTGGCCTCAATGTGACGACGGATGTCGTCATGCAAACTCCTAACATGCCTAGCAAACGACTCGGCCGACTCCGACACTCTAGCATGGATAGGCATGGGGACAAGGTCAACGGGTTTCCTAGGCCTACGACCTGTGACAATCTCAAATGGACTCATGCCGGTAGACCTATTCACCGAATCATTATATGCAAACTCAGCCATGGGTAGGATGAGATCCCAATCCCCGATGCGATCCCTAACAAGACACCTCAAAAGATCACCCAAACTCCTATTGACCACTTCGGTCTGACCATCTGTCTGGGGATGATATGCAGTGGAGAATTTAAGATGCGTACCCATCATATGCCATAGTATCTTCCAAAAATAGGAAGTGAACCTAACATCACGGTCAGACACTATAGTGCGAGGCAACCCGAACTTGCACACCACATGAGTAAGGAAAAGGCGGGCTACCCTAGAAGCATCCGAAGTCTTTGAGCAAGGGATAAAGAGGGCCATCTTCGAGAAACGGTCAACAACAACATAGACTGAGTCATGCTTCCTAGAGGTACGTGGCAATCCCAAAACAAAATCCATACTAACATCCTGCCACGGGGCATCAGGCACGGGAAGAGGCGTATAAAGGCCTGAGCTTTGCTTCTTCATCTTGGCCGTAGCACATGTACGGCACTGAGCCACGATGTTAGCAACATCGCGCTTTAAGCTCGGCCAATAAAATCGATGCTCCACTGCCTCAATAGTCTTGTTCTGACCAAAGTGGCCGGCTAGACCGCCCGAATGTAGTTCCCACACTAAGAAATCTCGAACCGAAGTTCGGGGGACACATAGCCTGCTACCTCGAAAGAGGTAACCCTCCTGAAGCACATACTCATCAAGGTCTCTCGAGGGTCCGGCCTGGAGGGTGGTAAGAATCTGACCAAAGTCAGGACAATCAACATAGGCCTCCTTCATCTTCTCTAACCCTATGACCTCGGCACTCATGGTGGTAAGCAAACATGCTCGCCGACTCAAGGCATCAGCCACCTTGTTCTCCACTCCAGCCTTATGTTTAAGCACAAAGGTGAACTGCTGGAGATACTCGACCCAACGACTATGACGCGAATTAAGCTTCTTTTGCGAATGGAGGTACCTCAATGCCTCGTGGTCGGAGTATAGGACAAACTCCTGATGTAAAAGATAGTGCCTCCAATGCCTAAGAGCCTGAACAACTGCGTAGAATTCTTTATCATACGTGGAATATCGCAGTTTCGCGTCATTCAGCTTCTCGCTGAAATATGCGATCGGGTGGGACTCCTGACTCAAAACTCCTCCAATCCCAACACCCGATGCATCACAACAGACCTCAAACACCTTCGAGAAATCAGGCAGTCGAAGGATAGGTGTCTGGGTCATACGCTCCTTGATGTCCCTGAAGGCAGCAGATGCGGCCTTCGTCCAGACAAATGTGCCCTTACGGATGCAATCCGTGATCGGGGCAGTGACGGAGCTAAATCCGCGGATGAAGCGACGGTAGAACGTCGCAAGGCCATGAAAGCTGCGGACATCATGAACTGTACGGGGTTCCGGCCACTCAACAATGGCCCGGACCTTCTCCGGATCGGCGGAGACCCCAGTACTAGACACAATGAAACCCAAGAAGGTAAGCTGAGGTGTCATGAAGGCACACTTCCGTGGGTTCGCAAATAGCTGCTCTCGCCGAAGAAGTAGACAGACCTGCCGAAGGTGGTCTAAGTGGTCCCCTGTGGTGCGGCTATAGATAAGGATATCATCGAAATACACCACTACAAAGACTCCAATGAAAGGTCGAAGGACCTGAGTCATGAGCCGCATGAAAGTGCTAGGGGCATTGGTCAACCCAAAAGGCATGACCAACCACTCATATAGACCGTCCTTGGTCTTAAATGCGGTCTTCCACTCATCACCGGGCCTAATCCTCACCTGATGGTAGCCACTCTTAAGATCGATCTTCGAAAAGATAGTGGCACCTGCCATCATGTCTAGCATGTCATCCAGGCGGGGAATAGGGAACCTGTACTTCACGGTGATCTTGTTGATGGCACGACTATCAATA